>VZSE01004122.1:2253230-2437584 GCA_013398275.1 Promerops cafer | reverse complement strand
GAGGGAAGGGCTGAGCCGCGCCCCGAGCCGCGGGAAGGGGAGGGTCGGGTGGCTGTGGTGGCGGGCGGGGGCCGGTCCCGGGGCCATCGGGGCGGAGCGGCCGGCGCCCGTCCTGCCGCCGTTTCCGCGGCTCGGCGAGGGGACTCACGGCGCTCCTTCCCGGAACTCCCGGCGGTTCTTGCTGGCATCCGGCGCGTGTGGGGCCGCGGGTCCGTAGTGGTAGATCGCCATCCCTTGGGAAGGAGCGGCACACACACACACGCACACAGCACACGCTATCATCCAGCCCCCCCCGCCGCCGCTCCCCGCATCGTCCCCGCGGCCGGCGGTGGGCTTCTCCCCGCAGAAGTTGCCCGGGAGAGGAGAGACAGCGTGCCCAGAGCTTTGCTCCTCACCTCCCTTTGCGTTAGGGCAGCTCAGCTCCGTGTGCTTTCCTGAAACAGTCGCACTGGTCACCCGCTGCACAGGGTCTAGGGTTGACGGCGTTTCTTGATCTTTAATATTAGGTTTGCGTGCCATCGAAGTGCAGTTGATATCGCACAATCTTAAATTCTTATTTCTCTGCCTTGAGAACAAACGCGGTGGGGGGACAGAGCTAACAAAATTTCACCGAGGTCCAAGTGCTGTAGTGTTGTTCTGTCAGTAAGCACAAAATCGAAACTTGCGTGTTTAAACCTCATGTCGAAATCCCACTCTGGATTCCGGGGTTAGCAGTAGACTGGCTTAAATGTCAAGTGCCCCAGCATGGTTTGCGTGAGAAGGTGAGAAGGGCCGGCTCCCATCAGGTGCAGTGACCAAACTTAACCAGTTTTGCCAACTGTGTGCAGCAGTTTTGAATTTGCACTGCATGTGCAGCAACCTTTCTGTGGCAGCTTTGCAACTGCAAGTTCTTCAGAAGCCCCCACGCTGCTTAGTGTAAGGCTCTAAAATTACCACCTTCATGTGACACCTCTAAGATGATAATCTACGAGAAAGTTGGAGGCTAAGAGCCCACCTAGTAATCCATTGCCTGCAGGATTTGGTAACTGTTGGGAGAGGGTTCTCTTGGCTTCCCTTACCACCAGAATTGTAGGGAAGTTGGTAGTGGGAGCACCATCTGCAGGGAGCCGTCGGGCTCCCTTCAGTGGGAGAGCGGCCACAAAGCCTCTTCCGTGAAAGCAGCCGGGTCGCAGAGGACAGAACCCGCAAAAAATGTAAATGTGCTGGCTCTGAAAAAGAAAAAAATCCCAACCGTTATTATCATGATTTAGTGTGAAACAGGTGTGAAATTTATTTCACAAGGAACCATTGAAGGTTTTAATTGTGTACGTTTATTTTTATTAGGGCATAGGTTGAGGTTTCTGTATAGTTTGCATTTGTTCTGCTTTTGTTGCTTTTATTAGTTAAAAATATGCAACACAATGAGTAAACCAAAGAATGCTTCTTCCTTCATTGTGAAGTGCCGTCATGCATAATATATACAGAGCCAGTTTATTTTAAGCTTTTGATATTCGGTAGTAATCCAGGAAACAATGTTAGAATAGTAAAGTGGTATTTGAAACAGGAGTTTTTTAAATGTGATCTGAGGGGAAAAAAGAAAATTAAAGAGCTACTGTAAATAGTGACGTAACTCTTTTTTCCCCTTCTTTTTTCTTTCTCCCCTTGCCCTAATTAAGTTTAGTCATTAAATACATATTCTGAGCTGGTTTCATACATGTGAGTATCAGTAGTTCCCCTGAAGTTCCTGGAGCTATTCCAGTTTGTGAATCTCAGTGCTCACAGTATTAGGGGATTGTCATATCCTTTCCCATATTTGCTTTTATCAGATGGATGCAGTAAAGCATTTTGAATTATTAATGTCTCTGGGACTTTGGGGAGCAATTACTATGAAGAAAGCTATTAAACTTTGTTATGATTTCATACAAACAAGGAAAAATAGAGAAAATAATATATTGAAAGCCTTCATAGCTTACAGCCAAGCTAGTTTAATTAATCTATTTTTTCTGGTTCCTGATGTAATTTATATACTGCTGTTACAATTTTTTATATTCCTAAGAACTTACGAATGGATCTTCATTTCTGATAAAATTTGGCCATAGGTCTTAGGTCTTTCTTGAAACAGTGATCAGTCAGTGAAACAGTACTACTGCTTTAGAACTGTGGTGCAGTGTTGGGGAGAGATGGGAAAACCCAGCAGTGGTAACATAATCCTGTGAGGTGTTTATTTTTCCTTACCTGCATTGAACGTTAGAGACATTAGTCACAGTGATTTGTAATACAGGTTGGTGATTTTTACAAACTCTCTATTTTCAATTCTGTTGTGTATGCAGTCAAATGCTAAGTAGTAATCTTACTTAATATATGGTATTGTGTGTGTACCTTCCCCATTGGAAAGGAAAAGAGAATTTGCAAGAAATGATCCAAACCTATGGGCATTTGGCTCCACCTGTAGAGATAAGAAGGAACAAGTGACAAAGCTTTCTTTACTAAGCTGCCCTGTCTGCCTTCTCTCAGAAGTGTAATAGTGAGACTTTCTTCTCTGTGTCCTTAATGAACTGTAAAGGAAGCTTGTGTAGAGCTGATGCCTGGACCTCAGTTTACAGATACTTGTGTGATCAGCAGCAAAAAACTGAACATCAGTGGGACAGCCTGTTGTTAATGTTATCTTTTGCAGAAACCAGACAGTATTTCCCCTTGTGAAATAGAAGTGTCCCAAGTAAATGAAGGGCAACCCATTTCTTTTTTTCAAATATATGATAGGTTATGGTATCTATACATTAAATTAGTGTGAGAATGGCTGAGAAGAAGCCATTGTGTAGAATTCGAATTGTGTAGTAAGTAGCATTATAACAATGCCCTTTTTTTGTCTTCTGTTGATCCCTTAAAGCATGATTCTCTTTTTGTGGTTTCATGGGAGAGTTTGTTTTGTTTTCCCAATTCACTTGTTGTAATTATTTCTTCTTTGTTCTTGAGTATTAAGAAATAATTCTGAATGTGTCAATTTTCATTTTTCTTTATAGGTTCTGCCCAGTTGACACTTCTTGGGGCAGGTATTATAGAAAAAAACGACTGTAATGAAACTGTAGTTTTACCTTGTTACGTGACTAATCTAAAGCAGAACAATGAAAATGCCATGTTTGTTAGATGGAAAAAGCAAAATGTTACAATTTTTTCTTATCATGGAGGAAACAAGAAGTTTACTATCGATCCCTCATTTTCGTCTGCAAGATTTTTATCCCAGGCGGATTTAATCAAGGGTGTGGCCTCACTGGTGCTGAATAGTGCACAAGCAACTGTTGGAAATTACAGCTGTGAAGTAACAGAATCAAACAGTGAAGGAGGAGTAGAAATGGAACTTAGAAACAGCTCAGGTGAGTTGCCTGCTATCGTTTCAGAACCTGTTGGATGGGGAAAGCAAGCAAAATCTTAAGAGAAACATGGCAATGTATTCCTTTAAACTGAAATACAAAAACTGTAGCACCCAGGCCTTCTAACTTGTAAGCTAATATGGCTTACTTTGATTTAAGTTAGAGGGGAGTGCTTCCATGGGAATGATCTGAACACATTTTTTCATTCTGTAACAATGTCTGAGCGTGATTTAGGTCCCATGTAAGAAAATCTATGCTTTCCCACATATTTTTGATTATATAGGTGTTGATATATTTAGCAGTCTCAGGTCATTGCGTGTCATATTGCTGACCATCTTCACAGTGTCTGCAGAGATCTTTTCTTGGAAGAATTGCTTCTTGCAACCTTTAACTCTGCTCAAAAAATTCAGGTAGAACTAATAGAAATTCTGTTTTAAGAGCTCTAAAACTCAGTCTGAAAGTAGGCAGTTTTCTAGTGAGGTTGAAAATGCTACTGCTAGATGGCAGCTTGTGGTTTTCTAGCATTAAATGTCATCTTCAAAAGATGGTGTTTAAAGTGATGTTAAAATGAATGAGATTCACTAAATGAATTTCTCATCTAGAGAGATATTTTACTTTATCTTGTGGGTCCCAGCCCACGTTCTCCAGAGCCTCAGCTGTTGGATAATGGGTTCTGCTGTACCTGTGTTACCTGTCCAGTGCTATGCAGATGTGACAGTTTCACTGGACATAGGTGTGCCCTGTTCATCTGTTTTGCACGGGAGACTTGCCTCTGGAGAGCTGCTCAGAAGCACTGAATGTGTTGCATATATGTAGCACACAGAGCCTTACCCATGCACTCTAGAATTTTTTTTGGTTTTGCTATTAGTTTTTGCATTTCACAGTAATATATTTGTGAAGCTCAAACAGATGTTGCTTGTGTCTGCTGCAGACATTAGTGTAATTCTCAGTTGGGTCTAGTTGTTGAGCTAACCATATACCCTGCAAAGCAAACGTGATCCTGAAATTGAGAAGGGCACAGCCATTGAAAGTGAAGATGCTAGAATATCATTCTTTTCTTAGAATGCTGCAAAAACAGGGGAAGAGGTATACACAGTTTCCGTTTCCTTCATTTTCTTACAGCTTACTCAGACTTTTTTGACTATTTATGCAATTCAGTGTTACACTTCAGAAGAGGAAGCAAGGCTTGAGAATGTACGAGAATCGAGTCCCATTTGCAAGTTTTATTTTCTCTGTGTTTATAATTATGAAATCGGTATAAAGACAACAGAGCAGGAAACTGATATAATTTTTCTAATTTCATTTTCTAGTTGTCAGTTGCGGCGATGAAACACCAGAGGAAAAACGTGGTTGGTGAAAAATTCATAGTTTTGAGGTTGCATTAGGTTTGAGAGTATATGCTAGAAGATGTAAAACTTAGGTTTGAGGGTGAAGGAAAACACAGTTGCTTGCTCTCTATCTCAGTTCTTCTTCACAACTTTTTGTTGCTTGCTTCTCCTCAGTGTTCTAGAGAAACTCTTGAGACAGTAAGCTATAGAAGAAAGTGTAGTGAGTTTGGAAAAGGTTAGTGGATAATGGAAAATCCTGTACCAGTCTTCACTCAGTCATTTCTGAGCAATGAGTTCATGCTGTCACTACTAGCATGTTCCAGTTGATGCTTTTACAAAGGTAGTTATACAAGAGCCACCTATCCTCCATCTCTTTTAGGAGAATTCCTGGATTCACCTAGGCAGTGAGTAGGAGTGTGAGCAAGATTTCTGTGCAAGTGCCCTCATCTTTGTGCACAGACACTCTTTCCTGATCAGAAGAGTGACTGTCAAGTTTTCCCATTTTCTTTTCTTTTTCCTCTCTTCATCATCTCTTTTTGTGCTGCTTTTTCTCTTCCCTTCTTTCCTTGTCCTTCTTATTTCTTCTTTTCTTCCTTGTCTTTTTCCCCTGTTTCTCTTTTACCTCTTCACTCTTCTTTCCCCGCAGTCTGGAAGTCTCTCTTCTTAGCTTGGAACTGACTGCCCTATATTGGCTCTCAAAACACAACTTCATGCCAGGAGTTTAGTTGGTTACTATGAAGCACCAGAGTAAGGGAAGTATATTTCCAGGAAAATTCATTCAGCAGTTCCTCTTCCTTGCATGTTGTATGTGTCTGCAGAACTTGTGTACAGGAAGTTCTTTCAGACTCCAGGACCGGACCACACGTGGCTCTGTGTTGCACGCTGAAGCCCCAGCAGATGCCAGGCTTCTTGGCTGCTTTCTTTTTGTGATACCGGATAGTGTCAGCTGGAAATGCTGCAGAGGAAGTGAAGTGGTTCTGAGTCTCTGCTTGCAGTTCCTGTGTTTAATTATTCTCAGTTGCATTGAACAGCATAGCTGGGATTTGGCTTATCTAGGCAGTGGCCACTGTGCATTGAAGTTACTGGTCACTATTAGTTGCTTTTTCAATATTGCGAATGAAGCAAAAAGCCTTGCTTTGAACAATTCAATAAAGTAACCTTGTTTTGGTGAGTTAGAAGTTAGCAGCTATTTCTCCATTTTCTTGCCTTCAGCTTAGTGTTTGCCTTGTATTTCTGTTGTATGCACTGTATCTACTTCTGTGACCTCTTGTGGGAGGAGGGGAGGAAAGGGAAAGAGGGAAATTTGTGAACTTAAAAGCTGCCTTCAGGGTATTTAACTGGCATTGAAAATTGTGAGGTATTGCTGCTTCATTACATGTTTCTGGAGCTACAGATACAACTTATATGTATGGAGAAAAATGTAACAAATACGCATCTTAATGAAGATGAGAATTTTTTTTTGGAAGCAAATGTGCAGGCAGAGGAATGGTGGCAAGTATAATGTAAGAAATGGAGACTTTGGATTCCACTGAGTGAGCCTAAATGAATATATGAGCAGACATGCAAGAATTAACTGCATTTTCTCGTTCAGTGGAGATATTTTCAGAATTTTATGTTGGAAGGTGGCTTACAGGGTCTTAAAGCATGACTGACTGAACAGCCTACGGCATCCAAAATGCAGGAGAAAAAGGTCTAGATGGATGATGTTGGGAAGACCTAAAACTAACAAGGCAATGCTTCCCTCTCACTTAGGCTAGCTCCAGATGTGTGGTATTCCTTACCACACATCTGGATTTCTTCTGGCGTTACCGCCACTGAACGTAGAATAGAATGGCTGAGGAGGCATCGAATTGGACTTTTCATATCTTCTCTGCTTAGCCTAAATACCGTGTTTCTGATTTACAGAGATTTTTGTAGTTCCACAAGTTCAGTAGCTTGTAGTGCCAAAAATTAGCACCAGCATATTCTCTGCTCCAGTGGAAGTTAATACATCCAGTTTGGAAAATACTGGGATAACTGGAAGTACTGAAAAAGTAGGTTGTCACACAGAAGATTCGGAAGAAAAATACATAGGTAGAGGACATAGGTTTCTTAGCCTACTATAATTCTTAATGCTAAATTACGTATTACATTGGGCAATCTAGGGCATAGCCTAAGAGGAATGATAAATACAAAGCAAATAGCTTCAGTTTTTGTTCTCTTCCTACTATTTTTCTTTGTTTATTCTTTAGGATCATGGTTCCTTCTAGTGGAAAGGGCTGTCATCATATCATTGGTGTGCTTACTTGTTATTTTATGTGCAGCTCAGTTAAGTGTTATTGGTAAGTATTTACTCTTTAATTCTTTGTAGTTACTGATTTGTCCTGAAATCACTTCCATGCATAAAGGCGTCTATATAAAATGAAAGGTGGTGCACACTTCTAGAAGATGTGTGGGAATTGATCCAGATAATGCACAGAGGCGTGGTGTGTGTGAAACTTTTCTTCACTGTTGATTCACCATGACATTATTGAATAATACAAAAATGTTTCATTATATGGCCATAAAATCAGTATGAGAGAAGGATGGTGTGCTCTCTTCTTAATGTAAAACTTTTCATTAGTCTTTTAGCACTGGCTTAGTTATAATTTAACACTGATGTTGGCGATTTTGTTAAATTAGAGGCAATACATTAATTCACCAGTGTCAGACATCCTTAGATGTTCTTTATACACTGTGGTCCAACATCTGTGCACTGCAGACTGTGCTTTATGTCCTGGTCTTTCAGATGATGCAATTTGTTACCTCAGTCTTTGAGGTTTTTCACCCTTTTTCAATTTGTAGACTTCTAAAAAGTAAATTATAAAAAAAGAAACATTTCAGCTAAGAGTCAAGTCCATAAGAAATGGAAAGTAATCGCACTCAGAGTGATTTGTAATAATCATACACATATTCAGCCATCTATAAATAACTTCCTTTATTACTTTGTCATGAATCTCTGGAAGTGTTATGTGACTCTTCAAAGGTCCATCCATGGTCCAAGGTTGAAAACTAATACGTAACTTTTAAAAATTATTTTATCTTTGTATTGTTATGTTCCCGATTTTCATATTTTATAATGGTATAGGAACCTCTGATCTGTTCAGGACTTGTCATTGCCCTGCATTCATAGCAGAACTTCAACATTTTTAGGAGAGTAATAATTTCATGGAGAAGCACTGTCATTTTATAAGAGTAATTTTAGTGTACTTGGATGTTTTTGCACCTGGGCAATTCATAGAAAGGTCTTGGCCTTTGTGGGGAAATGAGGTGTTCTATCTCTAACTTAGTAAATATGGATGTACTTACTGTTGGTTGGGATTTTTTTGTGTTTGTGCATTTTTTTCCTTTAATTTGTACTCTTTTAGATAACCTGGAAATCCACCAATGATACTTTATGCCTCTAAATAGGTTATTAAATTGGGCATGATTTTTCTGTGTAGTATTTGGAAATGTATGTTTTCTTGGTTTTGTGCGTTGGGGGGTGTTGTGTTGGTTTGTTTGAGGTGAGTTTTTGGGACTTACCTTTACAGGATTGGCTTTTAGGATTTAAGTTCCTTTGGGGACAGAGGTGATGTGATGTCTCTGAGCTCACACAGTGTCACAAGGAAGAGAATGAAACCTGGAATTTTTAAATCCCTCTCTGACACTCACCTGAGTAACAAATTCACTGTAACATTTTATTGTGAGCAGTGCATCTACCTGAACTAACCTGTACCATGTCCCAAAGTTATTCTGATAACGTATCAGCTGAATTGTATGGAATGAGAAAGTAAGAATTTGACTAGAACACTAATGCCAGGTGACATTTTTCTGAGTAAGCCATATTAACCATATCAAACAATGAAAACAAATTAAATCTTGGGAGTGTATATAGTTTTAATTTTTAGGAGTTTGAGTTTCTTTATTTAGGAACAGTCCAAATTATAAGTCTGTGTATTTTAGTGAGAGAATCTGTATGTCTGATTGTTTTCCTCTCTGTCTCTTTAAGGATTAAAATATGAAATTGAATCTCAGAGGAAAGTGTGCATTATTGTAGCACTTGTCATCTTTGCAGTTGTAGCTGGTGTAGGCACTGCTCTTTTTTTCCAAGGTAAGTGATTAAAATTTCTTTCCTAATTTAAGGGAATAAGAGTGGAAAAGAATCTCTTCCATTCTGTAGTGTGGAAGTTAGTACCACCTGTTAATTGCCATCTACTAATTTTTAAACAAAAATTATACAGACTACAGCAGAAACAGCATTGGAGTTGTCAGGCCCTCAAGTGATCATAAGAAGATACAGACTCCAAATTTATGTTGTTTTCTATCCTACTGCCTTGGGTGGATATTAGGGACTAGAGAGTGACTTCTGGCCTTTCAGTGGGATTTCTTTCTGAACGCAGGAAATTTGGTGATGCCAATGATTTATGTTTGTAGCTTTGTGCTTTAATCCAGTTAACAATTTTGGTTTTACTGATTTCCCACATAAATGTTTGCAGATGGCTATACTGTACAGAACCAGGCTGGTCTTGGCCTAATTGTAATCCCTGCTGTGATTTTGGTACCACTTCAGTACGTCATGTTTGGAATTGGTGAGTATTTCTTTACTCACTAACATATGGATAGAAGAAAACTGAGCTCCTCCCATAATCTACAAAATATTCTCATTTTTATTAACAGGTGCTATAGTAGCATCCTGGGGTTGATTCCATTTATAGTATCTTGAAACAAAATGTTTAGCCTGTGTTTGTTGGGCTGAGCTGCTTCACAGAACAAGTAGGAGTTACCTGCTTGAACAGTGAGATTTAGGGTAGCACATCAGAGTGATTTCTGCTCTCCCTTCCTGGGTTTGAATAAATAGTTCTGAGAATGTGGGTTACATTTTTTTCCAATTGTGGTTTGTTTATAATGTTATTTTTATATATATAATTTTATGTATGTATATACATACAGGAGCCTTGACTTGCAGTGACTTGTGGGTTTGTTATCATGCTGACTGGCTGAGCTTAGAATTTCGGAGAATCTGATTTCTAGCTTTATGCAATTATCTGTCTTTTATGTCTCTGTAGCTAAATTTTATAATTTTGTTTCTTTTTTCCCCAGTTTTTGACAGTCTAATGCAGGCAACGTTGGCTCTGATAGGTTTGAAACTTCTTGGGTTTATAATTGCTGTGGTTGGTTTTGCACTGTGTGTCCCAGGTAAGCATTTAAGTCTTCTGTGAAAGTGTGCCTTTTACTCATGTCTACACCTGATGTTTGTTTATTTCTAACACTAAAACTTTGTGAAAATGGCTTCACTACATGGAATGTTAGCTAGTAACTTCTGTAAATGTAGTTTAGGACTACTGTGCTAATGCTTTTTTATCTGGTGAAAGAAGAATAGCCTAAAGGAAGTATTACATACATCAGTTTCATGACTGCATTCTGTGAGCAGCTGCTTTAAAAAAAAAGTTAATTGTTTTAATTTTGCATGTTAGTGTTGATTTTGGGTGACTATTATTCTTATTAAGGCCTAGGGTATTTAGAAATTAAATAATAATCATTTTCTCATGATCAGTGATTAAATCAGAAATTCCGTGCTCAGTTGTATGCAACTGAGCCATTAATACTTCAATGAATACCATTAAAACACATTAAGAAGGTAAACGTAGAAACAGTAAACTTGGAATTGTTCTTGGGCTGTTTTAAGTGTGGTTGTGGCTGACACTGTTTCATCACTGAAAAACTGTCCCTGTGGTGAAGGAACACCCACTAATAGCTACACACAGTGATGTCCCTTATCCCTGCCCCTGGCCTCCCTTTTTCCCCTCCTTGCCTTCCCCTGTGTCACCAGAGAACCCCACAGCAGAGAAGAGGGTCAATTTAGGACTAGTTGTCTTTGGCAGTATATTTAGTAGGAGAATACATATTCGTGTTCCTTGCAGACACTTCATGCTACTGATTTATTGTTTTGTACAGATACTCTTCATTTTAGTCATTGATTTGTTTGGGGATTTAAGACCTGTTTCTCCTTGAAGTAGTTTTTAAAGATTTGTCTAATCTGGGTGAAATGATAGCCCTTTCAGTGGAGTTGTGGTTTGAATTTTATGCTTATTGTTTAGTATTTACAGAAGTATTTGTAAGTTCTGTAAGTTACAGTAGTAAAATAAACTGATGAGAGATTTCTGGTAAAGCATTAATACAAGGATTTTTTGGAGGATGTTTTATAATGCTTGTGAATGCAAAGTGTCCCTAGTTTTTTCAGGGTGTTCTTCTCCAGGCCATACTTGGTAGTGTTACCTGTATCTCTGGGAGTTCAGCTTAGTGACCCTGAACTGTCAGAAGAAACAGCTCATCCTGGGTTGAGGTGACAGTTGTAATAACAACAACAGTATTTTATTCTGTCATGTAATACAATTACAGTCCAAAACAGTTGGGATTGAAGATGTAAGTTTAAACTTAAAATATATTTAATGAAAGAACGTTATCAATTGCAGTGAATGACAACAGAGTACCTAAGCTAGTAGAATAGTTCAGCTAAGCAGGATAAATTAGTAAATGCCTCTGTATCACTAAAGAATGTATACAAAAAAAGAAAGATGCAGGAGTAGTTCTGGGGTAGCTTTGAAAGTGAAATTAAACATGCCTGTCTTTATCAGGTTTATTTATTTTACTAAGCAGTTATATCTGAAAATAAGAGTTTGCTTTTTTTGTGTCAGTTGATACAGTTCTTTTATTGTGTTTTTCCCAGCCTGTCCTCCGTTACATGGGTCTGTTCTGATTGCTGGCTTAGCTATTATGGCTATTGCAAGTTTGCTTAGTCTGGCTTACGTGTTTATTATGGGTAAGTAGCACCTAATATTCTGCATTCTTTTCCTTTCAAGTAGACATAATTTATCTGAGCACAAGGTGTGATTTCACAGTTACATAGTTTTAAAAACTACTGAAAAGTTGTCTGTATGTGTTGGCTTTGTTTCGTAGATCTTGAGTTATGAAACCCACAGTTCATCATCATAAACTGTTTTGAGATCAACACAGCCAGGTTTCTTAAGTAAGAGTGTTTCGGTTGTAGGAGGGATGTTGCTGTTTAAGTTTTGCATTTACACAGTTGGCCAGCAGGATCTTAGAATGAAGAGAGCCAGAGGGTGTAAAGGATTCTGTAGAGTGGGGTGTGGGATGGTGGTGACAAAAGCTTATCAAAACATGGATTTAAAGAAGCAAAAATCTGCCTACTGATTTGCACTGGTTAGACGTAGGTTACAAGAAGAGCAATTTGAATGCACACCTTTCACTTTAGTGAGCTATGGTGTTCCTCCTGCATTATTTTAAAACCCAGGAGAAAAGAATAGCAAGGCATTGTTTCAGAAACTGATCTGTTCATCAGATCTCAAAAAGATGAGAGATTTAAAGATGTGCTAAGTAAGCAAAACCCAGGAATGCTGTGTGATTGGAATGCTCGCACACCACAGCATTACATGGCGTGGACTCTACAGCTTGGGTCAGAGTCACATTTGTTTCAAGCTGTACACAAAGGCTCTTCAAACACCTCGTTGTTGTCCACCTTCTGTGGACCCAGAACTGTGCAATTTGAGGATATGTTGCTTCCAGACTCAGGCTGCTGAAGTGATTACAGTGAGTGCAGTCACAAGTCTGCACTGAACCATGCAGTCTCCCAGGTTAATGTGTGCACATCATGTGTGGGCATGGCCAGAAACAATAGACCCTGTGACAGGAAGAATTTCTAGTAGAGGAGAAATTGAGGCAGAATGCCTAATATTTGATTTCCAAGATAAATGAAGATGAGTCAAAAATATGGCAGACGTGAGTCAAGCCTTTTAATAAAAACAATAGATTTATTGACTTTAGTTTACATGTATATACTTGTATAGTATTGCCTTCAATGCTGTGTGCTCATGGTCTGCGTAAATGTTGCATTTCTGGTTTGATTGTGCTGGCTGAAGAAGTCAAATGTGACTGTTGGGGTAGATTCTAGCATGCCAAAATAAGCACAATGAATAGTGAGTAGCCTAATTCACCTTTAGAGCTGAGTGCATGAATGAGGCAATTCACACACTGTATGTGATAAGATTATTTGGTTCCTAAACAGAAGAGTGCTTAGAGGCTCTAAGAATTTCCAGATCATGGAATTAAGTACCTTTGGATAGGGGAAGCTTCAATTACGTGTGTTACAACTCTGTTGCAAGTTTTATCAGTAGATAATACCTTTTCCAATGTAACAAATGACAAGATGCGAGGAAATGGCCTCAAGTTGTGCCGGGGGAAGTTTAGATTGGATATTTGGAAAAATTTCTTCTCTGAAAGGGTGGTCAAGGGTTGAAACAGGCTGTCCAGGACATGGTGAAATCACGATCACTGGAAGTGATGTTTGGGTGTGGCCCCTGGGGACATGGTTTAGTGGTGAAGGTGGTGATGCTGCTTGGGTTGGGCTTGCTGGTTGCATGGGCTTGATGTTCTGGGAGGGCTTCTCCAACCTTAACAATTCTATGGTTCTATGTTTTTATTTGGTTGATCGTGACACTTATTCATCTGCTTGGTCACTTTTTTGTAATTATTTTAGGTTCCAGAATGAAAGATCATCCTCGTCCGGGGGTAAGCTTAAAATTAATAAATTTGGGGTGACTAGATGGCTCAGGGGATTGTAGTGAGATACTGAACCTTTCTTCACTAGTTCGAAATCAGACCAGGTTGGTAGCAAGCAACAGTTCTGGCTGTGTAACAGATGTCTAATGTTGAGTGAGTTGGTGGTCTCCATTGTCCCTATTGAGTGTGTCTGTAGTACTGTAATTGCCACCCTGACATAGGGTTGCTCTGACTGTTGTGCCCAAATGGAGTTTCCATTGCTGTCACTGAAAGGTGGAAGTTTGGTGTTCTTTTACAATGCCCTCTTCCACCTGAATATTTAAAAGCCATTTTGATCACCTTATTAAAAAGCTTTTTCATTAACGTGAGTGCAAAAATCCAGGTGGCCTGTAAGAAAGACTTGAAAGGTTTTTTTCCTATGGTCTTTTACTCCAGAACCCTTTGGTACTCTCTTCAGTTCCTGGCTATACAGATGGCATAACCTTGACCTTTTTTCTGATTTTCCTATAATGCCCCCTAATTTGATGAGAGCTTCTGAAAAGAAAGTGCCTGTCTTTAGGTAACACAGAACAAATTGAAAAATACCTTGTATTTTTAAAAGAAGGTTTTTCAGTTGGTAGTTTTGAATTGTAGAATAATAATTTCCAAACGAGTAATTTTCACTCTCAGACTTTTCAATTTTCAGACTTACACAGTGCTTTTGAGTGATCCATGAATGTGAACTGCATGATTTCTGGTGTTTTCCAGAAGCAAGGAAAGAGGCACAGCTGTACCAGTAAAACTTCCTTGTAGCGGGGGGATCTGGCAACTACTAACTCATCCCACCTCTTGGATGCCAGCCATCATTTGAGACACATTTTCAGGCCTCCAGGCTAGAGCCTGAGACCCAGCTGTTGAAGGAAGAGGGTTTCTAACAGTGAGAGCTGACTGCAGTTAGGACAAGAGATTTTTAGAGTTTTTTAATTTCCTTTGCTTTTGCTCATCCATTTTCATTGTAAGGAAGAGTATTTCAGAGGATTAGTCTTTCTTTATGGAAGGAATATTAGTGCACAGAGTATAAAAAAATAGAAGGAAAAGAGATTAAGAGATGTTATAAAAATGAGCTGAGAAGTGAATTGAAGGTATGCTTCATTCAGAATGAAGTCTTGCCTTTATCTAAAATCCTTGTGCTTATTTGTAGAATGGAAGTAAACAAGACAAGAGGAGGGTGGTTTTTTTTCCTTAGTTTTGGTTGTAAATAAACTTTGAACTAGAAACCAGCATGCAAAATAGCATTCTTTGATGAGAACTCTGTTCTCTTTATGAGCTGCTCTCCTCACAAGGTGGTCTTCCATGGCAGCAAGGAATTGAGAAATAAATAGCCACAGTAACACAGGAATGAACATCATGTTACTCTCTGAATTGGGGACAGGAATGAAATCAAAAGAAGTTTTTAAAACTTAGAGGTCATTGGAAACCTCAGCAAGTACAAATACATTCTTTGCAGCTGGAGATAGCTGAGGGCTAGATACAGAGGAATCCAAGTGATATAATTTGTGTTCATGAACTTAGGGCTGCTAGGGAGAGACCTGGTGGAAATTGGAGTGTGTTAATATGCTGCTTGTTTCCATCAAGGGCTTTTCAGCCTATATTGATGTGCTTTGAGGCAATAAATAGGTGTGAAGTAATTTTAAGAATACACTTTGATTCTGTGTCATCTAAAGACTATGGAAAACTTAATATTGGTGAAGAGCATCATTTTGACACTGGGGCACACTTAAAAAAATGATTATTGAGATTTTCCTGAGTCAGAGGGCGAAAAGGTGTGTTTTGAAATCTGCCATATTAAGTATTGATTTTTTTTTTTAGCATTTCTGTAGGTTGCATGTGTTGTTTCTGATGATTGTCTACCAGACTAAATGCACAACTGTCATGTATTTCTTTTTGAGGAGATTCCACTTGATTTGCTTGGCTACTAATTTTCTTTTCTTTTTTAGTCCTGCTGCTTTGTTACTAACCATTGATCAAATGACAGAAATTATCAGTTAGGTTTTAGAGCTTAAAAGTAGTATCTGCATGGCTTCCGCTGCCACCTAGGGGTATTTCATCTGGGTAAACATCACAGTAAGGAAAAACAACTTGGAGAATGCAGCTATTGACTGATACAATTTTTTTTTCAGACCTTTAGTCATTAATTTGATTAACATTAAGCTTTCTTCGTTTTTGTAGAATCACTACTTACTGTATATGTCAATTAGAGTAATTTAACTGTGGCCAGCCAGAAGTAAACATGAAGGCTTTTTATACATATATATATTTTTAAATGTTTTGCAGAAAGCTGTAGAAGAACCACTAAATGGTAGGTGATATTCAAGGTTTATCTTCTCATTAAGGGATTAATTATGGATAAAGATGGTTCTAGTTCCCAATACCACAACACTAAGACAGCAGATCAGTGTGGCAACTTACGTGGCTCTGTGAGTCAGTAAGAGTTTGATTTCTTGATGAAACGTTGCCTGCAGCTCCAGACTCCCTGTTTTATGCCACTCTGCTGCTAGCCAGAGGCACTGTCCACCCTCTTTGCTTTGCAAAATGTCCAGCTTTAAAGGGAAGGAGAGGGACTGGATTGAAAATTGTTGTTAATTCTTCATAAAGATTTATTTGGGTGAAATACTTAATGATCACAGCAAAATCTGTCCTTGCTACTCTATTCTTTTCATATTTCCTTGGGTTGGGGAAACTCTCTCATGGTGTTGGGACACTCTGATAGCACTTAAGGTGAGGGAAAGAAGTGAAGAAGGGATGACTTTGATTTTTTTTTTTTGCTATTATGTTCACTAATTGGCATGCTGAGTAGTAGCAAGTTCTAACCTGAATTTTAGAATTAACCTGAATATTAACTGTGAAGCATTTATTTTTGTTTCACTCATTACTAATACATATTTTTAACTTTCAAAGATGCAAAAGGAGTGATGTTAGAATGATGGTAAGTCTAACAGATATTTGTTTTAATGGCTAAGCATTTGAGGGTTTTGATGTTTAGAGTACCCAGTGCTAATTCAATGAAACTTCCAGGACAGGTTTCAGGGCATGTGCTGTTCTTATTCAAATTATATTTAATTGAAAAGAAAGAATACATGTATCCTATATCAAACATAGGGGAAGAATGTGTATTCCTAAACAGTGAAGAGGATGAGTCAGTGAGAGAACTGTGCACTAGTATATTTCTGATCAAATGTGGAAAGTCAAATAGCTCTATGTTTTCTTTTTGCTCATGCAGTATTTAAGATGCATGGAATGTTTCCTTGGCAGTGGGTTGTTCTATTTGGGTTGGGGTTTTTTTTGTTTTATTGTTGTTGATATAGCTGTGCTTTCTCTGTGTTTAATTGGTGATCTCCAATGGAAATTCACAGGAAAGTGGTTTAAAATTAACTTTCTCTCCCTCTCCCCCTCTTTAGGTGTTACTTGAATTCTCTGGGTTTTGTTAGATTGTATTCCAATCAGATTTCACTCAATTCATTATTTTTCAGATTGCTCTCATTGGAGAGCTTAAATTTTAGGCTAGAAGATAAGGTTTGAAAATGAAAACAGTGTTATTGAGTCTTTTCTATTCAGCACCTGTACTTTCCATGGGAATAGGATAAAAAAGCACTTGTTGATGCTGTTGTTACTTAGGTTTCTCCCTGAATACTGAGCAAGCTTGTCATGAGGTATCACTAGACCCTTAGCCTAGTACTCCTGCATTCAACTACAATTTTGCTACTTGTGATAAAGAGTAAGCTCACTCCAAATCTGTAAGCTCACTTGAAATACTTTTATATCATGCCATTTCTGGGAGGCATGAATTGACAATGAGCAAATAAATGAGGTACTAGTTAGCTCTGATGGAAAAAGGGTTTTATGAGTTCTAAAAACAGGCTTCCTTACAAATACCGTGTGCTATTCAGTTTGTGTTACTTATGACTACTACATTTGGTTCATCCAAATATCCCATATAATTATTTTCTGAACCATAAGGAATACAAGCACTTCTACAGTACAAAGGACAAGTGCATTGGTGTCTCATGAACACATTGATAAATGTATACCCCTTAGTGTAATCTGAGCTGGATGGAGTGGAAGGCAGGGCCTGCTCCAGAATTGGCTACTGCTTGTTCTTGACAGGGCTGAGACAAGGAAACAAAGAAATATTTGCCAGTCGGTTGCATTGAGAGCAGACCAGAAGGGGGATCAGCATGGGCTCTCTGCAGTTACCCCATCTTGCTGAAGAACAAGGCAGTGTTTTGCTTGGAGATCCAATTTTAAATAAGTTGCTGTTTTTTTCTTGGGTCTCATTTAGGTTATGAAAACCTACCTTCTAGTGCTGAGGTGGAGCTTCCAAAGGCACAGAAATTGTCAACTACCCATTTAATCTTAGGGTAGAGCTAGAGGTCTGTCTGTTTTTTCTGCTCTGAAAGATGGCTCCTAACCAGTGACAGAAGGTTTTACAGATGGAAGGCAAATGCTCTGACTCACACGCTGGAGGCAGTAACCTTTTGAGCTCTACCTGCTTCTGTGTTAACCTTCCCTGAAAATTCACACACAGACTGAAGCAGGGAAGAATCAGATGCTGAAGCTGACTAGCTTACAAAATAGCATGTGAACATAAACTAGCATTAGAATATATGGACAGGGTGGGTCAGACAGCTGAGCCTGTGAGCCCCTTCAGCTTATTCAAATTCATGAGTGAAAGCTCCAAAACAGTGTACGCCTTTCTTTTGTGGAGAGGCTGAAACATCACTTGCTGTTAGTAACACCTTTTTCCACTATTTGAATGCTAAATGTGCTTTCAGTTTTGAAATGAAAAAGAATCTGTAAGCTGTGACTTGCGTAGGCAGCACAAAACATTGCTGTTCTTCCCAAACAATATTTCTTTTTCTTTCTTTTTAAATTCCCAGAGCTGCAGAGCTATGTGATGCGTATATAAAAAGTACACCGTTGTTGATACACCGTGGCCTTGAAGATGCACTACTCATCGAGAAGAAATTCAGGAATCTAGTTGTTTTGCATGTGTGGCAAAAGTGCTTTTGATATAAATGACATAATTTTATAGTCACAGCAGCTGTAGCAAGGAACATGTGTGTTTGCCCACATGTGATCTTTATTTACTTTTGTTATGGTGTATATGGGATGGTTGAGGGTGAGAATATAAAAAGCACTATTTGCCCAGTACAGAGTCTCCCTGCAGTAATCCTTAGTGGTATTATTTTCAAAAACTATCATTAGTCACTGCTTTGATAATGGGCCCGCTGAGCCCAGAGATTGCAATACCATTTAGACTATTGTTTTCTTTATTTGTGTGCATGGACAAAGTATGGTTTATGTGTATGATACAAGCAGGAAGTAGAGATTGTACAAATACATCTTTTCTGACATTCAGCAAATTTTTATTAAAAAAAAAAGAAATAAAAAGTTACACACAAAGTTGCGTAAGTACAAAGTTTACTCCCAGCTCTCCTGAAATTATTAACAGAGTTCTAATTCCATGAGACATTAGTATTCCTCTCTGTGGACAGTAGTCATGTGTGCTCTGGTGGCTGATATTTTTGTCCAGTGAGAGGGTTCTCCGTGCCTCCTCTGTATCCTTTGATGAGAAACTGCTCAGCTGTTGGAGCCTAATTCAGCACTGGAATTACAGAGCACAGGAGCTGGTAATCTTAATGCTGAATGTGGTTCTTGTGTGTGTTCATGTTGTGCAGTGTGTGGAATTGGAAGCAATTTCAGGCTTTCTTAACTCAGTGAATTTGTGAAAGTCGTGGATGCTTCATAAAAATAGGAGTTGTCCTATTTAGTATATTTTTGACAGAGTTTAAAACCTTGTTTTCTTGAATGGAAAAGAGCTA
Organism: Promerops cafer; assembly: GCA_013398275.1. Taxonomy (NCBI): domain Eukaryota; kingdom Metazoa; phylum Chordata; class Aves; order Passeriformes; family Nectariniidae; genus Promerops; species Promerops cafer. The sequence continues at coordinate 2,418,471 of VZSE01004122.1, read as the reverse complement.
TATAATTTCTGGCCCAGTTTTGTGTTGCTGCCATTACATCACAAATACATAAAATAAAAAGTTGGAGGAGCTGATGAGGAGTGAGGAAGCTGAGTTTCTGTATATATCTAATGGTATGGTTAAAAATCAGTGTACCAGGACTTGCACATTCCATGAGATTCTGCTATGTTTTACAGCTGTTTTGAGAGTTGTTCCAATATAGTTGGCTGCTCCTGGACTTTGTGTATGCTTTGTAGAAATCTTGACACTGTTTCCTGTTTGTACTAAGGAACTGTATTTCAAAGGCACACACGGTTTTCTCCTTCTAACAATTTAAAACTTGGTTTGGAAAGCTGTTGCTAAACAGAGTCATGTAATAAAATCCATGTTTTTAAAGATCCTGAGTAATTTGGCACTTCTCAGAATCAAATGTTACAAACCAAGGTTCATATCCATGTTGTGGGTGCATGTTGCAGGGATTTGGGTCTCTGCACGTTGAGCTCTGAGTCGCTCTGAGTGTTAAGAATTCAACAAAGCAAAATTGAGGTGTCTGATTTTACAGTAGGTGCTGTCATAATTGTCCCTCTTGCCAAGGCTGCAGGACTGAGCCATTTAAAGCAAGGCATGGGCCAGCACTCACTGGGATCATGGAACTGGACAAGAGGGTCACCCATGAGATAAAATATGGGAGAAGCATGTGTGGCTCACACTTACTGTCCTACTTCACCAGCGGGAGTATTCACGTAAGGTTTTGAGCTCTTGCATATGAATCTTCTGGTGCAGGTTTTTCCATAATCTCAGTGATACCTAACTAAAGGTGGGAGATGGTTCTCCATTACAATTCAGTATAAAAATGTTTCTAATTTAGTACTGTGCAGTGCTCCCTGTTTATAACTAATGTTTCCCTCTGGCAAGTTGAAAGTCTTAACAGCAGAGGAATAAAAAACCAAATCAAGTGGAATTCTGTTTTGTCAAGGTATTCTGCCTTATAAAAACAATTATATGTAATAGCTTTATGTTAATTTCTGTAAAGCAAACTGCAGCAGAACCCCACTGTATCACCGTGGGATCAGGCCAAGCTGTTCCTAGGAATTGTCAAAACATGAGGAGCTCAGTGGCTGTCTATGGGCTGCAGAGTCGTGGCCCCAGAAATCAGAGAAACCCACCATCCTGTTGCATTAAGGGCTGGATTTCTTGTAGGTGGGAATTTAAAAGCAAGAGTTTAAAAAGTCATTGGTACACCCAGTCAGCCCTTTCCCACCAGTAATTTAAACCAAAGTTGTTCATAACTGTATGCTTTCATTTGTGTGTGTACATATGTGTGTATATATAAATATATAGACATTTTAAATATCTATAGATCTATAGTCTTTACCCAATAAACTGTTTTTATTTATGAAACATGAAATGATTTTGTAAATATTGTGCTAATATACCTTAAAAATAAAGTAATTTTAAGTTGTTTTTGTGGGAGATTTTTTTGTTGCTAGTACACTGAACTTCTGTAGCTGCTTCCATAAATTCAGAGTCAGAGCTGCTCTTCTCCCTGTCTTTATGTGTTACTTACTGGATCTACAGGAACGTTCTCAGTGTTACATAGGCTGCTGCAGATGATTTTGTGTGGGTTTCTCCTTAGAAAGGTCATCCAGATGGTGAAGCGAGTGTGTAGGCTGCCTTGTAATAACTTCAATCGCGCTCTCCAACATCAGCCATCAAGTGTGTGCTGTGGGAGGAAATGAGGAGTAACAAGCTGCTGCTGCCACTGTAACTTCAGAAACAGCAGAGCAGCAACTCTGTCCAGTCTGTCTTTGCAGCCCTGGAATGGTATTTCTGCGAGAAGAGGATCCCTTGTGTTACTGCGAAAGACCTGCTGGATAAGTTCTGGATTTCCTGAAGTTGTCTTTAACGTTCATTTGACTGCGGAGAGAGGAGCTGCAAGTCCTGCCTGGTTCCACTCACACATCCTCTTCAGTGGAGCTGAGCTGATGGGAACAGTGGAAATTATCAGCAATTCTCTTGTTTGTTCAAGGTGACTTTAACTGTGGCTGTTGAACTTCAGTATCTTTTCAGAAATGTTTTGTGACTTCCGTAGACTCACACTTTCCTCTCTAAAGGAGCCATGAACCACAATTTGAGCTATTTAAACAGAATTTTTACAGTTTTAGAATTTTCTGTACGGGAACCCAACTGCAGGGTGAACTGCAAGCACAGGAAGACTGGTTCTAAAGCTCAGGAAAACTGCATGCTGGAACTTTGGGGTGAGAGAAATGTTGCTAATCTAAATGTATGTGACTGCAGAATATCTCAACACAGTATCATCAGCAATGCCAGTACCTGTGATCCAGACTGCTGCAGTCAGTTCAGCCAGGAAAACCAACCCAAACCTGAACTTCCAGTCCAGAAGCCTTCTGAAAGCACTTGATCAGAGCTCCATAATTCAGCAGTTGCTACCAAGTTACCTGCCTAAGAGCAGAAGTGGACAGCCTCTGGTTCATTTCCACTTTGCAGAAGAATTTATATTTCTTTCCTATGGAAAAGAATTCTTTTGTGCTCTAGTGCTCTGTGCCTTTGTCATAGATGCAGCCAGTACTGTCCTGGACTTCAGTACCTCTTGCTTCCTGTGTCCTTGAGGACTCTTGCAAAACTTGCACAATGAAAAAGTGTGAGCTGCACTTCCTCTAGTTTCCGTGTTGGATCCCCCCGTGCCTGCGGCAGAAGCGCAGCAGCGGTAGGGCATGGCCTGGGAGGTGCACCCCAAACCCTTCACACTGCAGCTGGGCTGTGGGAAAAGGGTGAGGAGTACTCATAAAGTAAAAGAAAAAGGCAGAAACCAGACTATTTTTCAATGAAATTATGAATTGGCAAGAAACTTTAATACACAAATGTAAATAGCACGGAGACAAGGATCATCTGCTTTGGGGGAGGAAAGCTGCAGTGTTGAAACAAGTTTTGGCTTCTGTTCTTTTGCCTGCTTTTTTTAAAGACTACAGAAAGGAGGCTTTTGAAATTGTTGGGGTGGAGAGCGGGTGCTGTGAAGGGAAGGGAGAGTCTGCCATGAATACAAGTTTGGTGGGAGAATTAAAGAGCATAGGAACTGCAAGTTTGCCAAAAGAGTGTGAACAATTCCTCCTAACATCCCTAAAATTGGTACTTTTGGACCCTCCAGAGTTATGAGACTATTGTTATTTCTTCACTGAAAGGGTTGTCAAGCATTGGAACAGGCTCCCCAGGGAAGTGGTAGAGTCATTGGATGTGGCACTCAGTGATACAGTTTTGTTGACGAGGTGCTGTTCAGTTAAAAGTTGGCCTTGATGATCTTGGAGGTCTTTTCTGACCTTAATAATTCATGATTCTGTATGGTGCTGCTCTCTGCATGTGACCAGCACGTGGAGGTCCTTGGGGACGTGCAGTTGTCACATGAAGTCAGACTCTACCTCCACACCTCAGTGATGTCCCCTGGGCACAGCAACTGCTTGGTGCAGAGTAAGGTCTGGCACACCTTCAACTTGAATTAAAGTACTGAATTTTACTGTCATTCACAATTTACGTACCTGCAGATAGTGAAAGACTTTGAAACTGCTCTAGTAATTAGTCTTCCCCCTTCCCTACCCCATCCCACACCCCCTCTGCCTTTCTTTTAAGGCTACACAATAGGTGGGTGCAGGTTAAACTTGGAATGGTTACCAGCCTGTGGAAAAACGAAGGAGACATTTTTCAGAACTTGGCTTGAGGGTACTTGTATTTGGTTGCATCCATTTAACTTTCCTTTTTGTCCTCCAGAAGTGCTGCAGGAATTGCTTTTAGAGCAAGAACACTGGGTTGTGTTTTGGGCAGCTGGGGTTTTGTTGGTTTTTTTGGGCTTTTTTTTGCTGTGTGAGACAGCAGTATTCTTTAATATACTAGATACATGGGAAAGAGGGAAAAAAACCCAACCCAACAAATCAGTGGAAATCTACTGTGCTGTTAACTGGAAGGTTCATCCAAGGACAAACGGAAGTTCAGACAGCAGTAAGGAGAAAAGGGATCTTTAAGATCTATTCATTGCAATTAATTTCATCTAAGTTTGAGCATAGCCAAACTTAGATAGTTTCACTGAATAAAAAGGTGATTGGGGTTCTCTGACATTTCGTACTAGTTCAGCTCAGTGAAGAAGAAAACTCACCTATTAAAGATGAAGTGGAAGTAAAGGCACTGTGTTGTGTGCAGAGCTCTGCAGGTAGGGGAGTTAGCCTAGGTAGAACTTGGAAGCTTTGATTTGTCCCGCCTCAAGAAACACTGAGAATTTAAGGATCGTAATAAAATGATATAAATTGTAATTAAAGGAGCCCAGCAAGAAAATAGATTCCTTTGTATCCTGCACTGTAATTACAAAACAGGTTTTCAGCAACAATCCCTTTGTAGCTGGAGTTACAGTTAAAAATGAAAATGCTGCACCAGTCTTTGATGGAGCCAGGCACTTACTGTTCTAGGAAGTTTGTGAGGTTTTGGCTGGCACAGATAAACAGGTACCACTGTAGGAACCTAAAATACCTGGTCTGTATGTAGGAAAAAAGTTATTTTTTGATAGAGTGAGCAAGCTGAAAACAACTGTGATGTTATTTAATGTGACAATGTAAAAAAAATGTGGGTTAAAAAGGTGGTTACGGGGGGGAGGGCAATTGTTTTTTCTTTACAGTACCCCTTACCTCCCCTGTCCTCTGATGCTGTGGCCACTGGAGAACCTCATCAGCAGAAGATTGGGTAGGGGGCACTGGGGCCCTGCTGCCTTTGCCTCCTGTTCAACCCTGGGTGCCTCCTCCACTGCTCCCACAGCGGCAGCACAGCTGCTCCTTCCAGGATGCAGGGAGAGGGGGACATACAGCTCCTCTCCTGCCTGCAGCAGGCAGGGAAGAGGCTTCCAGGACGAGGATGAGTGGGGATGGATGCTTAGTAGAGCCTTGGAGCAGGGTATTAGATGTGGCACCCTACCACCCTTACAGCTCTGTTTATTTAACAAAGGTGATACCTTGATACTACCCTAGCTCTGTTAGGTTGCCCTTCACGCTGCCCTTTTTTCCTAGTACAGTTCCCTGGGAATGATACAAACCAAATAGCAATGGGCAGTTGGGGAATAAAATCACCATATCCTGAACCATGAGGTAGCTGTTGGCGTTTGCAGTGGCCATACACCAGAACACCAAAGCATAAACAGCTTTAAATGTCTTACTGAACAGGAAATGAAGCTGGTTACAGCATCAATGAGGAAGTGCAATTAATGTGGGATAAAATTCGTCATGACTCTGGCAGTCACAGGGAAGGTGACAGAGGAGAAGGTGGTTCCTGTCCCCCAAGGCCAGCTAAAGGAGCTACATTTATTTCATTGGTGACAGTGTGAGCTCTTGACATGCTCTGTGGGTGAATTAATAGCACAGTGCATGCCAAAGGCAAGGAGGGAGAAGATGCTAAAACAAAATAATTGGCACAAGAGAAAAGCCCTGTGCTGAAAGGTACAAGTCACTACTTGTTTATTTACTCACCATAGAAAACAGCCCATTTACCATGGGCACTTGGTGAGGGACTGGTCCATGCCCTGAGCCTGCTCTTAATCCAGATTACAGCCTTGGGCTTGGAAACCTGAACAAAACAACCTCAGTGCATAGCAGGAACTTCCAGGCCAAGGGCTGGGGAGCAGCAAAGAGAAAGTGCTGGGGGCTCACAAGGCTTTGTAGAGAACAGCAGAGCAAAAGGGAGGAGGAGGGAGAGGCTCCAGCAGTATTTTCTCCATGCCAAACTGGTTGTGGGGGGGGTCACAGCAGCAGCTGTAGTTGGTACAGTTCAGCCAGCTATGGGCAAGGCCTTCCCTTGTCCCCATGCTGCTCCAGCGCCTTTAACTTCCCCCTCACTGTTCCAGCAAGACACCTTTGGCAGGTGAGAGAAGCCTCTCTTACTTTGATATTTAACCCTAAATACCTTCATTTGGAAAGTGCCCCCCTCCTCCCAGGGAGTGACAGTGCAAGTGAGGCAGGGCCCCTTGCTTGTGCTTCACCTGAATCCCACAGAACTGGAGAGATGCTAAACCCACAGGACAAAAGCGGAGTGTCCAAACTGCAAGCTCTGAAAGCATTGCCCTAGGATGGCCATACAAGTTTGAAGACCTGTGAACCTTTTGCTGGAATAGTTCCTAAAGGAACCTACTTTCTGGATTTATAGGTAACTTTTCCAGCCCAGTCAATCTGTGGCTAAATTTTATTTTTTAGAAAAGCAAATGTACGTGCATTTGCTGTTGTAAGCATGTTTTTAGCATAACATTCCTCAACGTGGTGATCTCACAGGTCTGAAAAGAAACCCAGTAAAAGAGTAGCTTTGCCAAGGGAAAGACTTCTAAAGCCATATATGCAGGTGACAGTCATACATCATTGGACTCCAAGCATCCCTAGGTGCCAAAGTTCCCTCAGTGCCAAAGGGGAACTGATGACATTTGAAAGTCCTTGAGGTCTGCGTCGTCTAGTATCTGGATGTCTTGGAGAGAACATTGACGACGCTCTGAAGCCACCTCTTACTGTTTGGATTCCTGCAGGTGTTCTGGTGACCCCAAAGGAAGCAAACCCCAATTTTGCCAGTGAAGGACTAAAGATGAGAGGAGTGTTGCCATTGCAGTGGCACAAGGCACATGGAGGGTGGCAGGGAGCGGAGCTCCACATCCTTCACCTTATTCACCGCTCCGCACACCGCCACAACAGGGGTCTTAACAAAGTACAATAATGGCTTTTGGCTACAGCCCTAAGGACCTCTCCTTTTTAGTACTGGATCATGCTTCCCTTGTCTGATTATACCAAAGAGGCCTTCTTTTAACTCTGGTGTGTGATCAGGTCACCCAAAATAAATAAACAAGACCAGTGGGAGGGGTGGGGAAGACAGCTGCTTTGAAGGTACTGCCACTGGGTCATGTGGGTGGTTCAAGGCCAGTGCTCATTCCAGGCTTCTCAGTCCAAGAGAACACCTGGCAAAAAGAGGCAGTCCCTCTTCCTGGTTCTGCAGAGTTAATCATTAGTAGATTTCTCTGCATTCTAGCCTAAAATAGCTAGACTGGGGGGGAGTGCTTTCCCCACTTCCCTTGGGTGCCCCTGCACACAATCATGAGCCTCCGAAGGGTGGCTGGTGGATCAGGTTCCTGGTTTAGATTTTGTCTCATCACTTCTAATCCTCACCCAGAGCAGCTCAGCCAAGCTGGCTGGATTCTGCGAGGTGCAGCCTCTGAAATGCTGGTTCAAGCACCCCAGACTCCCTCGAGACAGCACAAATGCAAGGTTTCATTTGGGTCTGATTTAATAGCAGGCCAGCCTATGTTAGCACCACAGGAGTGAACTGAAACTGCTCAGAAAGACATAGCCTGTGCCAATAGAAGCAAAGGGTTACGTGCGCTTTGGTGTAAAGGCAAATAAAAATAAAGTAAAAATCTGTAACTGCTTTCAATGCACGATGTTTGAAAGCTATGACAAGAAATGTAGGTAAGAAATGTAGAATCTGTAGTCCCTTCCAGTGGTATAGTCCCAGACATGTTGTGATTTTGGGACCAGTTAGTGCTTTTGAGTCTGAAGTTAATTGTGGAGACACAGAAAGAGAAAGTCACAAGTCACATGGAGGAAAAGGAGAAAAAAGGGATGAGCCAATGGAGACTCCAGGCCACAGCTGGGTTTTTGGAGCTGTGACTTTGTTTCAGGGCATCCAGGGGAGCCCAGGATAAAAATGACCCTAAGTTCAGGAAAACATGGCCTTGGAGGACAGACTGGAACTAACAGGTTAATTAAAAAAAAAAATAAAAAAAATAAAAAAAATTCTGTGGCAGGGCATGACAACACAAGGAATGAAAGGCACAAGAATCACTTCCCAGACCTGCAGCAGGGCAGACAAAAAGCTGACTCTGCACAGCGATGGAGAGACAGACCAGACACTTCTAAAACTCCTTTTGCTGATGCTCATGTTAATGTTTCAACAGCTCAAAAAGAACAACCAAGGAAAAATTTTCCACCACAGTGGTTCCTTCACATCCGTCTGCACAGGGAGCTGCTGCCGTGAGCAGTGCTGGGAGCACACAGCAAGGGACGGAAGCAGAAGGTTGGGGTGGACTGAACTCCTCAAACAACAGATCAGCAGAGCAGAAGGGCCTCCCACACGTGCACACCTCGGGTGACACAGGACTCGGGGCTGCACCAATGGACCTCTCCATTTTGCAATGCCATGCTGCAACCTCGTGGCTTTATCTCAGCCTGCAGGAGGTCAGAGACATCTGTAAAAATGGTAATCAGACTGCCAGGATGGATGTTGCTGTTCTGGGAGCTAGACTGCAGGAAAAACCTCCTGTGAAGATGGGATGGACACGACTACAGGTGGGGAAGTGTGTGAGAAAGGATACAGTGACAGTCTGAAACAAAGTTTAATGGAAAGGGGAAAAAACCTAACCCCCCTTGTGATTCTTGGGATGGACAAGGTGTGCTTTTGGCTGGAAGAGGACTGGGGACTTGAGGACCCATGCATGAGGCCAGACAGCATCCTGGGTCATGAGAGATCGTGGTGACAGTGGTTTGTGCCTCCTTTTCTTGTGAGTACAGCAGTTCACAAAAACGCTGTTGTTTCCTGGGAAGCTCTGAAATTCTGTGTATGTCCTGTGCCAAAAAGGCCGAAAGCCATCCTGTGAGGAGGAGGATGATCAGCATTACATTTTAATGACCAGTCCATGCATTTGGGAGAGCAGAGCCCATCTTGCCTCCAGAGGCTGTTTGTCTTGAATGCTCTTCAAACTGGCATGAATTCTCTTAATGCGGAAGATTGTATCTACTTAAATAAAGCTAGAAGAGAGCAACTGGGGAAACATGTCATGATTATTCATAAAGACCCATTAAAAACTGTCTGTAGTGGTTTAATTCTCCTTTAGTGAGTGTGGTTGTTGGGTCCATGCTTTGTTTTGATTCAGATACTATCTGCATCAGAGTGAATCATTTGAACAGAAGTCCTGAGCTTTTGAAATACCGCCATTTCCTTATGAAAGCAGAAAAAGAGAGCCAAAATTTAAATTCAGATGGTTAAAATAAGCAGTTTAAAAACACCTGCTTAAAAGTTCTCATTTATTTTAACTTATTAAAGCAAAAAATGCTGAGTAACAAGTCCCACACCCCATCCTTGCACATAGGCACTACCAAGCTGGTGCTAGACTGGAGAAGTGATCCAGATAAACCTTTTTAATTTTTAAATGGGACATGTGAGTACTTTTTTTCCCCCCTCCATGTTTCCTAGATAGGCTCTGCACCACGCTGTGTCATTTTTCCTAAATGGCAAACCACAGTTCTTTTACAGCTGGCTTGTAGCAGGGGGAGTATTTTGTCTGAGTCACCAGAGCCATCTGGTCTAGGAAAATATTTTAGTGAATGATCTCTCTTTCTTACTTAGACTGCTTTTGTTCCTCTGTTTATGTGAAGACAAAGGCAGGGTGGTCTCTCACTGACTCGCTCACCCTCCCTCCACGAGCTGGCATTAAACCATGGCCTCACCCAGCTTGAACACCACCAAACATTACAATGTCTGTGGGCAGATTTTCAAGCTGTGTTTGAACTATGAATTAAAGTTTTAAAAGAAATGTTTTTTGTTTCCTGGGCATTTGCAAACAATTCTCTTCAGTTCTCTGCAGATTGCTCAGGGTGTAAGTACATCATGTAGGGGTGGGGGTTCCTCAAAACATTGACCTGTGTGTGCTTCCTGCAGCACCTGGATATCACTCCAGCTTCACAACCAGTGTTTCCTTGAAACAGCAAGTTCCTTCCCTCATTGCAAGGGGGTTTGGGTGGCTTCAGCTTTATCTCCTTCCCTTGGCTCTCAAATGATGTTTGCTGGTGCTGGTTTGTGGTGATGTTAGACACTGAGTCTTCACCACCAGCCCTGCCATTCTCACACAACAAATACTTGATATGATATAAAAATATTTGATCTGATAAAAACCTTCCATGGAGACAGCATAAGAAAGCCATAGAGCAGTTAGTTAGAAATAACATTTCTTCTGAACAGCAATAGACTGGCTGGTGGAAAAGCAGCTGTTCCAGAGACTGCTTCATTTATTGAGTTAGCAGTGCTGGAGACCCCACGTGTGCTAATGCTGTGTAGGTGCAGCAGGAAAAGACAGCCCAAACTTGCAGCTGAAGACCACACAGTGACATGATCCCAGTGGAGACACCACTGCTGCTGGTTTTGCTCAGCCCTTGTGACCTGAGCACACAGACCCAGCCAGGGGCCTCTCTCCCTGCTTGCACACCAGCCACCAGACCTCAGCACACGGAGATGGGAGGGCCCTGGGAAGGGCCAGAGAAAATGCTGCTTTTATTTTCATGGGCCGGTGTCTGCCCTCACCGACTCAGTTTTATCACTGCTCAAAGCCAGCTCTGCTCACAGGGCCTTGGCTTCCCCTTTCTGCAGCACAGCCCAGAGATGTGTGCATGTGTGCACCTGCTGAGGGGTGGGAAGGTTGGACTCCCACCTGTGCTTGCACTCCTTTGCTCCCGTGGATGACTGACACTGCTCTGGTGGCCCGGAGGCCCTCCTGGACAGGCCCTGAGCCCAGGCTGGCTCTCCCTAAGGTCCCTCTCCCTCCCCCTCAGCCAGCAAGGCAAAGTAGCTTGACAAGGTCAGACATGGGTGATTTTTCAAATGACTCATTTGCAATTAGCAAAGTAATTTCCTGCAATGGACTAATACAAGACAGCTGAGTCACTGCCTGTGTATCGAGGTTTCAGGGGTTTTACACACCACTGGGTGCAGTCTGTCTGTCTGTCCCCATGCACGTGCACGGAACGTCCTTGGCAAATGCAAGGCTGGAAGATGCCCAGAGGAGGATCCTGTATGTCCTCCTTACAGCTGGCTTCTGCTTGGTGCGTGTCCAGCCCGGAGCTGCCAGCTCATTACATGCCAGAAAAAAATGAATGCACATGCACCCCCATCCCCCTGCCAGGGGGATCCAGCATGAGCCAAAGCATTACTGAGTGCACCAGTTTTGCAGCAAATCTGGCACAATTTGGTGGTTCAAGGGGTCCTTTGGGTTTGAATGGGATTTGCCCCCCCTTACTGGGTGTTTTGGGCCAGATCCACTGTGCTAGCCTGTACTATAACCTGAATAATATCTGGTGTGGACATCAGGATAGAGCTGCTTGTGGCTTAGCTTGCAACAGCAAGTGTCAGCTCTGCATACAGGCAGCTCTGACACCACAGTGGGAGTGTACTTACACAAGTATGTACTGTGCTACATGAAAAGGATCACTGGCTTGCCTGGGTCTGCAGAAGACTGATAACCTATGGACACACAGTTTGAGAACCACTCAATTTCCTAAATAATTACATTTTAAAAGAAAGCTTTGGATTGGGCTGCATTATTTTTCATGATTCCACACTGATTTTAGTCCCTCTGGAAGTTGCTCAATAGCATTTCCCTCTCCCAGCAACACCAGGGTGCCTCCAGGAGTGTCACACCTGATGTTTGATGCTGCTCTCAGAAGCATGACCCCTAAATCTTGACTGCAGTGTCAAAAAGTGTCGAAATTACAGCTGAGCCTCAGAGCTTGGGTTTTTTCTGCTGCACGTACACTTCAAGCGTTTCACTCGGGAGAAGCTCCACGTGCACCCCCACTTCCTCTGTTGGGCTGCTGTGAATATTTGCATTGCCACCAAACGCTGTAGCTGAACTCTGCCTGCACCAGCCAGCCAAAGCCTTTTCATCTTCAGGCAGGGGTTCAGCCTGGATCACCTCACTGGCTGAAACAAGTCTGGGGAATAGGGATGAGGGTGAAATAAACTGGTTTACATGAATATAAATGGTACCAGCTTAACAACTCTTGAGAGCTGGAGCAACATCGGCGAGACCTGAGAATATCCAGCATCTCCCCAGGCTTATGATAATTTTAACTGATTCTGATAAAAGTTCGATGAGCCAGGTGGGAAGGGTGTGTCATTGTCCCCCTCCCTCCAGTGCTCTGGGTAATGGGAGGTATTTACCTTTGGTGGCTAATTATAAAAAGGAAAAATAAAAGAAAAAGCTGCCTCAAAATCAGATATATTTTGGGAAATGCTTTGCTTGGCAAAGGGAAGCCATTGGAGGCGCTCCTAAAGTCAAACATTTTGGGGAGTGAGAGCCCTCTGCAGGGACAGAGCCAGGAACAGGGTTAAAGCTCTGCAATAAGACACATCTCCAGGCAGGCAGTAGCAAAGCATGGAAAGGGTAAAATGATAAAAGTTAGCAATAATCAGTGAATTGGGATGATGCCTTTCAGTAATACAGTTACTGAATTAACAGAACCTGTTTGGTTTCATTTTGTTAGACCATGAATATACTCCCTGCTCCAGGTAGTGGATGTGGCTCCTCAGCCGACGTCAATTGAATTAAACTTGCACAGCACAGAAAAGCAGGAGAGCTTTCCAGAAAGGTACTCACAGTCTCCTTTTTGACCTGACCTGGGAGAAAATTGTGGGGCCAAGAGCATGAGCCAGGGAGCAGGGAAAAGCAAGCAGCATTGTCCTTCATCCTAAGTGGCTCGGTCAGATTAGTCCTGCTCTACAAGGTGCCAAATCTTGCCAGTGCTCACACAGACACCTGAAAAATTGGGATAAGGCCTGGAGCAGGGGCTGGCAGGAGGGGACGGTGGCAGCACCCTGCAGGGGTGGGGATTCACACCCATTGCAGCTCTGCAGTCCCAGCCTTTGAAGGCATAAACCTTCCATCAGGATTACTGAACTCCCACAAGGGATTTTTCCCCTTTTCCCCTCCCCTATTCATTTTTTTTTCCACTCAGGCAGACACCTCCACTGTGCTGCAGGGGATCTTTCCCTCCCTCCAAGTTTAATCTTCTCCATCACTGGTGTTTTCCCAGAGCTGCTGTACCCAGCCCTGGTGCTTTTGGAAGAAGAAAGCAAAGCACATCGGAATGGGTGGCAGCCCAGGCTGTGAGCCCTGGGGGGCAGTGGGGTGGCTGCTGGCTTCAGCCTTTGCATCCCTGTGCATCTGCATGCTTCCCTAAGGAAAACACTGAGATTTTTCAAACATTTCAGAGGGATTTGCAGGTCCAACTCCTATTAAAATCAATAAGAACTAGACATGCAGCCAGCTAGGGCAAGAAGAAAAAGGAAAAGGGCATTAAACACCCATCTAAAGCTGTAGTGATGAATCAACCATACTCCAGCCCCCAAAGGATGAATCAAGTACATCACTAATCCACACTTTTCAGACGACTAAAATTTGCCTTAAAAGTCCATGAGTTATGAATACACTGGGTTTTTTTCAGTAACATGCAAAGCAAGGGAATAATTCTATTACACATAAATACATAGGAATATTTTCTGTTGGCCTTTAAAGGACCTGTTTGTAAAAAGATCTTTTCTGACTGTCATTTACTTATACCAAGGATCTAGAGATTAAGAAAGCAGGGGCCAGGCCAGGCCAACTTCTCATGTGGTGAAACTCCACTGAGTACAAGTGCATTTAGTGTAGGGCAGTGAAAGCATCCCTCCCAGGAAGAACAGCAGTAAGAAATGCCTGGTAGAATTAAATCCCTCTGAGGGCTGCCTGGTGTGCTGCCTTCTGCCATGTGGCTGGAGCTTTTCCATCAATCCTGCCATCTCCTTTTTGATGCCTGTTGAAAAGACCCCGCAGCTAATAAAGGACCAGCAGCTCACTGTTGTACAATGAGACGAGCAGGCCATAAATCCAGGGCTCCTGACAGAGGGCCGGATTTCTGCCACTCTGCTTTCACAGAGGGGTGCTCCAGACCCCTGGCAAAGTGATTCATGGGCTCTGAGCTGAAGGCAACTCTGCCTTCCTGTGCAAATCACAGATCTCTGGGTGGATGGTGGAGATGTGGTGTGGGCCAAAACTGGCCTCTGAGCAACAGGGTCACCACGAGACATGACAGGAGAGATGAGCACCAGCATGCTGTTGCCACCTGTCATGCCACCATGACTTGCTTACATGTCCTGGGAGGTTGGCACAGTTAAATCTCATTAACTAAAAGCAGTATAAGCACAGTAAGACACTGCAGAGCCCCCCATCTCTCCTGCTGTGCACAACTGGTGGAGATCCTGGGAGAAAAACCTTCTTCCCAGCCTTCTTCTAGATTTCCCTTCCAAGGGAAGGCTAGCACTGAGAATATCTGCATTTGGTTTTCCTTTCCCCAACTCTACCTGAATAAAAAATAATTGCTGAAAATTTGCAGACAAATTTCCTCTCACATTTTAAATCTCGTGGTGTGCCATCAGAACAGCCTATGTATCAGCCATTTGTAGGATAGAAAGCTCAATAGAGTACAATGAGTGAGACATATTAGTGACAAAACCCCTTCAGAAAAGGAGCACTTTGGCTAAGATTTTACATCTATGAGCACCACTGACACAGAGGGTTCCTCTCTGTGCCTTGCAGTATCAGGCTTCTAATTAATTTAATTGTCCTTATGATGGGCAATTAAGTGCCAGCCCAAGTGTGTCCTCAAATCTATCTAAATGAAGAAGAAGCTGATGATACACAGTAAGGGGGAGGAGGAGGAGGATGATTCCAGCCCCAAATGGCTCATGGTGCCCAGTTTTATTTATTTAATTATTTTTTTAAAATGACACAGATTCGAAGCCTCCCTTCAGTGCAAGCATTTCAACACCAACCACCCTGGAGGACCTGGCTGCTCGAAGAGGGCCTGGCTGGTCAGGAATGAGCCCCTGCCTCAAAGGGTCCTGTCCAACCCAGCCCCTGTGCAGCAGATGGAAACCCATGGGCTGTGAGGGTGCTCACACAGGTGAGCCCCAGGACTTGCAGGCTGAAACAGTGCCCATTTTTTGCCCTAAACCAGTTGGTTTAATTGAAGGACCTCTCCATAACCCTGCCAGTCACAAGTCCTGAGACTCCTGAGCTGGTATCAATGCTATTTCCTGAATCCACAGGGCTGGGACAGCCTGGTGGGTCATCCCCTGACTGACTCTGCTTTCACCCAAACCAAGAAGCTCCTCACTGCCATTTGTCAGACTTCAATCAGCTTGAAAGTGTTTCTTAGTTCTCTGGGGTGCAAGACCTTGGCTTTGGCGAGCCGGCTCAAACCGTTCACCAAATGGTGCAAGAAATGACAGAAAAGCTCCAGTTTGTGGACGAAGATGTGGGGTTTACCAAGCCACAGCTCTGGAGGAGCCTGGAGCACATCCAAGCCTTCCCTCCACAAACCTGGGAGCACCTGCTGCCCAGAGGGCTTCCTCTGAGGACACCAGGCCCAGCACAAACACAAGGTTCATTTTGTTTGTACAAACAGTCCCTGTGGTCACCAGCTGGACTAATGTGGAGAGGAAGGCATTTACCTTCCCCAAGTACCTGCAGCAGCCATTCTTTCTGCTCATCTCATTTGTGCTGGCAAAAAAGCCTCTGAGGATCCAATCTGCCCTATGGAAAAAAAAACCAACCAACACCCAAACTGTCAATCATAAATATGCCATAATAAGCAATTTTTAAAAGGAAGAGATATACAATATAGACACATGCATATAAAACATGCTTCATAATTGAGACTTCTCCAGTGCTCATTAGTTGCTGAATATAGATATTGTGGGCTGCTGTACCCACTCAGAGCCACCAGCTTTGCTGCTGCCTACTTCACCAACTGATTTCTCCAGGTGGGATGTGCAAATAAGGCCAATTTCTGACACAGGCATCTGAGGACATAAGAAGATTATTTGAGGGGCTCAAGGTCCAAGGGAGAAGCTCCACTGCTTAGAAATGGGAGTGATCTTTTTCCCCCATCATACAGCAAGCACAGCACGATGAAGCCAGGCATTTCCTGGATGCCAGACTCTGGTTCATCTTCTCTGTTGATGCCAAATTAAAAAAAAAAAAAAAAATTAAAAAACCCATAGATACTTACATTTGCACAAAAATAAAGCACATTTTTTTTTTCCCAGCAGGAGAGCTGCAGATGGTAAGGGACCAAACTGGAGGTTTGTACTTTTCAAGGGGTCATGTGCAGCAGCCTGTGCCTGTCCCCTCTCTCCAAGAAACCCAGCTTGTGGTGCAGGGCCCAGAGGGGCACAGGCAGGAGCTTGAGCAGAGTTACACAAATGCTAAACTGTAAAAACATTGTTGTGTTCACAACTGCCACCATCTAGAGTATCAGTACTGGAACAATTCCTTTATTTTAAATTAGTAGTAAGGATGGACTAAGGTGTACTTATATGTGGCATGCACACGTACAGCCACATAAAAAGCAGCAAAATATGTGAAGGTCAGAACTGAAACAAATAAAATTCTGTTTTGACTTACAAATGAGAGGTTTTTACTGTTTTTTGGGAAGCTTTTCTGCACAGGCAGTGCCACTATTTCAACTTTTGCTTCAGGGTGGAATGGGGCAAAACAAAGGCCAGAAAATGATGCTGACTGATAAAGGCTGAGTTTTTTAGCAGCTTCATTTCCCCAGATGCCAAAGCTGTTTGTTTCTTAGGATCTTTATTGGGAGGTGGGTTAACTCTGCTCCCCCCTGTCCCCTGAGCACAGGAGTGGGGCCATGCACCCACAACCCAGCTCCTGGAGAAGAGCTGGCTTCGTTGGGTGAGTGGCCCCTCCTGCTGCACCAGGGCTGTTGAGGGGAGGGCAAAGCATGGAGCAATGCTCTGTGTCCCCTTGGGAGGTGACAGGTGGCCTCTGAGCAGCCACAGCTGAGGAAGGGAACACAGTAGAGAAGGATGTGCTTCTCCTGCAAACACAGCCAAGGGTGCACCCTCACCAGTTGCATCTGGCAGTGAAATTTTTGAACCACAGAAAAAAATCTGCCAGATGTTGGGAGGGAGGAACTGCCATGCAGAACTTGGCTCCCCATTCAGAGCAAAGCAAAGCAAACCAAAGCAATGCAGCCCCAAACAAGCAGGCCAGGTCCGTCTGGGCCATTTGACACGTGTGTGAGCGTGCTGCCTGGAGCAGTGCTTCAGCACAGGCTGCATGGCTGCGTAGCTGCTGGGCATGGAGGATGCACTGCCTTGTGTGTAGGAAAGCACAGAGTGCCCCTGCTGTTACAGGACCTGAGCCTGGCACGAGCACGGAGCTCTGCTGATGTCCATTCCTCGAGGTGAAAACCCAGCAGCATGAGGCTGTCGAGAGAGCCTGAAACTGCCAGTGGCAGTGACAGTGACAGTACTTGCCACTGCCACTGCTGTCCATGCCAGAGAAGTAAAAAGGGTGGTTATGAGTTTAGAAGATATGCAGTGACTCTTCTGTGTCCACATGGTCTCCGCATGTCCTTAGGGACGGCGGAGGAAGCAAGGCTCTGACGGCTCCTGGCTGCAGCTCCCTCCTTTGGAGCAGGAGGTGCCAGGTTGTTGTCCTGGTGCCCGCCTGGGCCTTGGCTTCTCCAGCAGGAGAGGCGCCAGCTGTGGCTGGAGAGCCACCTCCTGCCCCACAGCAGCCCCGCTCCCCGCGGTGCACGAGTAAGGAGCACACCACTTGGCTTCAAAACATACAATATACTTTATTGCCTGCTAGATAATCAAAGTGAGGAGTAAACACCATAGCTGGAAAAAGCAGAAAAGGACCAGGAGAAGGAAAAGAATATCCAGTCACCAAACAAGTTATCAGGCAATAAACCATACACAATATAAATAATCTGTTTCCCAAACAACTAAATCTTTATTTTGCTAATGGCCATTATATGGTTAATTATCAGTAGTAAAATCTCTGGATTTCCTTTTCTACACAGCATTAGTAGTAAGAAATATATAAGGGACTCTGCAGAAAGCAATACAAAGGAGTTATATACACAGGCACCTTCTGTGGAGCAAGAACAGAACCTCATCTAATAAGGAAGGGCTATCTACAAACCAGAAGACCATGGTAATACAATATTAGCTCAGACTTAGTTTAGCTGCAGCCTTTCCACAAGGTAGGCTAGCCAACTTATGTATACATATATATTTTAATATAGATATATATAGAGATTTATTATTTTAAAAATAATGTGAACTACCTGTAGTTCCTAGACTAATTTTAAAGAGGCAGTGTACCTTTCTGAAGCTTCATTTCAGGAAGTATATTAAAAATGGTATATAAAAGACTAGCAGACCCAAGCTCACATATCGAGTCCTGGTAACTTCCCTCCAACTTCTCTGTCTAATGCTATAGCTGCCACCTGCATTGACAGCAATGCCTTTAGTCATCTGGATTGCTATTTATGTTGCTGTAATTGCTACCACTAAGTTTACTGGATTATAGTGTTAGTAATTGTCGATTATAAATAGCAATAATGCTGCAGTACACTGTCAAAGCCTGCCGCGTTATGAAGATCTAGTCTGTATGTGCATGCAGAATTTTGTTGTTTAATCTAAAAGAACATTTCTCAGTCAAAGTGCTTCCCCTGTCAACTCCACCACGTTTTTCAACCACATGGCAAGGGCTCCTCTCTCTTAAGGAAGATGTGATGCCTCTCACCCCACACCAAACTCTCAGCAGCCCTTCACACGGCACCCATTTATCTGACTTTGTTTTCAGGACATAACCCTTTCCTCTCACACAGCCAGTGTCCTTAAGGCTACTAAATAGGACTTACTAAAATTAAAACTGATTATTTGAGGAAATGCTTTTAACACATTTTGGTCAAATGTCCAACTGGGCCATTTGAGCCTCGTGCTCCCCACAGCAGGCAGGGAGCAGAGCACTGCCAAGAGCCAAGCCCAAGCTGCCAGCAGGGGATGAGGAAGGGACAGACATTTGCAGGGAGCACTGTAAAGGCCCAGCAAGGCCTGGGGTGCCTTCTGTGCCACCCTTTTCCAGTCTGCTCCCTGTTTGTGTCTTGGGGTCCACTCACAAAGCCAAAGTGGGAGCACGCACATGCAGACAGGCAGCACCCCTTCCAATGGATTTCCTCCTAAAAACAGGGATGGAGGGATGAGGCCCCTCTTGTAAGTGGTATCACTTTGCTCTCAGCCCAACCCTTGCTGCTCACACGAGATGCCACATCACTTTTGTTCCCAACACAGATGTCACTTAACACACTCCCTGCCCGAGGGTTTCTAGAAGCCTTTTCCCAAGTCAGTGATCACACCCTGACAGGCAGTTGCTCTGCCTCAGGTACCACACCGGTGTTGAAGGTATCCCTCACAGCCTGCCGCATTTCCTGCCAAGCCAGGATCCTGCCCGTGTGACTCAGCATGGTCCCACTGCACAAGTGACCACTCTGTTCCCCTGGCCCCCCCAGCCAGGCACATGCAACAGGCAGAAACAAGCTCCAGTGCAAGCTCCAACATCAGGCCAAAAGCACACAGCACACACTCAACAGAAGCCATCTTTGATACAGCACAAGACATGTATCAAGAAAAGTGTGGCAATAAACAAACAGTTTCCCCTAATAATTCTGACATTTTGATAGGGGAGCATAATAGTAGGTATTTGAAAGAAGGATGCCCTGATGGAACAGGATGTATTTGCAGAGTTAGGGAAGGAAGGAAGGATGGTCTGTACCCTAGAGCACACATACCATGAGCACTCAGCCCGGCAAATACATCCTTGCTGAATTGCGCCCTCTGCACTTTGATTACAAAACAGTAAAGACAGAAAGTTTCTGACTGGTATTTCAAGTGAACTCAGAAGCAATCTTAGCTATCCAAGCAGCAGGTATCCTTCTTTGTCTCATCCAGGTACCCACGGGGAGCAGGCAGGAAAGTACCACAAGAAGAGGGGTGGATACCAAAGCTGGAAGCTGAGCCTTATGACACATGATGTAAATTTTTCTGCCTATATCAGCAAAGCCAATGTGTAGGGACATTGCTTAAAACTCAGTCACTTCAGTCTCTGCATCACCACAGAGCATCACTTCACCTTATTTATGCCCTTAAACTTTGCTTTGCCATTGACACAGACTGTGCAAGCACAACACAAGAGAATTGCCTTTTTTGTTTTGTATTTTGGTAAGAATTTTGTACATGCAAGGCTAAGAAGATCAGAGTTATTTTTCAGTTCTGTTAGTAATTCCTCTCCAGCTCTACAGGACTCAAAGCACATGCTGATACTCAAGAGCAGGGAAAATGCAGGAAGCACCTTGCTATGCTGGGAGGAAGGGGAAAAAAAAGGGCAAATTTTAAGTGAGAAGCAATTACACTGTAAAATCAACTGAATATTCATCTGTACTGGCTGCTCTTGTGTTTTTTTGACTACTGAGTAACAGGGTGTAATTTGGAAGTCATACTCTGGTTGACTCTGGTTGATCTGCTGTAAAGTGCAACATTTTTTTGTCACTTTTGTCTCCACTGTAACTTGTTTTTGCTTACTCCATGTAGAGTTCCCAGGGTCGAGCAGCACTGAGAAAATCAGGGGGAGCACGAAGGACTAAGAGTCTATGAGAGCAGGAGAAAAACTGTGAAACATGGAGGAAAACAATTTTCCTTCCCCAGGCATCACTAAAGACTACATTGATGGTGCAAACCGAGGACTACTGAACATACTGGTTAATTTGCAACTGAAATGCAGCCTGATAGGCATGTACCATATTTCACAGTTTGTGTGTGACAACAAGAGCAAAAACTCCTAGCACTAAGCCAGGGTGATTATTGGGCTTGGGGAAAATAATTTCAACCCTCCCACAAGACTGGTTTCCCCTTTTATAGTGCCAGTTCTTCCAATCATAAAGTTATTGAGGAAATTGCATTTTCCAAACTGCTGTGTTGCCCCCTTTTCCTTTTTAAACCATTAAATATTTTCTCTCAATGCTTTGAGAATGGCAACTTCTGCAGGGGGTTGTCTGTAGAGATACTGCCCTTCAAAGTCAGTCTTTGGTCAGTACAGGGATTTCATGAAAGGCTCATAACAGACCTGGGTGCCTCATCCATCCAAGCTCCTTGCCATATCCATGTCCATAACTGGGGCCAGATGTCACCTGGAGCAAGCATCTATAGGAAGCCTCTGCTTTGTGTCTGCCAGTGGTACCACTTGTTTCAGTTCTTCAACACAGCACAAATCCCTGTGCTGCTTTGCTCAGACTCCCTGGGTGTCAGTGCCCAGCTCTGTGCCACCACATGGAGCAGCTCAACGGGGCCTTGGGGCACCATGGCAAACATTGGGCATTGAATGCCTCTGGCAGCACGACCACCTCTGCCACTGCCTAAAGCTGTTCCCTGCCGAGGCCTTGGAGCCATGGCTGTGCAGGGCTGGTGCTCGGAGCCTTAGCTCGGAGCCTTAGCACTCCTGGGGAGTGTTGCTGGCCACAACCACAGCAGTGTGGGGCTACAAAGGGCTGCTGTGCACTGCAGGAGGCACCAGTGCCAGCTGCTGCCCAGGGCAGGGGGCTTTGCCATTGCCTCCCTCACCTCGAGCTTCATGTGGCCACGCAGAAGAGCAGGGCTGCTGGGTCTGGGCCAGGGTCCCAGCACATGCCAGCATGGCTGGGGTGATCTCTGCCTGGTGCCTGGACCAGCAGAGCATAAGAGATTTGCCAACCCATTTCTAACAAGCCTGCAACTTCTGGTGAGTGTAGCAAAGCCCTGGCACCAGGCACAAGGCACCAGGCACAGCGACCAGGAGTCCAGGCTGAGAGCCTCCTGATGGACCACAATGGGCAGAAAATGAAGGCAACTGCCCAGCTTGAGGGATGTGCTTTCCCCTTTGCTTCCTCATTGGATGCCTATTCCCAGTAATGGTTTCTCAGCATGGTCTGTCACCCAGAGACTCCTCAATAAATTGTGTCATTGCCCCAGCTAAACTGGTGCACAGGTAACAGGGGAGTGCACTGCTCTTGTAACACACTGGCCCTGCTCCATTGGTCTCCTAACTGTTTCAGAATTATTCCGCTAGTCCTAGTTTGGAGCTGGACAGAGTATTGCAGGCACAGCCATGGGTCTCTGTCTCAAAGCAGAGACCTGGGATGTCCTGGTCCCTGCACTGCCAACACCGCTGCACACAGCTTTTCCCATGTCTTCCAGGGAGAGGCTGCATCAGACCCCAGGCAGGGACCTTGCTGCAAGCACAGGTCATGCCTTGCCAGCAGCATCCCACCAGAGGATAGTCAGGAAAAAGGCTGTTTCCAAGGCAGGAGGCAGTGAGGAGAGGACAGCTGTAGGCCAAGGGCAGGCTCTGGCTCCTGCTGGCTCTCCAGCCTCTTGCTGTGGCTGGCACAAGCACTGCATAACGAAATGGATGATGTTCTCCTTTGGTTTCCTCCTCGTAATATGGCTTTACTGATGGCCTTGTAGTATCTGAAAAGGGTACCAAGGAAAAAGGCTGGTAAGCTGGGTTGGTTTGGGGCTGGGGATTTTTTGGTTTGGCTTTCTGTTTTTTCACTGTCTGAACTCTGTAAAAAAAAAATTGAAGGCAACTACTGGATAGGAAACACAGCATGAGGAGAAAGGTCTCTTTGAACCTTTCTGATATGGCTATTAACCATCAACCTGACACACCATTCGAAGAAAGAGAGGAGGCATGGAGGAGTCCTGTGGTGAGCAAAGTTGGGCTGGTGCTCCTTGAAAATCTTGTCTCAGATTTTATCTTATTTCTTAGGCTGCATTTATAAAAACAGGTAAAATGCTCCTCTATCTAATGTCACTTGAGGACACTGTCTTTTTCTCCTATACCATAGAATTTTGTACTTAGGCACTGGGGGAATAAACCACCCTCAAAAAGACAGTCAAACACTCGAAAAAACAGCATGGGAAATGGTTGATTCTCCACTATTAGAGGCTTTTAAGGACAAGTTCAACACCCACCCGTCCACCCATCAGGTCTGCGCTAAGTATAGCTTAACCTGCCTTGGAAATTGTCTAGCTGATGTCTCCAAGTCCCTTTTGGCCCTGTGACTCTTTCGAAGTAAATACTGCCAAGGTCTCATCCTGCCACAACCCAGGATGTGCTTAATATCCTGTATGGCTGTTTGGTTTTCTGCCTTATCTTGCTGTTTGTCCAGGAACACACACAAGCACTTCACACATCCTATTAAGAGTCAGCTTACACTTTCCTCACACACCACCAAAACCCTGTCTACTTCTATAGTCACCCCGAAAAAAGATGAAAATGGGGAGCAGCAAACCAAGAAGAACATACAGAAACGTCCACCCTGACATTCAAAAGCTGTCACAGAAAGCCCTCCTTCAGCCTTTTTCCATCTTGAAAAATGTTGACCAATCTTCTGACAAGTTGATAACGAAAAAGAAAACCCCACACTGACAAGAACCACTGCCTCTTTTAAATATCCTTCACTGGCTCTTGCCCATGGATTGCATGGGTTGGGTATTCAAGGAGCATCTGGTTTCTAAAATCTGCTACAAGTAGCCCAAAGAAACAAGTGGTTTACATGAAACATAACTCTGTCTTGGAAAAAAAAAAAAAAAAGAAGAAAGTAAAAAAAAAGACAAGCTAGGAGCCTGGGCCATTTTAAAACAGGCACTCACTAACATCAAGATGAAAGACCTTTAGGAAATACCAACACTACCGTGGCAATAATGTGCATTTCACGTGACATGATTGCCCAAAGCTGACCTCCCACCCCCAGCTCCTCTCAGCTGGCTTATGGTGCACAATTAATGCTGCAACACAACAGCAGTCAGCCTAAAAGGAATCAAAGGAAGAGAACAAACAGCAGCAGCCACACTGGTCTGCCACGCTCACCTACGGATGGCAGTGGGAATCCATCTGTTCACCATTTCTTCAGTAAGCAATTACTTCAGCAATTTGCTGACCCACTCTCACCATAGAAACACAAGCAGAAAATGCAGAATTTGATTTATGGAGGTGCTGGTCTTTCCTTACAGCCTTGTCTGCACCCTGAGTTAATCCCCCACCCCTATTTATAAATTTCACATGGGTGAAAAAAGACCATCTAGGGACAGATTTAATTGTGAAAGTCTGTGGCATCCTTCCCCAATTCATGTTTCTTGATGGAAGCAGTGCTCAGTAACAATAACAAGAAGATAAAAAATGTCTTTACATCAGCAATTATGCCATGTGCACAGAGCCTTGAGAAAACCACCATCACAACAGTATTTCAAGGAGATGGATGAAGTTTACAACAGCAAGTATCCGGTGCTTCCACCACCAATCTCTGACTGTAACAACTCAAACCCACAGGGAACTGCTCTCCCAATACAATCTCTGTCATGCAAAGTCCCTAGAAGAGCTTTCAAACACAAGCAGGTGAAAGACACAGAAATTAAAAGCAACATTTTATGAACTGACAAGACATGCAGGGCAAGAGCTCGTGGCTATGTGAATCCTGCAGGTGCAACACAAACTGTTATCTGCAGCACCTGTCAGCTGGCATCCCTATCCCATCCCTTTGGATGCAGTGGGGCTGCTGCACAGCTTCCTGATGGCCAGGGTGCCTTCTCTGGAGGGAAAGCCATAATGCTGCATGTCTGATCCCACAGACTGCCCCCATGTCTGCCTGCTGCCTTGTGTGAGGCTGTATGAGAAAGGTAACTGGAAAAGCCAATATTATGTTTATTTGAAGATTTCTTCCGTAGTTATGAAGAAAAAAGTGTAATTGTCTGGGGATTGTCATTTCCTCCTTTAGTAAATTTTGAAATGTGTTGAGTTTTATTTTGCAAGGCTTAGCATGAGTTCATGTCAATGTTATAGGTCTAATATGCAGTACTGAAGGGGGTTTGGTTTAGCTTAAAAAAAAAAAAGTGAACTTAAGCCATGCACTAAAAAATGAACCAGGCCAAATTCCCATAAACTGTGAATCTATTCTCACAATAAACTGTTAGGAGGAGGAAATAATTTATCAGGTTTCAAAAACCTGCTGGGTGCCTGGCTCTGGTGCTGCTGGGCTGTCCTACAGAGCGCTGGGGTGCAAGAAAGGCCTGGGGAGCCCAGCTTTGCTGCTCTATCCACTTCCCAGCAGGATCCCACCCCCTGTGCCTATCTTTTTGCAGAAGCTGTGTTTGATGCACAGCCATAGCTCAGGAAAACTGTTGTTAAAATACTAATTAAAAAAACACTGTGGGTTTTTCAGCGTCATGCAGTAGCTTTGGAAGGTGTGGGATACTGTCCATCTTACTGAAAATCTGTGGTATATTTTGCTACTGATGTCTACCAAGCATCCAGCCTCTAAAAAAAAGAGAGGAGAGAAAGGCAAGATGACTGAAAAGCAAGGTGAAAGGCTTGCAAGTGAAGCTTGATGTTCCCAACTTCCTGCAACATAAAAAAAACTATCCAAGGAAGAGATCTGTCTCTACCAAATATAAAGCATTTTCAGTGGGACAAAAAACCCAACCACTTCTTTTTAAACAGCTTTTATGCCATTTATGTCCCTTGTATCTTGACGGAAACGGATTTCCAGCGGCTGAGATTTGTGGGATGGTGGTTTAATGCTGAATACAAATGCACATTCCAGGCATGCCACCACGTCCTCCTACAAGCACTGTCAGGTGTGACAAGCCAGCACCGCTAAGCGACTCCCATCTACATCCAAGGCAACACACAGCATCTGAAAAATCCCATTTGCCACTTTCGATTTATCTTAAGGCTGTTGAAATAGCTGTATTTGTGGTTTTATTTATCAAAAGTACTAAAAAATTGCTCGTCTTGCAAAGCACACTGAGTATTTTCTGAGTGGTCTAAAAGCCCAGAAATTTCTATTTAAGAATACATTTTTATCTCGTCATTAAAGATGCTTTTAAATCCCTGCTGGCAACCCTTGGCCTTTAACTAGAGAACCACTATGCAAGGTGGAACAGGAAATATCTATTTTTTTGTCTAGGTTCTTTACACTAGCTGTAGATTAACAGAATCCATGAATATAAAGCTACTGCTTTTATACTGACTCTTGTGTACTATGGTGTTTTCAAGGCTCCCACCCATGAAACATATAATGAGTAAAATCCTCATAAATTAGTTATTTCAAAAATGCAGCCCTTCATCCCTAAGTGATTTCCCTGCTGGCAGGGATTTCTGCATGAGAAGTAAGTAGTCACCCTCACTTTGAAAGATCCCAGAGCTCAATTAACTATGTCCTAAATGTGGTGCACTATAGACAATTACTAGAAAAGATGTTTGGAAAAAAATTATGTACCAAGATGAAACAGTCACACAGCAAATGCCCCCCTCCATTACTTCCCAGTGTAAAACTACACCTTGTGCCAGCCAAGAACAGTATATTTTCATAAGACAGCAAGAAAAAATTTCTTAATTACTGGTTCAAACAATGATGAGCACTTGGTATTATTTATGATGTACTTGCAGGGAAGGACTCATTAGCAACACTTACACCACGTGCCAAATATATCTGTCATCTGGGAGTGAATGGGACGGTTTAGAACTACATCACCCCTTAAGCAGCTCACACATCACTTCTAACTGGAAAGTTATTGCTACAGTCACTGAAGCAAAACACAGCATCCATTCCAAGCCACAGACTTGAACTGCAATTTCTGCTTTTTTTTTTAGGCTGCTTGGCAAACCTTGCTCTTGAAATTGGAACCTCTTGAATACAATGACTTGTCCATCTGCTGTGATGGTAATTTCCCTGTCACTTTACTTCCGTTAGAAAACACTGCTCTTCAAAACAAAAGCAAACACAGCCTCGTTGCCACAACCTGTCAATCTCTGTACCACCTACTGAAACCTGCAAGCTCATGAAGGTCCAACTTCACCATCGAGTTCCCAGCTGGGTTTGTTTCACTTTGTATTACAAAAATCCATCTAAGCAGCTACAGGCAAGTACAGATCCCCCACAAAGTTGTCGAGGCATTGACAAACTTTTTGCCATCCTGAAGTGGAGAGGGTTGTAGCAAAAGAACCTCCCCCTGCCAGAGCTCAGGGACCAAACACCAAACACCAAAGCTGGGAGTCCCAAACCAGATGAATCATCTCAGAATGTAACAGGGAATCAGTCGTCTGCCTGTCACGAGAGAGATGTGCAGTGAATTTGCTTCAAATGACATCATTCTGACTGATGCCAATGGCAATGGCGTGCTGCAGGCTGCTTGAACCAATGACATTGGTTTTGCAAGACTGAAAACACATGACAAAGCCATTACAAAAGCCATTATTATTGGGCACCGAAACCAAAACTAAGTATCCTAAACTATTGACAGATTGGGACTGTATGATTTCCAAATTCTCCTTAATTCCTAGAAACAGGAGAGTGTTTTAATAACCCACTGGTGCTGACCAGGTATTAAGGGAACCCACCCTTGGGAAGGAAGGGAATTGATACTCAGATTGGTCTGACTGAAGCCTGATGGTCTGCTCTAACTGGGAGGCCTTTGGTGGGCCATGTATAAAACTTGTACTCTGAAGATGTATTCCAAAAACTTCTTTTGGATTAGAAGGACACCTCCCAGGACCTCAGGTTTTCTCTTTCCCACCCTTTTTGTTGTCTTAAATTGGATGTTGTTTGATGGCAACACCTGCCTTCTCTTAGTGTGCTGCAATGCTAAGCCTATCATTCTGACTCAACTGGCTTCATTTTTGAGCCTATTTCAATTAGTTCCCCATTTCACAGGCTGACAAATAAGCTGAAGTGCTGCTCTATACGGAATACGTTTTGTATTTTGTACTTCATATAGGCTGGATTTTCAGTTGGAATTTCAGCTAGGCTTGCAGCAGTGACACTGTAGGCCAGTGCACTTCTGCTGAACATCTAATAATTCTCCAATCAGAAAACACCAATAAAGCCTTGATGAAATTTCAAGTATATTTTAAATACAACTGTATTAGAGCTCAATTTCTTACTGTTGCTGTGCCAAGAACAGTCCACAAAAAAGAATTTGACACTGGATAGAAGGTAGATGTTGTATCTTACAGGTTTTATTTCAGAAAACAAAACAAAACAGAACTTTGCAGCAGAGATAGGAACGCATCTTGTATTTTGTTACAAAGTGCTAGTGTCCTACTGGAGAATCGACAGCCGCAGGAGCTGGTGTATAGCATGGCTACTGTATGCCCAGGTATACTGTGTGTCTCACTCCATGTTGTCACATTGTAGGAAAAAAAGTCTCTCTGAAAGCAGGGTTAACTGTACATTAAAAAACTTTAGGATGAACAATGAAAGGGACCAACAATGGTATCGAGGGGAGAATAGCAGTGTCTAGCAAAGCGTGGTGCTTGAGTTGGATGGTGCCTTTCCATCCTGTGTTCTTCCAGAAGTATTAGTGGAAATTCACCGTACCTGACAGTTAAGAGTCAGTGTAATGCCACGTAGTTGCAAAAAGCAACCTGAGTGAGAGCTGGGTAACAAACCAGATCTAGATGCACTGAGAATTAGCTGCATTCAGCAGGTCTTTAGTTGGAAGAACCAAATGAGAGCAGAGGAGAAAAGATGGGACTTCAAGGAATGAAGATGACTGTTTTAAGGTAATTTAGTAATAAAAAAAAGTGAATAGTGACTTCAAGGTCCCTGACTGGTCATCTGATACTAACAGAACGTGTATTTCTTAAAATTTCTTCCACTTTTTTTGCTCACTGAATCAGAACTTTCCTTCCCCCTTCCCATGACCTTTACACGGCCTTTAAGGCTGAAGTTTTTCCATTCCTGGTGTTTCTTTGCAGAGATACTGACGCATACCCAGTAAAGGCAGTGCAAGATTGCATACATTTCTTCTTTCCTGAGTAAATAGCACATAGATAAAAAAAGCCACAAACCTAAAGGTTTCCCTTCTGCTGCTTTTGACTCAGAGACAGATCTGCTCCCATGTGAACAGCCAATGTCTACTGGCTTCATGAAGTCTGTTCTGGGGTCTTCTGTGATCAAAAAATACATGGCAATCGAGGAGGTTTCAGGCATCCAAGGCCAGAAAAAAGGAGGATCCCCAACAGCCTAATTTTCAAGCCCAAGAGGGTAAAATCTATGGGAAGAGCAGATTCCTGGTTTAAACAAGTTTCCAAAGTAGTGGAACCTACTACCTTTAAGTTTAAGCATTGATGTCACTTGCTACTTATGTCTAAAAGAGAAACCATTTCTGAATAAGTTCTCTTACGTCCAAAGACTGAAATCATAGCAAGGGCTTCTTCTGTGGGATGATTTCTCTTTTATCTTTGTTGACTATCAGCAAGCTTCCCAACTGTGCAAAGAAGACAAAATCCACAAACACGAAGTAGATACCTAGAAAGCTCAGAAGAAAAGGCAAACTTTTCTTCCAAAGCCTAACTGCACCAAGTCCTGGCTCTCTCTGTCCTACAATCTCCAGCTTCATGCAATGTAAGTCCACAGAATTCTGGGGCATCTGAATGGATCTGTGGATCTTCTAAACAGTATCAACAGTGCTGAGCCAGGCTCAGAAGTTTTAAAAAATAACATGGAAGCTCTCAGCATAGACACATGTAAGGAAGAACAATTGGTCAGAAGTTCTTTGCAAAGTAAATGACATCTTCACAGTCATTGTGTAGAAGCTGAGTGGATGATCTGACAGACAACTACAGCTTACAGTTCTGAGGATCCATCTCTGGGTTTTGGCATCTTCCATTTTCCGGTGAAAATGAGCTTGTTTAAATATAAACAACCCAACAAGTTCATACTGTAGCTAAAAACAAATTCTGCAAATACTGCTAACTCAGCCATATGTTAAAGTAAACAATCATTTGATGGTAAAGCAGGTGAAGTATCAAAGAAGCTCCATTTGAATAGTATTTATTTGCAATCATTAGTTTTAAATGGGAAACTGTTTACAGGCACATGCTAGATAACCAAAATAGAACGACATGAAGAAATCTATTTAAAGGTCCTTATCAAATATTTCAAATATTTTATTAAATATTTTATTCAACTTCATTATCACAGTTTGATGTACTTTAGCATGTTATACACATGACTTAACATGTGCACTTAGAAGTATCAAATTAGAGGTTTTTGAATAAAGAATGACATTCTATAAATGTGCTTATTGACTTAACTACACACGACTAAGAAGGCAGTAGCTCTGTTATACCATTGATGGAGATGAACTATTGTAAGGCATGTTTACATCAAACTTTGGAGAGAATAAAACCATATACTAGGTCAAAATTCAGTGGAAATACATGTGAGAATAGAAGTTGAAGGATTGGGCTCCAAGCAAGAAGAGAGATCATAGCAAATCAGTTGTGTTGAAACTGTCAACAGATACTGGTTATTAAAAGAAAGCACTGCTGAGAAAGAAGGTTTTTGTAGCATCCAGGTCAGCAGGATTTGTGTTTTTTGCAGGTGTGATTTTTGAAACTCACACCTTATGCTGTGTAATGTGAAGAAAAGATACCAAAATCTAGCAAGGAAGTTGGAAAACTATCATCTGAGAAACTTCAAAGTTGTTTTATGAGTGAACATGGGAACACTTTAGTACAGAGTACATGCTGGAAGTCCCTGATGTATGTGTACGTATACACACGTGCAGACACCTGCATGTACGTGCCTCTCCTGCTTTTGTTGCCCTCTAACACCCAACTACTAACTGGAGTATAGCAGTACTGAGGGGCAAACAAAGTTTCAGCTTGGAGCTGAAAAGAGCAGATGACCATTACATTCGGGAGCCCAGTCAGTTTTCCTGAACAGGTGTGGTTTTTCCAGTGGAGTACAGTGCAGGTCTGCTGGTATATGCTAACAGCCAAGACCCAGAAACTACAATAAAATTCTTTGGAAGAATTCCACAAATGTTAAGCTATTTGCAGTTGTTTTTGATATTCCACCTCAATGAAGGCCCTAGGTCATGATGATGTGCTTCCCCCAGGAACATCATGCAAGCCCAAGCTTAAATCCAAGAGCATAGTGGTCCATGATTGGGGCTCCCACACTGTCACAGTGCCAACAGCAATGCTGCCCCTTAAGGAAGAAGGGTTTCCAGCCTAAGCCTGGGTGTGTTGCTGAGTGGAGATCTCATGTCAAGTCTTCCTAGATTTCTGCCATCAAGGAATTAGTGGGGGAACATGAAATAGACATCCGTCTTACAAGCTTCTTCAAAGTTGTCAATTCACAACAGAATACTGAGTATATAAATGACTATGGCAGTACTTCGGTGAGAACATAAACCTCACTGTGCCTTTTTCTTGGGGAATTCAGGGGAGGAGGCAGGTAACCTTTTCACAGCCTAAACATGTACTTGTTCATGGCACTCAGTATCTTCAAGTGCCTCAACATCCTGGCAGCTGTAGTTGACAGTTCAAAAATATGTACAAGGTAAGGAGAATGCCATGAGTATTGCAAAACATGGCAAAGGAGCTCTACAACCTATCAAACAAGCAGAGCAAACAAACAGCATCTAATGGGTAACGTAGGGTATACAACACCCAAGTTGCACAGTAATGTTTCCTTGCAAAATCAGGACTGCGAATGTAAACTCCAGAAGTTGTTTCAAGAGCAGCATGTGGCTTACTCAACACCTCTGGAAACATCAGAAGTCCACCACCCCACAAGCACTGCATCTTCTGCTGTTACAGAAACTGATCTCACTGAACCAAGCAGAGCTAGTGGGCCCACATCCTGCAACCCATATGACTGTGGCAGAGGTTGAACAAAAATGCTCCAGCAACACAGTTTGGCTACCACTGTATATTCAGACTTTACGGTGTCTGTGCTATATAAATGTTGCTCTTGGAAAATAAAGCACACAGTGATATACAAAGGGTATCAATGTCCAAAAAGATTACATGATCAAGCCTGAAAGCAAATGGAAGCTAACAAAAGTAGTCTTTTAAGAGAGGTAGCCATATTAGACTCAGCATTCAAAAAAACAGGGAGTGCACTCAAAAGGGTCAACATACATTATAGTGTCTTGTAGACCCATCATATTTCTGGTTTCCTACATCATTTTTTTGCAGAATGTACACACCCAGGCACACACACATGCACACACGCACACCCCCACCCCCCCCCCCCCCCCCCCCATATATACACATCTAAATTCTTTTCTAATTCCCCTTTGTTGCCATAATGTTGTCATACTGAGAATAAAGGACAGCTTTCCTTACATGCTCTCTTAGCTGTCCCATGTCTGTAACTTGCTTTCAGTTGGTTCAGGATCTGTACAGTAGCTAAACAGGCAGTGGAAATTAAAACTGCTTCAATTAACACCCTGTTGCAAAAGACAGCATCCAAACGATAAGGCATTCCCTTGTACTGACATGACTTACAACTCTCTACTTGATACAAACTGCAGAATGCTTTTCAGCCTTGTGCTACAAAGGCAGCTTTCACCCAAATAATAAAGACCAAAGCTGGAATTTAAACACCACAAATCCACACACTTCTACCAGTCCCTTGTTCTTGTGCCCCTTTCCAACAACGGTTATCACTTTAATTTCAAAAGTCATGCACCAATGCTATAAAATAGAAACCCAAACTACCAAGAAGTCTTTTGCTCCTGACTTTGGGATACTGTATTAGTATAAAAGAGCATTCAGAGAACTTAAATAAATATATTCTTTTCTGAAATCACAGCACATTCAAGGGGTAGTTACTGCCAAAAGCAGAGCATTAAGTAATCTCCATAGATGTTTTCAGAATAATTTAGTCAGAAAAGACCTGTAAGATATGAAGTTTTGATTGATTTGGTCTAATACCTGGAAAATAGCCTACTGTGGGGATAAGAATCTGCATCTCAAATGTTCTGCAGAACATATTTCCCATATTTGTATACAGTACTAGAACAGTTAAGAAGACATTACAGTAATTTTCTCCCAGCTTCTTAGATCTGCAGCTTCGGCTATGAAAATGCATTTTGTATGCCTCAGAACTATGAAATATCGAAGATGACTAAATAAATAAAAGCCAAGGAAAACTGGGACAGTACTGCATTTTACACTTGAGACAAGATTCCCCCCTCCCATGGATAAGTCACAGAGGACAACTACAGTAAATGCTTGTCTTTTTTTTCAAAGAAAGATTTATACACAGGTTCAGATCCAGAAAATAATGTGAAATGCATAAATATTGATAGCTTTAGCTAAGTTAAAATGGGTTCAGTAAAGTATGATACAACATATTCAGAATAAACAAAGCAGAAAAGCATCATATTTTGGTTTGCTTGAGATATACATAAGGTGCAACAATTTCTTCTCTAGAGGCATTTGTGGACAACGTGTTAACAGGTAACAGTGTTTGCTGGTATACTGAAGTACACACAATAGCAGTAAGATTTTCCAAAATGAAAGCAGCTGAAATTAATAAAAATTAAAACAAAACAAACAAGGAAAAAAACCCAACCCCAATACAGTAAGATATTGGTCTGAAGTTTTTGTTGTGCTAACAGACTTTGTTACCTGAAAATACTGATACCCCTTCTAGTAGATTCAGGGAAAATTCTAGCTACTCAAATCAAGACATCACTCAGAGAACCAACAAAGGCAAATGCCTAGTGAACTATAAAGCTTTGCAGGATTTCTGCTACTCTCAGTGCCTAATCGCTTAAAAATTAAGCATATCTACAAAAAGGTTTGTAAGTATCTGAAAACAGTCATATCCAGTAAACTGACCCAACCCTACCCCCTCTCTAAGGGAAAGTCAAGGAAAAGCAGATCAAGTAAGATATTAATTAATATAGAAAAAAGTAATTTTCTGTTTCTTTTAAAAAAGGTACCATTAATATACAGAAATATCTCCAGGAACAATATTGAAATTTAAATCGAGGAAGGATGGGGTGCTTTGACAAAAATATATCTACTCTAAAGGTTTCTAGAGAAATAAGTTAGTACCATTGTCAACGTGAACGGCCTGCACTGTAACATATTTGGATTTCAGCTAATTATAAAGTGGTCCAAAACTCCAACAGCCACCCTGCTGTGACCCACAAGTTTTAAGTCTTTTAAATTTTTCCTGTCTTGTTAAAATAACTTATAAAACTTTAATAAAATCTTATTTAAAATACCACCATAGCCTGCAATGGCATTCTAGGGGCTCTTAGACATTTAGTCACCTGAATTTTTAAAAAAGCCTTTTCACTGACTCATTGGTTTGTAAATTTTGTTGTTCTTCTGTTGTTCCCTTCTTTCACCACATGCATCCTCGATGTTGCTGTTTCAGTGACACTTCCCCAACCACGTGCCTTTTGTCAGACCTTTAATCCTTTCTTAAAACTCTTGTGGTACATTGTATGTTGTTTCCTGACACTGAACCAGAGACTTTCACTTAACTACAACAATGAAAGGCTAAACCTAGCAAGCATTAATAGTTACTGTCCATATGGCTATTACATCAAATTAGTTACAAAATAACCTCAAAACACATTATCAATTCAGTCAAGTATAAATAAGAATGCCTGATAGAATGATGTAAACTCGCATCATTTAAAGACTTAATTCAAAGAACTTCAAACTCAATCTAATACTATCAAAAGTTCAGCCGGTATGACGAAGACTAATAGAAAATTATTGCTGGAGTCCAATTTGGTAAATTGTTGTGCTACAATGCAAAAAGTAGGGAAACATCTTGTGCTATAGAAGAAGTACCCTGTCAAATTTGTAGCTTTAGATCAATTACTAGTGATCATTTTGCATCTATTGGTAGGAATCAATGCTTGGTTATACAATAGTGTAAGTCAGAATAGTGAAGGTAACATGCCAAGTGATACACTTGGCCTGCTTTTGGGATGTATTTATGAGAGCAAAACACAAAAATTCAACACAAGCAGAGACAGAAACTGGCAGATGGATCTGTTTGGTAGTCTGAATTCAGTCAAACGCTACTCTTCAGTTGTAGTTTAACTGTATACAGCTTTCCACTTTACCAACACAAACTGTAATTGGCCCTTTATGCAAACTCTGAAGCTGATTTGGACTGTGCATAGTAACTACAACAATGCCAGTGTCTGTAAAATGTAAAAGTTATGTGTATTGGTGTACACTAGATTGAAAAGTCATGGTTTTAAGTTATTCAGAACTGTGAAATAATACTAAGGTCACTTTTGAAAAACGCATTTGCAGTACTTTTTGTTTACAGGAAAGTTTCACCAAGTCGCTCAGATATCTATGCAAAAATAAAGGAACCCTCCAAGGCATGAAAGACAAGTCAATTATCTGCAGTATTTTCTTTTCCATATACCACTCCTTTTTCTAATGCACATCATCCTCATTATTCAAAGCTAAATTAAAAAGAAACAAACCCAAACGTAGCCTGTCAGAACTTTTCCCAGTAAACTCTACCACTCCGGTGGCAAATATAAAAGTGCAGAACATCTGGACCACGTGGCTGCCCAAACACCGCTAACAATGGTACATCTGTCCAGGCTGCCTTGAGTTCTCTGGAACAGGTTTTAAATTCATTCTACAATATAAACGTAGGCATAACCTATTAATATAAACCATCTTAGAACTTAAATCTTCATGTACAAAAATGACTAAGAATATCTAATAGTAACTAGTGCAGTGCGTCAGTGTTTTTGTTGTTTTTTTTTTTTCTTTTTCATTTAGAATAACTAGGTATTATACGAAACTAGTTGTTGTACTCTCTGGTTGGTAAAAGAGATGCTGTGTGAGCTAACAGTAAAGGCAGCCTTTTTCACACCAACCACCTGTTTACTGTTTAAAAGCCTTCAATAGAAAGCAAGCTCTGGGATCATTCCACTCCATTTCAGTTCATTAATAGACAATATCACCCTCCTACATACTGGGTTCCAATTTGAGGACCTGGCCCAAGTTGCTAACGTCTGGCTTCCAGTGAATTCTGGGCCACTCAGAGCAATAAGCACTTTATTGCAGTCTCTAGTTCCATCACATGGACTGACTAGCTTCCCTTGGTAAAGACAAGGCTAGGATATTAGGTAAAGCACAATGTTTTACAATAAAGTGGAGCTTCACTGGTCAGCGCAGGAAATAAGCACTGGAGCCTGAGACATTTCATTTGGCTGTCCATCATGTGGGAGAGGTGTGGCCCTCTGACTTCTGCAAAAGAAGAAAAGAAAAGCCACCCATCAATACTTGGAGCGTGGGAGGTGCTATTATCAGACCAGAAAGGACGGGAAGCAGCAGGTGTAGGGTTTGGCACCCGCCACTGCAGCGTGGTAACTCCTCATTGCTGCAGGTGCTCACATACTCTGGTTACATGTGCTTTCAGAGGTGTCCCTGCAACAGTAACACAATATCCTGAGGACAACCTACATCACAATGCAAAGGCAGAAAAAAACAAGATGGGATAGTGTTTGACTACACAACGCAAAATCCACAGCATAAGAGTAAGTTAAGAGCCCACAACTGCTGTGACTCATTTTGCAAGGCAGCTGCTGCAGCCCTCAGAAGCAGAGCATATAGCATGTGTGGCAAAAGAAGGTAAATGCACAGAGGCACAGATCATGTTAGTGCAAGTCAACAGACAGCTTTTAAGCAATATGGAAATATACTCATCAGCAGAGTTGCACTGGGATTCCTCCACGTTACATGACTGCATCAGCCTAGCACATCTCTTTCATTACTACAGCCATGTTAATTTACAAATGATCCCTTGGCACAGGGTATCATAAAAATAAACTGTGCCAGAATTATGTGCTGGAAATCAAGATCAGTCATGATACCAAATGGACTTGGGAGAACTCCTTTGCAGCTCGCCTTTTAAAATACGTACACCAAGCATGTCACTGCCTGTTACTTACTCTCACACCTGAGGTTCTATTTTTGTTACAGTATTTGTCATTGGTAGCAATGAAAATCTGGGGCCTGCTTCTTATTTACACCAGGGCCACTTGCCCTCACTCTGGCTCAGCTAAGACCCCCAGCAGAAACCCCCAGCAGAGGTACCCATGTGCTTCACACAACCGGAGCGCAATGAAGTGGTCTTGGCACAAAATGCAGCTCAGACTCAAGCAGGGCATGCACAAGGTAAATAAAGATAAGCAGAAGACTTCAAATGAAAACAACGCTGCCAGAAGGATTCCATGTCCCAAGGCTCTATGACGCTATTTAATAAATTAAATTCAGACACTGAAGAAACACATCAAGCAAACCTCCAATTCTTTTCTTCACATTTCTGGCTATTTCCAAATAAAGTGAGTTACAGAAAGTAACAACAGTTGACCGAGTAGAAAACAGAGAAGCATCTAGCCTGTAAGATTTAGATTTCTGTTTTGACTTCCATTTGCCAAGTCAGTGAGAGATGTGGCTAACTTTCTACTGGAAGAGTCCTCCCCATGTCATTTCACCTCCCTCAGGGTGATTACAAACTGGCATTTCCAACAGTTGCGGGATTATTTGCCCGTTAGGTGTTTTCAGACCTTATGAAAGGTGCTGCATTGCTGGAGTTACATAATGGCATGACAAATGATGGGATTCAAAGAGAAAGACCCAAGCACAAAGCTCTGCAAAACATCAGCTTGTTTCAACAAGGACAAGAGGAGGACAAGAACTCTTAAGAGGCAACAAGGAAGGAAAACCACAGCAGAGAAAATCCTGCTTTTGTGCATTTCTGGTCAGTGTTAATGGCAGTCAATGAAACCACAATGGTGTAAATGAGAGCAGAGCTTAGCACAGCACTTCCACAAGTCCCATTTTGTGGCTTATGATGACAGACAGGCTGACTGCAGTGTGAAATCACTTCTCACCCAAAACAATGCTGCTTAAGCAAGAAAACAGCTTCTGCAGAGAGGAACCAGCAGATCTGTTTCTTGTAGGGCTCCTGAGCTTCTAAAAAGCCTTTGAGCATTTGATGTGCAGCCTGAACACAAAGGACTGGGTTCATCAATGGGGCCTATGAGAGGAACAGTTAATTGAGGCTGTGAATGGTTTCATGAACTGCTGCCCTGAGGAGTTGCTTAGGCAGCCAGCAATCTGTCAAATGGCATCTGCAGAGGCTGTGATGGTTTCAAACTGGCCCAGTGCTTCCTCAGTGATTTGCCACTGCAGGAGAGAATGGCGTTTCATGTCCAGTAAGTTCCATGAAAGAACAACACTGGATAATCAAGACCCAAGGAGGACCTGCTGTCTTTGGTTTACTCCCATCACTCCCATGCTGAACTGATTCATAAGCCCTAAGAAAGCCTGTATGGATGGCCTACTCAGTAACTGAGAGGACCAACCCAAACTACCTTGGCTTTCCAGCACCCAAAGTTGTTCTGCCCCATGCTGTTCTGCAGATGCTTTGCTATCTACACAGCAAAGCACAAGAGTAAGAATAACAAGTTAGCTTCCCTCAGCCATGTTCAGCATAAAAAATTCATCTCAAAATGTATGAAATTCTCTCCACCATCTTAGGTTTTAGGCCACTGGAAAATGCAAATCAGTGTGCAGTAGGTATTTAAATCTGCTATTATCTGACAAATAGCATCTGATATTTCTCTATCATTAGCATCTCAAGGAGCACATGAACCTGTTTACATAAAGAAATTGGTACGTAAGCTTACTGGGAAGGATCATTTTACTAACTGCTAAACAGATTACACTGTCATTTAGGTGAAAACTTAACACTACTAAGCAAGTGGGGTAAAGCAGACATTCATAGAAAGCTGTGGAAGAGGAAACGCAGGCCAAATTAAACAGTCTGCTGTTCACATGCTTTCTGAACAAGCTGTCAGCCACATACTACCTACGTAAGAAACAAGAAGAAAAGAAAACCATACCTGTGTACATTTTCCATGGCTGCTACTTCTGCCAGAGCAGCTAAGCTAAAAAATGCAGACACCGCTGGCATATCTGATGTAATACTATGATTTTCTTCTGTCTCTGTGTTTCTGGAGCATTCACTGTTGCAATCTGTTTCTGCACTTGATGATTTTTGAAGAGTACTTTGTGGCAGCTCTTTTGGCTTCTCCTCTGCAAAGAAATAAAGTTAAGCGTGCAGATGTAGTCCTTAAATTCACTGCAGCCTATGGATATGCTGACTAGTCTGGTGTTAACAGAACCTTTACCTTTAGGACTTTGATTCTGCTAGTGTCATCTGATTCATGCTGTAACCTCTTGTGACCCAAGCTACTGGGGGTCAGAGGCACAGTACTAAGGTTTATGAAGCAGTTTACTGATTTTGCATTCAGCTGAATTTGATCTTTTCGGTCAGGCAAGAGAGCTTTTGTGCATGTTTTAGATACAGTAGTCCTGAAAGATTATCTTACTGGAGAACTCCAACAGGGACTCTGGCACTAACTGTCATACTATGAAATTCAGTTTTACAACCTATAACCAGGTGCAGTGTAATTTCTTTGCTGGACTGGAAACAAATCAGAAAGGTAACCATTTTCCATTTCTCTCTTCATCAGTTCACAGTTCTTAGAGTGAAATATCCAGAGAGGAAAGACAAATTTGATCATTCAAACAAAAGAAGTTGGCCATAATGGACTCAGTGATTTCCCGGTTTGTTGATACCTGTATTTTAAATAGTAACAATTCTAAGCAGGTATGAAAACAAGCTAATTTAAAAACACTGCCCTGATAGGTTGCTTGTGCCCTCAAACCTCCTCCAACCATTCAGTTTTAATAAAATTTTAACTCCAATTTCCTTACCCAGTGTCCCGGCTGCTGGTGACACTCGCCCATCTGCTGTTCGGACAAGATGTGTGATCTTAGTTTTCCTTGCTTTCCTCTTCTGGCTGCCAACTAAAGGCTCATGCATCATTGCTGGCTCTGGAGTGTTTAGGGTAGATATAGAAATTTTATTTTTCCAGGCAGACTCACTGGAATTTCTGTCTTCTAATAGTATGGCTGGAAGAGAATAAAACCACAACTTTAGATGTAGAATAATTCAGCCACTAGCTATGCTCATTTACCATTTTGCATCTATCTGCATAAAACTGTTCCTCAGAGGTACTCAAGAGCATAATCCGTGCCAAGATGTGATCTGAATGCCACAGATGTTTGCAGGGAAGTAACAGAATCCACCTTAAAGATATACTGAAGGTTCAAGTTTCTAGTATTTGCAGAGAAAACTGTGAGATCGGCAGTGGCACTTGAGTGAGAGCAGGGTATCGCTCTGTATAAAATATTCTGCAACAGAAGATGTCAGCAAGTGGCTAAGAGACAAAACATATTTAAGGAACAAGGGTCCTCACATAAGCTTATCTTAGCCCACAGACGGACTGACAAGCAGAATTCAGTAATTCTTGACTAAAACCCAGTCTTACCTCTTTAGTCACTCTACATCAACTCCTCTAAGAAAGGGAAATACTGCCTTTTACAAAATAAAGAACCCTAAAAAACACCCCAAAGCCGCAAATAAAAACGCAGAACTGGATCACAGCTGAAGACAAGCATGCTAAAAAAAGGAAGTAAGCATGGGATAGAATACCATGACAGAAATACTGCCCACATAAAGTCAGAAAATGAGAAAGGAACAGTTTAAATCTTTCTCAGCAGCTCCAGTGTTGGTGTTCTGAAGTAGCGTTTTACCCCAAACTGGAACATGATCCCAAATTTTCACTTGACTGAAGAGTTTACTTTAATCTTGTTCACAAAGAAATTGGTCAGACAGCAATTACAAGACACATTTAAGCTTCCAAAGTCTGAGCTCAGTGCCTAGTAGTCAACTGTTTGCAATTTGCATTGATTCAATAAGGCTTTCTGCTGATCCCACGGGGTATCACTAGTCCATAAAGGCAATCTGTGACATCATTTTCCCTCCTGTGATAAGTGCTATGAAGCCTGTCCCATCTGTGATCACCGTCAGCTAGGGTTAGAAAGAGGCTACAGGTAGCAAATGGAATTCCCAAGTAATTTTTTACAGATGCCTGTCTAACCTGCTTTGAAACTGGGAACACTCAGGATACCTGCACCAAGTTCTTGAGGTATTTTTTCCCGGTACACTGCCATCCTGAACGATTGCATATTTTTCTTAATGCCTGCACCTCATCTTCCCTGCTGCATTTTCAGCTCATTATTTTCTTTACTACCTGTCAGGTTATACCCCATCTCTTTGCAACAGTCCTTGATATATTTTCCACAGCTGTTACTGTGTCTACAGTTAGCTTACTCTTCCCTCCAGTTTCTTTTAATCTTTCTCCTCATTTTAAAGACTTTTTAACGACACATTTGTCACTTTTCGGATTGTTTGACCGGCAAAAATTATACACAGAACTGAAGCTGGAGTGCAAACAACTGCTCTTTCGGAAGGGCTAAGAACAAAACAATTCCAATCTCCTGCACTGAGACTTGGTGGTGTCACACAGGAACATCCAGCCCCACAAACTGTGCACAGCAGCCAAACAAGTCTGCATGGCCTTTGCCTTCTTTCACGTTAGTGTGTATTTCTGTTTATTGTTAGTGCTGTAGATTTAATGAACTTTCTATTCAAAGATATAGCTAATAAAACCTGTATCTTTTGCTGGCTTCTTTAACTGTTCATTGTGTGAGGATGCAGACTAGATGAAGAGAATAGTGTAACACATTTCATCTTGTTAGCAGTTGCCCTTTGCTCTTCTG
This sequence comes from Promerops cafer, assembly GCA_013398275.1. NCBI lineage: Eukaryota > Metazoa > Chordata > Aves > Passeriformes > Nectariniidae > Promerops > Promerops cafer. Next base: position 2,377,253 of record VZSE01004122.1, on the reverse strand, counting down.
TTTGAATAGCAAGGACCTTTTAATGTTTTATTGTCTAAGAACACAATAATATCTAGTACATATGTGCAAAAACATTTGAAACATTCCAAACTTTAATTTGTTTACAATCTTAATTCACCTATGTTTTCTTCTAAAGCATTTTTGGACTTGTGCATGTTCTTTATTTGGAAAAAAAGCACCCAGCTTCAATTAGCATTTTGAAGTGCTTAGCTTTAGCTGCCAACCTTTCCAGAGCACAGCTTTGCTGTAAAACTGATTTTTTTTGTAAAGAGCGCTCAAGAGAAAGCACAGGAAAAGATCCACCCTGTAACATTCCAATTAAATAGAAGCACCAATGACTGCAAATGTGACTTTCAAGTAACTCAACTGGGCCAACAGTGAGATGTTCAGATAAGCTTTGTGCATCGAGACCAGGATCTTAATTGGAATGTATAATTAAATAGGCAGAGTTCTCTCCAGATCTCTTATTTGGGAATTCATAAGCATTGATTATATTTTCATGCAATGGTCTGGTTATAGTCCAACACTATCTGTTAATTCTGATTTGCTCTAATTAGCACTTTGACACTGCTGTCTACTTTTAGCTTGACTGAGTTTATAATGCTTTTAATCTTAGTACTACAACTCTTTTTTTTTACATTTAATAAAAAATTAAGACATGATGTCAAACAATGAACAACATACAATTAAAAGAGACTTGATTTGGTATGCGTTTAATTAGATGTGTTGTATGTCAGGTCACTAGAAATTAACTTGATTGAGCACTACAGCTGAGGGTTCCCTTTTATATTTTTCTCTCATATTGTATGTGTCAAAAAAATAAAGAGAAAAAAAACCTTGAAAGGTAAAATAGACAATAATGGAAGACATAACGTGTATATGATGTTGGCATGTTTGACTAAGAAACAGCAGAAGGTGGCTGTAAAAACTCAGATGCAGTAAGTGTATACCCTCTCCATGTTTTTATATTGTTTTATAGTCCCTCTCCAAGTATTTTTTTTTATCCTTAGAATGAGACTTGAAAGTCATCTACTTACTTTTTCTCCTCTAGCTCTAAAACAAGCTCTTTATCACTTCAACATAACATTGCTGCCATACAGTCTTGAAGAAGGAAGGACTGAAGGTGAACAATGCCTATTTTGTGTGTGTGGGTGCAGGGTGAATGCTGAAGGGAAGAGCATCTTTTTTCTCTTCTCAAGCAGTCTTAGTGGACACTGGGTTTAAAAATCATTTCACTGACTTCTTTACAGAGTATTATTCAAGTAGACATAAAACTTAACTTGGAAATCGCACAAAGGCTTCACTCACAAGACCCTTTGCACTGACCTCTGGAGGAGAAAGGAGTCCATGTTTCAACAATGCCACATCTAAACTATGTGCTCCTGCACCTCCTTCAAGAGGAACAGCATCCCACTGCTTTAAGTGACAAAGGTATATCCATACCGATGCTCCAAATCAGGACCTGGTTTTGTTCTGCAGGAAGGATAGGGCTAGCCAGGTTTCATTCCCTGTAGTTTTCTTTAACCCATCTAATGTCCATTCTGCTTCCATGCCGTCCTGCCATCCTTCAAGAGCTGTCCCATGAGGAGCTCAGCTAATTTTCAGGGGAACATTGTCTAGACATGAAATGAGGTTCTGCAGTTACTGTTCTGCAGTCCTGCCAACAGGTAGTTGCATGCTCAGCTCTCCATGAGAGTGGCATGGGCAGAACTACTGGGCTATTTTTGCAAGCAGAGTTGAGAATACGTCATGAAGGTGTGGGCCTTTAGGCATGCCTACACCATGGTGGCAGAAACGAGTCTGAGAGAGACATATCCAGAGGTCTTTGCCAGATGGTTTCCTCAGCTAGGTTTCTTAAAGGTTTGCACGGACAGTTTATCCTATTCTGCAGGCATGCAGAGTACATGTAGCCTTATTTCCCCCCAATCTTTGTGAACAAGAAAAATGAAGTCAATTGAACTGACTCACCACACCACAGCTTTTCAGACAAGCTTTTCAGACCAAACCCCAACAAAACACAGATTTTAAAGAATTTCTTTAGTGACGCCTGTTATGAGAGAGAGCTGCAGAAGTTTAACCACACTTAGGGGAGAACAAATGCTCTGTGGGTCTCAGCATGCAGTATCAAAGAAGAAAGGTGGGCTGCAATGACTTATTTGCCTTTATGAAGAGAAACATGAAAATCTAGCCAGACATAGCATCGCTTCAAGTCACCAGTGTCTACGGAACCACTTCACCAAGGAAGTGATGCCAAACAGACTGACCTGGAAGAAATTCCAGCTCTTGTGACAATAGGACACTGCTACTATACTGCTTTGGGGACAGGCAGCACAGAGAGATGCAGCAAGGACTGGGGACTAACAAGCAGAGATACAAAGCAGCAGATGGTCAAACCAGGTGTAGGAGACAGCCGCCAGGGTGGGAAGCTCTGCTGCAGGAGCCTGTGCTGATCCAGCCCTCCTCCAGCCAGAATGGTTGCCAAAGGCACAGAGCTACTGGCTCCCTCTGGGCTGCAAGCCCCACAAAACAGAGCTCTGATGTGTGTGGGAGAGCTGCTGTAGGAGCAGGCACAGGGACAGGGGCTGCTTCACGTGTGAGCTGGTGCTGAGACCAGCGTTTATGTTCATCGTCTTTTCACCCCTTCCTGTGCCAAGGCCAATGTTACAGCTGGCTGCTACACAGACCGTGCAAGAGCCTCAGCACAGCTCACTAAGAGTACCTGCAAAGAGGCAATCACTGTGACTTGTTATTTTAAGTACTGCTTCCCACTGGAAAGCCTTTTTGGTACGGCAGAAAAATAAAACTCCCAGATGAGTGTTAACTTGCCCAAACAGGCATGGGTCCAGCTGTGCTTCTGTCAGCCTTCCTAAGGAAGAGATATATCTCTTGACATATTCAATTACTGTGTGCTCTCCGCAGCATTTCACTGGTGTTTAACTGGGCTGTACCCTGCTCTATGAACAGCTGCAAACTCTTAATCTGGTGACGTGCACTGGTGCTGCCGTGTACAATGTGGTCAAAATTCACTCAGATTTTCATACCAGAGACACACGGGCAACACAACACAATCACATTAAATCTGCCTTTACTGCACTTACTTTCCTTCACTCCTAACAGATGGACACAGGCACACACACTTTCCAAGATGAAAGAGCATGAAGCCAGCATGACTTTTGCTGACAGCAATCCTTCTAAGTGTCTCCTCTGCAACTATACAAAACATTCAAGCTCCTTCTTTCTGAAAAATTAACTTCATAAAAACCAAAACCGCACATTATGTAGACTTGTGACTCACCACAAGTACAGACAAACCACAGAAAGGAGTCGAAATTTTAATTTATTGTTTGATTCACAAAATGCTCAAATAAATATTATCTAAATTGAAATGAAGATTCTGGGATTCTCATCTTGAATGCTGCAGAATATGGGACAGCTCAGCCACACGGTTTAGGGCCTGTTGCCTAGGAACTCCTGGATGGAGGATGAAGATTTGTAGGCAGCACATTGGGGAGAGGCTGTCCAGCACCTGCCAAGGCCATGCCCACACTGCACTTTGCTGATCAACACTTTGCTTTCAGTCACTAAGGGTACACTTAAGAGTAGGCAAGACCCCAAATTTTCTCCCCGCTGTAATTCAGGGCAAAATGCAGCTCCCCATCAATATACAGACATGCATTGCCTTTCCACTGATGATTAGATGTGGCTGTGTAAGGCTCCTAAGTTCGTGTCTTTGCTTTAGTCTTGGGAGGAACTTAGCAAACTGGCTCTGCCCCAGCAAGTGCACAGACACATCTTTAATGTTTAGACACTATGACATTATTCACATGCTTAACTTCCAAGGACATGCCTCTGTGCTGTGCTGGAACGAGGCCAGGGTACTCAACACTTGCCAGGGTTGAATCTTTGATCACAGTGCACACCTCACTTTGTATCATTACAGGCTGGCTTCTTTTAAACAAATGCAGGGTTTGACATTTTGTTTACCCACATTTTTATCTGCAGATTTTAAGATATTTATATTTTTGACTCTTTATTTAATCATCTATTAAACATTTTGTTTCTTTTCCCCCAGGAGAATTTAAACACCCATTTTTCTTAATAATTTGTCTACACAGTCTATTAATAATTCAAGAACAAAATCTGAATGACGCCAAATAAAAATTATGCTAACGTATGATGCCTTTTTTACACCAACATGGAAGCAAGAGAGTTACTTCTCATAAGCAAATCCCACAACATATTGGTTGTACAAATACAACAAGACAGAGCAAGTAATTTCAAATTATTTGCACCATGGAATGCAGAAGAGCAGGCAGGGCCTATGTGGGAAAATAGTGCATATGCAACACAGATGACAGAAAACAAAGCACCAGGAAAGGAGAGGAAATTACATGGCCAACTCTTAGGAAAAGATATTAACCATAAAGGTAGCTGGGGAAACTGGAGATTGGCACAACAATTTTATCATCTTAGAGATGAACATGGGTGGGGAAGAAACCAGACAAAATTAATGGAGTTAACTAAATAGAACCAGAGAGGCTTTTCTACACTACAGGAGCAATGTAGGAGAAAACACCACCGTGGAACAGAGGAACAGCCTGGGCATGACTTGAACAGTGTGGGCAACTATGACAAAAGAAAAAGGGCCCAGGGAAGCAGGCTAAGCTATAATCATGTACATACTGTACACTTGAAAATACCCCTCAGAGTTGGGAGTTTGTAGTGTGCAGGATTATAATACTGTAACAAGAAAAAGACTTTAGAGAGCTAACATTGGACAGTAGGCAGACAAGGTCCAGAATATAACTTAAAAAACTGCAGAAGGTATTTTCAGTGTGAAGTCTTTTCAGAAAGCTGATTTAAGATTTCTACAGAGGCAGGGCTGGAGGTTGGTATTTCTGAGATCTGGTGCAGAAACAAGCGCTTACATCCTGACCAGGCTCTTACACCTTGACCAGCTGCAGTCTGCAAAGTTCCAGACAGCACGAAATCACAGGAATAGGAGATAGGCACATGCAAAAATGCTCTGGCAAAATAATATGGTCACTGATACAGAAGGATGCAGGTAAGAGCAACCTAAGGACTACAGAGCTGTGAGCTGTAGAAGATAAAAGTTTTCAGGGCCAACTGCAGAACTTCCCTTGCTTTGTCAGCTCTGCTGCATGGCATCTGGAGCAGGGAAACTGTAATTAAAGGAAGATGCCAAGTGGAAACAAAACAGCATCATACTGGAGTAAGGTATATATCTACTGGTAACAGGAGGCAATGGAATCATAGTAGACAGGGAAAATAAGGAACCAAAGCAATCAAAGACTAGAGAGCTGAGGTGTCCCTATCTAAAAGCATTTCCCCAAGACTGAATTGAGAAAGAAGGCAGACGAAAACCTTAATTAAGCAATGCACCAGTACCTGTGTCCGGAACATTAAGCTTCTTTCTGTGCTTAAATTTGCTGACAATTTTGTGGTGTAAGTTCTTTTTCTGAGACTGGAATGAACCTACAGACAACATTAATAATACATACTTTTAATTAGAAGCTTGAAAAAGAATACAACAGTCACAGTATGTACTGTACAACCTCCCCTTCCTATAATACAAGTTGCCATTTGACAGGGAAGCACAAAACCTGACCTTCTGCCCAAAGGGATTCTAGAGGCTTTCAGCAAGCTGTAGTTCAACCCACCACCTCCTAGGTGCATACAATGAATTTTGGGGAATGAAACCCTTAAGAAAGCTTAGCCATACAATAAAACATGGGGTTTTCTTGCTTGTTTAAAGAGATACTCTCTTATGCATGTATACTGGGCTTGGTTGGCAGGGAGTAAACTTAACAGTGCCGGAAACACATCAATGGTTTAGCTACTGCTGAGCAGTGTTTACAGAGCATCAAGATCTCTCTCACTCTGGCACCCCTGCAAGTAGGCTGAGGGTGTTCAAGAGTCTGGGAGGGGACATAGTTGGGACAGCTGACCCACACTGGCCAAGAGGCCACACCATACTCAGCACAAAACTGTGTTTGGGATAGTTTTTTTAAAGTTGTCCATTGCTCAGGTACTGGCTGGGCATCAGTTTGTTAGTGGAGAGTGATGGCTGTTGCATTACTTTCCTCCCTCCAATTTATGGAACTGTCTTCTTCTTGACCCAGGAAGTATTTTTCCTTGTGTATGCTCTTCCCATTCTCTTCCACATCCCACTGCAGGAGTGAGCAACAGGGTGGGAACCTACTTACCAGCCAGGGCCAACCCACCACAGGATGCAAGAGCTATCACTGCCTTTCTGGTGACCAGAAATGAGATATACCAAGTGCAAAAGTAAAAGCTCCCAGAGCAGGAAGGTGAGGTTATGTCCAGCTCATGGTATCGTTCCTATTTTGTCAGCAGAGTCTTTACTAGGATCAGTCAGAAGACATCTTGTGTGACACTGGACCACAAAATATGCCACTATCAGAGGTCATCAAGAAGTTAGCCTTTTCCTCATTAGGGGAGCAATCAGTGATATAACAGCAACATAGGCATAAGAGATGCATAATCTCCACAATGCAAAGCCATTTTAGGCAACTCAACTTCAAAATCTTATTTCCAATGACACAGCGGACAAGCAAGTCTTCAGGCTAGTTCAGAACAGACCAGCCCAAACAGAAATGAGATGCTGTGCATGTGACAAGATGATTCATAGCCTAACAAGCAGGTGTCCTTCCCATCTCTAGCTCACCTGGAACAGGATTCTACCCACCACAAATACTGGCCTTTTCCACTCCTCCTCATCCTTAAAAGGAACCAGACACACACATTGGCTACTGGGACACAACTGCAACCATATAGGAATGTGCAATCAGGTAAGCCTACATTATACATCTGCAACTTGCCATCTCAGACTCCATATGCAAGGAAAGAAAGAGTAAAGTCTGTAACACATGGAAGAAGTATTTAGTCTTATGAAGTGAGAGCCGTTCACAGATGCTAGGCTGTCTGATCTGAGAGAAAGCTAAAATCCAGCCAGAGGCAGACATAAAAACTTTAACATCTTGCACATATTGGCTTTGTGGCTCACTGCTACTTCTTTTTTAATACAGAAGAAATCAAAACTTTGGAGAAAGATTAATAAAATTTGAAAAGTCTAGAAGTCAAACAACAAACCAAGTAAAGTCCAAGTAAGAGATCACCTTAGGCAACATCAGCTTGAATCTGAACAGCTTTACTAGAACCTGTATAGAAAATACCAGAAAGTACAATAGAAGAGGCCATACACATTCAAACTTATTGAAGTGTTGTTCTGCAAATTTTACATCAGTAAAATTTGAGTACCACAGAGGACTAGTCTAGTACCTGAGTACCACAGAGGACTAGTCTAGTGTCAGCGCAACAAAAATGTGAACCAAGGAATGAAAAAGCTCAGAGAGCTTGAGCAAAAGCCTAAGAAAGAATTAAGCTTTTCTTGATACCAAGCTCAAATACTTCATCCCCATCAACAGAAACTAGTCTTCCCACCAGTTCCACAAGAAGACAGAGGTACATAAATACATAATTCTTGTGACATTTTTATTATTATTTTTTAGTTAGCCAATTAGTGATTTTTGCAGGTGCTTGGAAGAAGCAACACATTATGTATCACCTGTGTCTCAATTTCTCCAGCTCAACCTGCACCATTTCAATCACTATCATTTCATTTCAACAAACCATTTCAATCACTATCACAGCCAGCCAGTGTCTGCAACTCTAAGCAGAATAACTGAGATGAGAAACTCAGAAGAAGATGACAAGCATTGCACAGAGGGGGAAACCTGTGTCTTTCATCTTATTTTTCCCCATTGAAGGCACCTTTGTAATCAGCCTGTATCTGCAAAATGCCACTTTTCCATATGGAAAATCCAAGGACTTCAGTAGGGCCAAAAGAAAAGCTGCCTTTCAGTAAGGAAATCTCCTATTTCCATCCCTTTTAGCTGTTACTCCTGTGAGACAGTGCCCAGTGACACTTAGAATACCCTCTGGCCATAAATGCATTGAAAGAGAAGACGGGCTAATAGCTAAATAAGTCAACAGTTCATATTTGGACATGACAATGTAACTTCTGACTCCACAAAGAACTTCATCCACACTCTCTGCCTTAACAGTGTAGGCACAGTCACCATGCAGGAGGTGACAGGATGCCTGGCTGGGCTACACCTGTTTCATGGGGACAACAGGCAAGTATTCCAAGACTTTGAACAAATGCCACTTGTGAACATTCCATCCAGAGAAAATTCATGACTGAAAAAACTAACCTAAAAGTCTTGCTATTAGGCAATGGACCCTAGATGTGATTTCCTATAGAAAGCTGAAAAAAACCTTTTAATGTTAGTTTATTTGACATTGTTATACAGCCATGTACTCATCTTGCTCTGTTGGAAATATTCTGAACAGCTACTCCTCTCCCTAGCACTTCAGTAATTGCCACAGGATTTAATCCCTGGCTTGCCCATTGTGCTCACTGAGGGCAGTAGGGATTCCTCCTGGGAATACTTGCTACAGCTAGTAGCAGCTGCTCAGTGAAGCAGCACGCAAGAAAATGAACCATAACTGCATTTCCTCCAAATTTCTGGGCATAGGCCTCTTTTGCTCTCAAAAAGTTCCCTATTTTAAAGGATCTGGTCAAATAGAGGACGTTTCATCAAGATCCTAACAAAATCCGGACAAACGGTCTTTGCATTTCTGCATCTCTCAGAGGAAGGTGCTGTATTTTTAGGTCATGATCCTTGGAACGTTACAGCACAAAATCTCCAAGCATCTGAATGCTTTCAACCGAGCCAAAAAAACCCCAGAGCTAAGACCAAGAGGAATGCCACAAAGCAGCATCCATTTTAAGCTGATATTTTATTTCTAGCGCTAGAGGCCACAGGGGGGGAAAAAAAAAAAAAAAAAAAAAAAAGAGACAATCTCTTCCCCAAATAAAAGCACACTGTGCACTCCCCTCTTTCCCTTCCCAAAATGAAAGCTTTAGTGCACCGCTTGGTGTGTAAGTGAGCATTTCTTCAGAGTACAAAGCAGAAATAATGACTCTGCCTGTTGCTCACTTTTGCATACAAGCAGATTAGTGACTCACTGCAGACAGCTGACTTCTGTGTGGTGGGATGTTTTGGCACATGTGCCATTGGAAAGAAGAAAAAAAAAAGGAAACAGTCACAGCTCCAGTAAATGTTGGAGCAGGCCATCTGCACAGATTCAGTATAGCTGCATTCTTCAGCCATTTTGTGACATTATTATTGTATATGCACATTCCCAGTTCAGAACGCTTGATGTGGATTTTGACAAAGCTTTATGGCTTGTTCAGTCCTGCTCCCATTGAAGAAAGACCCCCAATCATTTCAGTGGGAGCTGAATTTAGACAATTTGGAAACTCTGGGGGAAAAAAATGCCTCTCATTTAAGAAAAGGTTCAAATTTTCCTTCATACACGTGAATGTGAAACAGCTTTCATGTTACAGGATTCTTCAGGTGTTTTTATGTGAAAGAACTGGCTGAAGTGTGGACTGGACATGACAAGCAAAACAGAAGTAGTCAGTGGGCACTGCCCTGCTGATTTTCCAGGGCAGGAAAATATCCTGACAAATCTGGCTGTGTGGTTAGGTAGTAGATCAAGCCTGTTGTAGGTATATAGGCTAATGACATTTGATAGAAAATCAATCTAGCACCATTTACTCCAAAATAAAACTTATTAAAGCATATAGTTACAGTTGGGGGTGGTGTGCAGAGTAATACCCCAAACCCAACAAAAGCATTTCTCCATTTTTATTCACCCAACATCCTGGAGAAGATTTAGAGTGCAGAAGTCCAACACATTTTCTAAATTTTAAATGCTTAGTAGACACTGTAGGCTTCAAAAATTAAGTAGTTATCTGTGCTGAGTGAAAATGAGTAGATAGTTTATGATCCTGCACACGCTCATTCAAAAAAAAGCAGCACATAATTTCAAGGAGTGTTTACTTAAACATATGCCTACTGATTTTTATCTGTTATTTGGAAACACCCAGAGGCTGCAAACACTTGTAGACACTATTTGTGCTGAACAACTCTTCCAACTACCTGACAGAGACACACCCAAGGAAAAGCCACACAGCAGAAACAACTCCACACAACACAGTAATGCAGAGCAGTGCAAAGTTAAGGTCTCCCACATCCCAACTGTCACACCCACAAGACTATATTGACCTTCATGCAACATTTCATTGCATAAAAATGCTACTTTTGTTTAATTCTAATGGTGTAAAAAAGCAGGGCAATTCAAAAACCCCATAACCACACCAACCAAGCTCTATTATTTTGCATGATATGCCAGTTTCCTTTCCTGCAGTACTTGCAGTAGCCTAGCACACAGACCTGCTTGTGCTACACTTTAGGAGGCCAGGGTTCTCTAAGAGTCTTTATATTCATCACACTTCACCACACAACAGCATGATGAGGCTCGATATCTTGGTCAGTACATCACAAATTAAATTGAGGATTCAGCTTAATAAATGTTTGACTCAATTAGAACAAGCCTTACTAAGCTAGTAAGCTTGCTTGTACACATTTTAGGTCAGATCCACAACTCACATCCTAGTTTTACACATCCTAAGAAAATAAAACACATTTAAAATTGACCTACTGCCATGAAATATTTACTTTTTAGCAATCCTTCTTTTCCAGAAGAAAAATGGTTTGTTGTAATGTTTTCCAACTACCTCTTGAGAGCTGACTGAACCTTGCTCTTCAGGGAGTTGGAATGACTGCCACAAAACTTGCCAGCTTGCCCAGCTAAAGTGTGTGAATGCAGCATTGGCTCGAATTAGGAGCAGGTACCACTAGCTCTGTCTGGAACTAGTTTGGGGCTGTGGTTAGATGTCCACTACAGAAAGAGCAGTGTTACTAACTGATATTCCTGCCCTCGGGCAGCTTGTTGCAACCCCACAGCTCAGTTGGTGGAAAAGTTCATGTGACTGTTTCCCATCTGCTCAGTGCAAAGTCAGCTGGCTTAATTTAAAGAGCCCTTATTGTCAGCCAGAGGCAAATGCTCCATGACTGTCTCTGCAGGACTGTGCCAAAGCCACTCATATCAGGCTTGTAACCAGCCTGCAGTTATGTTTTTGACCTTCCCTTGAGACAAGGCCGAATATATTCCAAAGCTCTTTAAGGGATGCTAACAAAGGTAAAAACTAAACTCTCCTGTAGGAGCCTACCCAAAAGCAGAATGCAGTTCTGGGCTACTTGGCGTGAGGCAGAATTGTAGCCCACCATTCCCAAACAACACAGGGCCTGCAGAGATTTTAAACATACAGACACTTGAACAAGTAAATGCTGTAGCCAGAAATCCAATGATCTGCTACTACAACTTCAATTGCTAGATCACTGTAGTTGAGATTTTCTTCCCAATATATGTTGCTTAATTACCAGTGTGTTATCATGCTGTAAAGCAATTCATTCATGCTCATTTAAGAAGTTCAAATACATACCATAAAACAAAATTAAAGGCAGCTGAAGTCAAAACGAGCTTGGTATTAGCACAAGTCTAATTTTGCAAAGTGGCTGTTCCACATCTAATTACAAAAATCAATACCAAAATTGGCATGCACTAGAAAAGAACAGCTGCTCAATCCTGCACACTGTAATGTGATTATTTTTTGAAGCATTCAAAAGGCATAGATCTAATCCAGGGTCACCTGGCTAAAACAGCCGTATTAGATCTTAAAACCTGTCAGTCAGTGGAACTACCACTGTTGCAGAAAAGGAAATCAACTTCACATTGCAAACTGTGCCTGATGAGGATCCTTTTGAGCATCCTTTTGTCTTGTGCAATTACTGGTATGTAATTCCTTCATTTTGTGATGCTTCTATAGTGTATATATGCATCAGTATTTCTGCCACAGTATAAAAGTAGTTTTACCATACCACATTGTCACTTCTCTATCACCTCTGTGTCACAGGTTGTCTGCATAAAAAAATAGCCAAGTGTGTCATGAGTTTCACCCTCTGTGAGCCTCAGCAATGGAGCTGGGTATGGAATTGGTTTTCATGTCCGCTAACTTTTTTTCAATTGCATCAGGACATTTTTGCTCAAAATTTACAACAGAATTATAATCTCGACAGAAGAAAATTTCCAGATATTTCATTCAGACATCTCTGGTATCTTATGTTTCAATTTACAGACCTTAAAATTACAGTGAAACTAGAACTGGCATAAAACTAAGCTTAGAAAAATGTCAAAATGTAACCTTTGATCATATGACCTTTTTTCCCCATTTTCTCCTGGGAAAACCTGTCAAATTCATTCACCTCACAATATTCATGTTTTTGAAAAACTTTCTTGCTACGAGAAATACGTTTAGTGTACAAACTCTACCCAGTTCTACCTATCATGAAAATCAGAAATCAATAGTGAAAATAATCAGCCTGAAAACTAAACCAGATGAGAACCAACTAACTTCAGTGCTAGGAAATTTCTTCTTTGACTTCAGACTTTTCACAGGTAACAGTAAAGTAAGGATGTATAAATTCCTGAGCTTGTCACAGCACTGCTGTTGTTTAAAAACTTCCTGCACTTGGCAACTTACCTTTGTTGGATTTTGGTAGTTCACATGAGCCGCTTCCAATCTTTCGCTTTTTCCTCGAAACAGCTGAATTTTTCCTGTCAAAGGTAATAGGACTGTATTGAGGGAGGCTGTTGAATTTCTTTGCAAATTCTTCTTCCAATTTTGCTAAGCTAAATGGGAAACAAAACCATTCAAATTAAATGTAACTCTTTCTGGAGAAAAAAATAGATTGTTTAAGAGCATGTGCGTGTATAAACACACACCCTTCTACACAGAGAGAGGGGAAAAACAGGTAAGTGCACACACTGTAAACACCAAACCAGTATATATTAATCCAACTTTGGAATGAAAATGTACATTTCTGCTTTTGCATTTGTAACAGTGCAAATTGATTACCTTAGTAGCATATGTTAAAATTAGAAAAAAAATAATCAATGTCATACTGGTGACATTTAGCTCTGTTTGCTGCACAGATTTGTACAAGAGATTTGTCTTTTCTGTGNGCTCTGTTTGCTGCACAGATTTGTCTTTTCTGTAAGGGGAATGAACAAAGACAGTAAAACCAATAAATAAACCAATAAAATAACTTCACCTAAAAGTTCTTACAACAGAATGAAAACAGCATTTCAAACCAGAAGAAGAATGTCAAACGAATCAATCTTCTGTGGATATTCTGAAACATGAAGCTTTGGGGTGGGAATTAGTTTTGTATTTGTTCTAGGTGATTAGATTTTCTCCCCTCATATTTGATTTGCTGTGAGATAAAAACTGCAACTAGCTTATACTTTCATGAAACCCAACATGCCTCATACTGCAGCCTAACCTGAATGACTGTCAGCAGATTAACTACAGCTCAAGAAATCCACAGACAAGGTATGATTGTTTCTAATAGCCAGAAGAAAACAAAGCACTCAAAAGAGGATGGCACAGCATTTCCAGCTGTAATGACTACACTGGCTTGCATAAGCACTCTGTTCCTGCAAATTTTTGCAGCCAGGCAGAAGTAGAAATTGTGTTTTAGTAAAAGGCAGTGCACATAGTTAGGTAGGTTATAAATAGCACTGTCAATGAAAGGGGAACAATGACATCTTCCGCTTGTTTTTAATTTTCCTTGCTATGAAAAACCTCAACTTGACAGAAGTCGGCGTGACTGTTGGAAGGATGGCCCTTATACACTGGGAAGTATCACAAGAAACATAGTACTTCTCTATGCTTTCTGAAGCAGCACTTCAAACAAATTGCATTCTGAAAGCTTTGGTACACAGAAAGATACCATTTTTTTTCTGTAATTATTACTTCTCTCAGGAAGCAATTTTCCATCTTAAAATACAGCCTTGGCTCTTTGCAGACCAGGTGCATGGTGGGATTTGTTTGTTTGTGTATACATGTTTTATTTTGGTTTTAAATCACAAAGGTATCTGACATCAGTAGTGCTTGGTAGTGCTACCTTTTTCTCTTCCACATGGATGTTCCCTGACAACCACAAAACCATCTGATTTTCTGCTCTGACTCAGCTCCTCTCCCACTGTCTGTTCCCACCTGCCTCAGCTCCTGCCCCAAGGGCATGTGAGGGGCTGCAGCTCTAACTGGGAAGGCCAAACCTCATTTGACAGTGGATGAGCTGCCATCCTGGCTAGTAATCTATAACTTGTGTGACGTGCAGGCAATGGGGAGTGCTGCTATCTCTATGTCAGCGATGAATTATTTAAAGAAATAAAAATGATCCACACTGTCATGAATTTTAAGAGCCTCTCAGAAACCTGGTTAGACACGTGTAGCTGAGCTGAGGTGTTCATGCTGCACAGCCTAGTCCTGCCAGGAGATACATGCAGGTAGAGCCCGGCTTGGCAAAGGAGTGGGCTGTACGTGGGGAAAGCACATCTGACCCAGACCATCAGGGAAATGCGGGAAGCTACTGATGGGGCAGGTAAGAGGACACAGGGAAAATGAATTCCGAAGGGGTGAGGACACTTTCACCAACATACGTACAAAATGAGGCTGAAATGTGATGCTGAAGGGAGCAGAGGGAGTTAAGTGGAGCAGGAAGACGTAAAACCAGCTCTTCAAGTAGCCAGAAGATCAGGTAATGCAATGAAAAGGGATACAGGATACCTTCTCCAGCACTTACACTTCACAAATTCTTTATTCTGCTTTTACAGAGTTCACTAAATAATATTCATTAATGATGCAACTGAATAAAGTTGAGAGATTGGCAAATATGTATTTCCTTATCCAGCCAGCTAATGAGGGTAGAACAGCATTGAATGAATGATTTAGACAATGTTCCTAGCTACTTTGAATAAATAATTTACAACTACTGTTTTTTATGCTACAAGATGTGATCAGTTTTCTCACCATTATGTGTGAAAAGTTTTCAATCTTTCAACTTCAACTTAAAAATATTTCCAAAACTTACACAAAGCTCTAAAAATACAAGGTGTTCCATTTTTTCTTGACTAATTTTTCTTGACTATTCTAACAAACAAGACTTGGGGATTCCCAATGATTTAATATCTTTGCTGAAAGTGAGCTGCATCTACATGTCACATAGACTAGGTTGTAAAAAGGGTACTGAATACCTGCAAAACCAAACATACTATAATTTTAAGTATGAAATATGGAAAAACTCCCCCTTTTAAATTCATTTTCCCATCTGCAAGAATTTGCAAGTATGAATGGCTACCCATATTTAACTACTGCGCCTGCAGCTAAATAAATCTGTAATACTCTGACAAAAATCATTACTTGTATACTAGAAAAGTAATTCTGTGCAGCCTTGCTAAATTTTAGTGCCTCTAAACTCATTAATTGTTTTTAAGATATATTTGATTTCATAATGGTGGACATAAACAGTTTAAATATCTTTACCATAGAAAAATTACATATTTATCATAATTATTTGCCAGTATAAGAACATTGTTTAGTATTCCTCTGTAAGCAATCTCTCCAAGTGGGCAAAGAGATCTATTCTTTCTAATCTAATCTAGTTTATGATGACTGAACACCTACATAGAACTTTAAGTACTGCCTGAAAAGTACTCTGAAAATGTAAGTAACCCTCTTCACCACTTTCTGAGCAGGTAAATACTGTGTAGTTTGTTTAGAACTGAGCAAATAACACCATTCAAATTCACTTACAGTGGTATAAACCAGGAAAGATCTCAAAGGAATTACTTTGCTATATCAATGACAGGTATTTAGAGCATGACTCAGTCCAACAGGGTTTTTCATTTTAGGAATTGTGATTATTTGTATGTTAGATGCAGTTCACTTAGCTGCAGTGAGGAGAACTCATTCTTAAATTATTAGGCTGACCTAACTAAAACATCAAACAGTGTTAAGCTACAACTTACCCAAAAACAAACTCTTCCTTTGGCTTAGTCTTTTTCAGTTTTTTGTTCCCACTTGTCCCACTTGGGGAAAAGGCCCAGATTTCTTCATTCCAGCATCCTTCATGATCTGAGGAGTTACCTTTTCCTGAGCTTCTTTTTCCTGTGATGAAGGAAGAAAATGTTTCTCATCTTTAGAAAACTGTTCCAAAACAAAGCAGACTCAGAAGAAACTTGTGTACCCAGTCAGTACTGCAACTTATGAAGCCAGACCTTCTCGAAGGCAGTTACAAAACATTTTTCATTTTAAACTGGGCAATGATGATATTTTGACAACTATTCTGCATCCCCTGTCTTGTCTTTTCCTGGACTATCTCCAAAGTCAGGATCTCTTAAGGTATAAAGAAGAAAGCGATGAAGAGATGCACAGTAATAAGCTTCCCTAAATAACAAACATCTTTTTTCTTTTCTGACTGTTCGAATTACACGTATAAATCTACCAGCTGGAAAAATACACTTCCAGACATTTCACTGAAAGCTTCCAGAAATTATCTCAAATTTGTCCTTCCACAAGATAAAGGGTTCTCACTTACTGCCTACAGCAAAACTAACAACCAAAGCAAAACCAGAACACATTTGCTTCTTGCAAGATTGAGAACTACGCTCACAACCACAAGAGTTGTTTATATAGAAACAAGGTAATTGTTCGGGGTTACATACATCACAAGTCTTGCACACATCTATCAGCAGGCTGACAAATTAAACATCAAAGCCTTCAGTCAAGAAGTTAAAACTCAGATCACGAAAGACGAAAATAGAGCAGTTAGGAGTTTGTGAGGGAAGCAGGAACACAGATCGCACGACTTCAAAAGACCTGCCGTGGAACATGGAGTCCACCCACTCCACCTGTCCCTACCATCTCAGGTGGCCCGACACAACATTCCCACTGCACACTGCTCAAACTCCAGCTTAAACATGGATTTTTGCTTTTCCTCCCACTCCAGGCAGGCTTTTGCAATTTTCATGCTGTAAACAAAACACTCGAAGCCACCCACCTCTGTCCACATTAGCGCGCAGAGATGTGAGCATGCCCTCTGACACCAGAGTTTTATAAAGAGCACCTTTGCAAGATCTCTCCGATTTCCTGGAGCCACAGGTTTCTATCTTTTTAACACAGTCACTGTCCTCAGTTTTGACCTGTTCTGGTAAGCTTTGGGGTACCACCTCCTCTGTTGGGGTCAGTGGTTCCACTTTAATGTTATCAGAAGCCTCACACGGTGCTTCCTTGCTGGC
The DNA here is from genome assembly GCA_013398275.1 of Promerops cafer. Classification (NCBI taxonomy): domain Eukaryota; kingdom Metazoa; phylum Chordata; class Aves; order Passeriformes; family Nectariniidae; genus Promerops; species Promerops cafer. The sequence goes on along the minus strand of VZSE01004122.1, from coordinate 2,360,093 downwards.
TTCAATACTAAGGAAATCGGGAGGCTTTGATTCTTTGGTGGTCTCCATCGGTTTCTCCTTTGATGTTTTCTTTTCTTTCGATTTCACTTTTTTCTTTGGTGATTTTGTATCCAACATGCTTCCCTTCACATTTGAGACGGGGCGGTTTTTTTTGCGGGGAGTATCCCCAAGTCTCTCAGCACCCCAGTCCCCCTTGGCCACAGCTTCAATTGTGTACATTACACTTTCAATGTCCGACTCGGAGGACTGCCTCTTTTTACAAGATTTCTTGGGAGTGGATTTTTCATTTGTGTGCCGGTCCAACTTATTTTTTTTCTTTTTCTTCTTTATCTTTTCTGGCTTTAGCCCAAGGATAGTCATGTCACTCATGAAAAGCTCTGGAGAACGGCACATGTGATCCTTTGTGTTATCCTTTCTCTCGAAAGGACTGTTTTCTGTTGCAAGACTAGTAAAATCTCTGCATTTTGCAGTTTCTGATTCCTCAGCTTTTCTTTCATCTGGGTTTTGCATTTTCTCTATCTCTGATTGTTCTACTTTTCCTTTACTGGAGTCTTTTACTGTTGTTTTCTCCAGTTCTACTTCCATGTCCTCTGAAACTTCCTCATCTTCCAGTGCTTCCACTTTTGTTTTCCCAGGTTCTTTCACTTTTACTCCTTCTGAAGCAAGGCACATCTAAAATAAGTTTAAAAACAGTCCCATGAAACAAACATCAACTGTTAACATTACTTACTTATACTACCAGGAGCATTATACAGGGAATCTCTCTGGCATTTTAGTTTAGGAAAGCAAACTGTGCTACAGGACACTACTGAAAAACAGGCTGAAGCCCTGCTGAAACTGATGCAATGGGATGAGGGCTAAGTGCTAGAATAAGCCTGGTGGGTTCTGTTGCTCTAATATAAAAAGACTCCCACTGATCTCAGTGGTGTTTCCTTTAAGTCTTTTTATGTAATCTGGAAACCCACTGCTAGATAGATTTTCAGAATATCTGAAATGCAACAGAACAGAGTTATCTCTGACTATGGCTACAGACAAGCTACTTGGAATCTCACATCCGTTCCCCCTTCAAGTTTCAAATGTCTCTAATACAATTCCTTTCTCCGTTTTCCAAATGGCCTTGAAGGAGGGAGGGGAAAACGTTCACTGAATCTCACTAGCTAAGATTATTTTCTTTTACTTGAATGTAAGAAATAATTTGGAAGGTAGTACAAAAGCCCTCCAAATCTTTCTTCTCATGTCACAGACTAATTTTGCAAAGAACTGCAAAGCAGCAGTGGTTGCCATGGTTATCTCCTCCTGGAGATAACACTAATGGAAACCAAAATCCTTATACTATCTGAGGAACATCAATATTCAAAAAAAGAGCTGTCAGAAGGTCCTCAAACTGCCATGTTCCTGCAGCACTGACTTGGGAGATCCTCTCTGTTTTGGATCACCTGTAAGCTGTGTGGACACATCTACAGAAGGCAGTCCTTCACGGCACCAACCTACTGCCCTTGGGAAGACATGCTTTGTTCTTACTGTCCCCTCTCAAAGCCCTCAAGCTGAATTCCCAGTGCAGTTTTGTTTTTAGAACAAGTGCCAACCAGTCACCTGGAGCAAAACCAGATGGAAGAGGCTTGCTTTGAACCAGACATTAGAAGGTTCCCGCAGCTCAGCCCACAGGCCATGTGGTCAGTATGGATGTACCTCCCCCAGACACCTGGGTTCTCTTTAGGTCCATTTTAGATTTCTCAAATTGGCAAGGCTTTTTTTCCCTTGCAAACGAAAAAAGTCCGTCATACCAATTTATATAAGAACATAACACCAACGATTGGGATGTTTTTGCAGCAGGTTTCCAAAATTCTTGCTGCACAAGGTACCGATCTGGTTCAGGACAAGTCAGGCTGAGAACTGTAAAGCACCAGAGCTTGGGCAATACACAGTATCTATTGGGAAGCAGGTTAGACTAGGCAAAGGAGAACTCCGCAACTGTGCTGACGTGGGTTCTTGGTACAAAGGTACTTTTGTGACTTTTTTACTACACTGCAATGTGAAGCATAGCCTGTGATTTTCAAAAGCTAAAGATCAATCTTTAGTATGGAGCTTATTGGACTAAGAATATTTTGTCAATTCAACATACATCGCATAGCCAATGGATTTTTTCCTTTTACACATTTGCTTCTGCAGTAGCCAGTAGTACAGTAGATGTGGCTACAAAAAAAAGTGTCTTCTGTCTTGTCAGCAAATAAACTTGTAATTAAACAATCTTCAAGATTGGGAAAGCTTAAAAAAAGTGTTTAGAAACAAAACAAAGGCAAAATTTCAATAAAGTGGCATTGGTTTTAACTGATCCCAGAAGGAAGAGCTGCTGAGACTATCATAGCAGAGCTTCTATAGAAGTTATTGACCTGTTAGTTCATCTGAAAAATAAGATAGGCATGAAAAGTAAAAAAAAATGAAAGCATTTCATGACCATTAACATGAATTTGTAATGGCAATGCCCGAGTTTGATAACACAGTCATCCAGTCCTCTCTCTCAACTATTTGTTTCCCTCAGCCAAACCCTAAAACCTCAAAGGCTAAACTAAGAAATTGAATCAAGTTCAATTGCAAAGTCCCTTTGACACCAGGAACTGGTGGTACTTCTCAGCTGCACCAGACTCTTAGAAACCTCTAAGTTGATGGCTAATCTGGGGAAATCTTGACTTGTGGCATTTGAGCAATGATAATTTATGGTTCTATAAGCAGTGGTGCAATTATAACTGTATTACTGTTCTGCCTTGCAGACTTTGGCAATCAGTAGCTTTAACTTCTCCACCCCACTGCACCTGGGGCAATTAGTGTTTTAGTATTACCTCTGCCAGCTGAAATAATGCTGATGTTCCACACTGTTTCGTTAAATCGGAAGGCCCTGAACGGGATGTACTTGAAGAAATCTATGGAGAGAAAAACCAACACAAATAAAACATTCTTTGATCACTACCAATTCTTTAATGTTTACGACACAACTTTTGGAATGGATTGTTTCCACCCCTTCCCAAAATTCATTCGTAAGATTATATACTGAAACAGAAGTGTAGACCCGTGCATGCTGGTATGAATAAAAGCCCACTCCAACAATGCTCTGGTGGATAACGCCACTGTACGCTAAATGATACTTGCAGATTTGGGGTTTTTCTTGCCAAGACTCCCTTTGAGGAACAGGATGAACTGAAACACATGCTCTCTCACACAGGAACAGACTCCAGCAGTTAAGCAACAATCTACACCAGCATGCAACCCAGCTGGTGGTGTTTCTGAAGGCTTAGCAGGACACTGGATTCCAAAATTTTTAATAGTTTCATTTCATTATCATAGGTTAAGGAGGCTATTCCTTTCAGGCTATGGTATTGTCTTTTGGTGTTCTATAGGACCCATATAAAAGAGATGCTCTGAACCCACACTTAAGTAGGAGCCCTCAAGCCTTTGCTAATCTTTAGTACTTCTCAGAATAAAAGGAGGCTGTCATGCAAGCATGTAGCTGATTATCCTCCATAATATTTTTCTTCTATCAGGCCATGATCCTCTTACAGAATGTTTTGTATCAGTTTTGAGCTAGGTGTGAAGAAATTATCTTTTCCTAAACAAATTTAAAGTATCAGTATTAGCCACTAGTATGAAGAAAATGTTATATTTTTATGGACATATCCCATCATCTCTGACCAGGCTTGTGGGCTTCTTGTATCTCCTTCTTTAGGCTGTATAAGAAAGTGAAGTTATAAGGGAGTGGGGAACTAAAGTATTTACAGCCTTTTGTCCCTCCCTATTCCCACAAACTCAGTTTTCATTGCTCTCAACCAACATGGGCCTACAAAGTCGATTGCAGAATTTGGCCTGTGACTGCCATAAAGGCAATAAACAAAAAACAACACTGTCTCTACATCTCCTGGAAGGTACAGCTCTTCACAGTGCCTCCCAAGCTCTCACCATTAGAGCTCCAGCCTCCACATGCTGCTCACAGCCAAGTGCTGTTAGTGCTGTGAAGTGGCCTCCTTGCCTTGGTGAGGTGATGCTCCACTCCTGAACTGCCTCCCTTCATTCTCATGCCTCCTCACTGAAGGCTAAAGACAGAGCAAGGGACTCAGCAGAGCTGAACAGCAACAGCCTCTCAGGCTTCATAATGCAGAGTAGCTCCAACTATTTGTAGAAACTTAGAAATCCTCAGAAGTTTTAGAAAATAATTTAACCCCCTTGTGCATTTTATTTTATTCACTATCTGTGAAATATTGTGAAATATCAAAATGGAAGGCATAGGGAAGAGCGGGGGAAAAAAAAAGAAGATAAAATTATCAAAGAGATGAAGGAGGAGCAGAGCAGTGTGGTATGCTGCACTAGACACTTGCCAAGCCAGCAGCATGGAAACAGTAGTCCAACCCCCTCCCGTGCACAGCATCTGCAGTTTGGAGTTACAGCAGCACAGCACAGCTGTCTGCCAAATCCACTTGCAAACCTAAGACACTCTCGAGGTGATTATGAACATGGTTTATTTGGGATGCTCCAAACCAGGTCCTGAACTGCTATCTGAAAACTTAAGCTGAATCTCTCACATATCATTTATCCAACTACAATCCAACATTAGAGATCTCCAAAACTGGGGGAAAAAAAAAAAAAGAAAAAAATCAATAGCACTGATGTCCTTCAAGAGCTAGAGACATGGATGAGTTGCCTAGCACATCTGCTGTGTTTTTCCCTGTTTGAATCAGAGCCTTTAACATCCATTTTGTGTATTAAATTAGGCTTGCAGGAATCCATCTGAGCAATCACTGAGAGATCACGGAAACCTGTCCAACATGCAACGTCATGCTGCCAGACTTAGCTTCACTTCTTCTGCCACCTGCAGTACAAACTGTGTGCTCCTGTGGACAAGCACCTGTCCTTCTACTAAATTAGGGTTTCACAAGCTTCACAGTCACATCGTAACTTTTAATGCTGACTTCTAAAAATCAGGCTGCACTCAGCAATAAGCCTTACTCCAGAGAACAGCACTACTCAGCCTGCTGCTGTCCTGTTAGAGACCATGTTAAAAACTTCTGGTGTCCCTGAGTAAATATTACCAGCCCTTCTGCTGTCCCAGAGCTGCAAAAGCCAAATACCCTTATGGATCACTGATCACAGTTAGGTGTAATCACCCTTGCACAGGAACCGTTGGCAATAGAGCACATAGCCACAAACTCTACTACTGCCAGTGACTGCCTGTACAGTAAGGCAGATTTTCTTCCACTCATGCAAGTTCCTATAAAGCCACAGTCTTGCAAGACTATCCATAGAACAAGACATGAAATACTTTCATTTCAATGCTTCCAACCTCTGCCTTTTTCCTGAGAGAGACTGACCTCACCAGCAAGAATATAGGGCTGGCTGCAACTAGACAGGATCCAGAGAACCATTTTCCTTACCGAAATAGGATGTGAATTTGAAATAAAAAACTAAAACACCACAACAAAAACCAACAAAAAAAAGTGTACAAGTAATGTGCTAGCATACTCCCTTATTTGTCTGGATGTATCTTCATCTTTCAATCATCACAAAAAATAGCATTTGCACATCAAACCTCAGAGATTTTTGAGTCTATCATCCATACCAAAGAGGAGACCTCTACAAGGTTATGTTTAAGATTCACAGAGAATTTCTAGGACTTTGAGGAAACCTGTCTCAGCATTCTTGATTACTGCTGACATACGCCAATTTCAGAATTTAATACACTGCATCAGCTTCCAGTTCTTCATACAGATTCCTTATGAGCTCAAAGTCTACTTTTCTTTTCCTATTCTCAGTTCCTGATTAAGCAACGCACCTTCCAATCATTATAACAAAAGCTTTATTTTTTTAATCCTAGTATCCAGCTCCTCATTAAGAAGAATACTGTTATCTCCTGTCTTTGCTGTTCTCCTGAGCATTGTTTTTATTACAGTTATAAAGCTAACTTTCCTAAAAAGATGTGTAACTTTCTGTGCTGTCTCTAAGAAAATAAGCACATTCGCAAGTGTCTGAAAGACTAGGTCCCTGGGACCACAGCCACTGCCTACTTCTCTTGACGTGTCATTATTTACTAATCTGTATTTCTGGAAATACCAAATTTGATAGTAGAGCAAACCTTAAACAATTCATACTTTTTTTGTGGAAAAGTTATACACATCCTCCCCTTCTGACACTGCTGGGTATAACTTTACCTCTGCCAACTGGAAGAGTGCCGACTTCCCACAGTGCTTTACTGGCTCGGGACTTGGCAACTGGGAAGTATTTGATGAGATCTAGGTTACAAATGAACAGAGGAGAAAATATTTCAGTGGCACACAGGAAAGACAGAAAGGGAGGAAGAAAAAGAATGGAAAATAAGAGATTAGTTAAATCAGTTACTTTTAGTTCTTTCTGGCAAAAGACCCTACTTCAGACAGGCAACCCCACCCAAGAACACTTAACAGATACATAGAAAACAGGAGAATACAAGCAAATACAGCATTCCTTCCTTAGGTTATGCTCATGGACACTCTATGTTTGTACTGTCCACAGCTAATATTCTGTCATGCTGCGTGTTTTACGTCTGTTTTATGTGACCAAGTGAACAAACCATACCTGTTTCTTAAAAATATGCAGTATTAGTTGTTAAGGTTAAATAAAATTCTCCCGGAAGGTCTGGGCAGTATTTTCCATTATTTAGACATAGAAGAGGACCATCTGTCCTCACAGGCAGTTCTTGTTTCACTTTCTTTAGTTATGAAAAAGGAAATAAGACCTATGTCTGGAGATCAAATCTAGCCTTCCAAAGAGCTGTTGGTGTGCCAGCACCTGTGATGAGTAAATAAGTACCATTACCACTTTAGGGAATTGCTTTTACAGCCAAATTTTTTCAGACCCGCTTTCCAGTGCAGCCTTATGAATTCAGAAATGCAAGAATTATTATTTCTGATATGTGACCTTTTTTGGCATGGCATTGCATGGTAGTATTTGACCTGGAAGCCTTTAAAAACCTTGGGACAAAATAACCAGTGTTTCTGTGTTACCTGCCTCACCACAAAAATCACACTTAGGACCAGGATTAGGCAGGTAGTGACAATACAAGGGCAATGGTTTTAAGCTGAAAGAGGGCAGGTTTAGGGCAGATGTTATGAAAAATTCTTAATTCAGAGGGTGGTGAGGCACTGGAACAGGTGGCCCAGAGAGGCTGGTGTTCAGGGCCAGGCTGGATGGGGCTTTGAGAAACCTCATTGAAACCTCATCATTTGAGAAACCTGCATCCAGCAAGGGGGTTGGAATGAGATGAGCTTTAAGGTCCCTTCCAATTCAAACCATTCTATGGTTCTGTGATCAAAAATTACCATGTTTGCCTTTCTCCTTGTAATTAATTCTTTCTTTTGAACTAGGTTATTTGAAGAATTTATCTTTTAATTACCTGTCAAAGAATTTATTATTACACTCCCCACCGCATCCTCCTCCACCAAAATCCAGGATATCCATTTCACTTAAAGCTATTTAAAATAAAGTGAATAATACTTAAATGTGCACTAGTAGTAATATTAATATTAAACTGAAATATTTCAACATCCTAGTTTTGCTTTGAGACAGTTCAGTGAACCTGCTCAGGACCCCACTTGACTAAGTGATCTTGTACACTGAACTTCAACTTTTTATCTTTCTATTATAAGAAGCGCTCATGTCAATGTTTTTTTTTTTCAGCAGAATATGAATGGCAGAAAAAGGATAGAACAACACCCACACAGACTGAATTATAACTTGAGAACATACAGGCATATCTTGCCTCCTAATGCAGGAAGTGGGGAAGGAGTAAAGAAATTCTGACAAGACAATAGGTGGTCCTAACAAAATGTGAGATCTTTATAGTACTAAAAGAAAGAGAGGAAGCAGACACTTCATATCAGAAAAAAAAAAAATCTTTTAAGAGTTAAGGAAACAAACAGCAAGTGACACAAGTGTGTAACTCATTCTGATGAAGTTACTGGCCAAATATCAGAAGGAAAAAAATGACGGATCAATCAGCTCTCAGCAAGATTACAGATCCCATTCCCTGTCTTAAGAACATCTTGCAGCCTTAGTTAAAATAATCAGAACCTCCAGTACTACAACCACAAACAGCCCTTTACTTATGTAGGTGTTTAACTGGAGGATCATTAGGATCAAGTTACTATCTTTTATTACAATACAGGTGGGATTTTAGCTACTATATTACATTTTAGTTTGCATAAGAAGCTACTTTTTCATCTTCCTCATAGAGTAGGCATTTCATTTTAACACAAACATTTAATAATTTCAGTATGTGGGCAAACAGCAAATACATTTGTCTTCACCTGGGCAAATTACAGCTTTACATATGGGAAAACTGGAAGGGAAAACACTCAGTAGTTTTTACACTCCCAATTTCAAGGCATTTTGACCGAAGGTTTTGGATTCAAACTTCCTGTTCTGCACAGAAATAAACAGAGAGGAAACCTTCTCAAAGTGAGTATGTGAGAATGCAGCAGAGACAAAATCCATCCTCAGTCATGCTTTTTTTCTTAAAGGATAGTAACATGCTGGACTAGCAAAAAAAATTCCACCTTGTTGCATACTGCATGTGACTGTTTTGGGGTTTTTTTTTTAATTAAATCACCTACAGAAAAAAATTTAGAAAACCTGCTGAAAGCAAAGAGTTTGGTAGTTGTGGATTTGCTTTATTTTTAAGATGGTTGAACTAGCAATTCTTTTGCTTCCATACCCCAGAAGCCCCCTTTTTAATAATGAGTAAGAATTTAGGAAAGTAAATCCACGAGGTACTCATCTTTCCTCTAAATGAAGCAATCACCACCATCTGTTCACATTTGCCAAACACAGATGCAGTAAGACCAAGAGAGCAAGGGGGTCCCATCTGCTCTGCTTCCCTCCATGGCAAGGAAGGTGACCAGCCCCTGTGAGCAGACAGTGTGCAAACAGCCACTGCCCTAAGGAATATGGCCCTCTGCTCAGAAATCACAGCCTTTCCATGAAGGTTCAAATGAGAAGGACAAAAATAGGGCCAACTACTTGCAAGGTCAGAAGCATGAGAAAGCCAAAAGCGTAACTTGGCAACAGTCCAAACTTCAAAAAGCTCTTATGAGGATGTCACATCATCTTTGAAGACCTCCAAGGCACTTGCCTGCGCACCTACAGAACAAAACCAAGTCTTGCTCCCAGGATTTTCATCATCTGTTGTGTCAAGTTACTGGGCAGGCCTCATTAGCCATATCCTGAACAGCTTTAATTGACAACTATAGCACTTGGGCTAGACAACCAGATGAAAAACTGAGGCTGTAAAGACAAAAAGAATCCCATGCTACTCTACACATAATGAGCTGTTTCTGAGTGACAGGGCACTTGTACTCCTGGGGTAAAGGTGTCTGTTTTAAATGACAAACCTACTCAATGGGATCGCTGTCTTCACAAAGAGGCACTCTTACTCACCCTGCTGCAAAGGCGGTGAAGAGAAAGGCAACATATGAGGAACACCCAGCCAGAACCAAAACTGAGCTGGGATGCCTGCCAGAAGTCTCCAGGCACATCAGACCAGAGCACACTTCACATTTCTTCACAGGTCTACTTGGCTACTGGTTAAATAACTACTTTCTCTCCCTCTCTTTTTTCTTTTGTAGCACTGTACATTGCTGACAGCAGCCCACTGCAAATTGCTTGCCATAATTTAGCTCACTAAATGCAGTAATGCCTTCATATAGACAAGATGCAGCAAGAAGTGGCACAGTAAGGAATAGGACTTTTGCCAAATTTGACAAAGACAGACTGTGCAAATGAAAGCCCTTATAGTTGAAAGAGCACAAGCAGCTTTAATAGCAGGGGAGAAAGCTTAAAGAGGTTCTGTAACATGCGCAATACTTTCCTCAGGAGCAATCTAAATTAAATCATCAATCTACAAGCTTAGAAAAATGCCATTTCTCTACTGCTATAGATAAAAAATGATGTTTATCACTGTCATTAAGGTTTCACAGGAAGAATAACCATGGCTAACAAGGTGGGTTTTTCGAATTTTTTTTTTTTCCAGATTTCTGTCTCCTATTTCCAGCCACAGAACAAAACCAACCCCTCCAGACTGCTCACACATTTAAATATTTTTACAAGAAAAAGAGATTAACCCTGACTTGAAAACTGTCCTCAGTAAATCCTAATTAACTTTCTAAGCACCTCTTCTACCTAACATTTGATGATTCATATGTGCACTCCAATGTGCCAAAGGAGCTCACTCAGCATAGTGGAATGCAACTCAATGAACTGTCACATCCATATGACAATTTTCAGGTTTGTCATTTTGTTTGTTCAGTTAGGACAGGAATTGATTTTAGGTTCTGTGAAATTCTGAGAGTATGGCTAAGCCAGGTGTTATGTGACAATTTAAGAATGTTGTACTAAATGCGATACATACTCTACTCAACTCTGCAGATGTCCAGAATGACTGAGATTTTTGCAACTAAGTTAGTAGATTCACTTGCAATATTATTCCAGTATTTTGCAATAAAATTAACAAGAAATGTTCTCCAGTTTGTATCTTTTAACTTGGTTTAAAAGTCTGGCTTCAGCACATAGTTTCATCCTGCTCAATTGTACCAATTTTCTCAAAAGAGCTTTGCAAATTGACTTCTAACTTTCAAAAATGTGGTACATACAGAAACACCTTCATGATTAAAGATACTAACTCTATTGTGTCTTTTACAGGGGTGATTGTAGCCAGGTATTTTCTGGCACCTGAATCAGTAAACTGATTTGTCTTCCTTGGCTCTCCTAAGAAAAACACCAAGGCCCATTCTAGCCAAGCTAGAAACACACCATAGACAATTAGCTCAACATTTCACAGAAGGAAGTGTGTGGTATGTAGCCAAACCTCTGTAAACACACAGAATAACAAACAGGGTATCTTTTAATCCCTTTAGGCTCCTCTGCAATAGCACCAGCTCCAATCCCAGCCTTTTCAGACACACACAAAATCCACCTGTCGCTTAAATTATTCTGCAAGCAGTATCAGACTCCCCCAAATGGGCAAGAAGAGTATATGTGTGGAAAGTCAATTCACAGAGGCACATTCAACACATGGGAGAAGAAATTCCTAAAAGCAGCATTTCAGGAACTCCAAATCTTCAATACCTGGAGGAAGGCTGAAAGGCTGCATACTTATGGGGAACTGATAGGTTTGATAAGTCACCACCACTTTATGCTGTTAAGTATCCTTGTGGCTGTTGTGATAAGCTTCCTTTGACCTGCAAGGATTCTTCAAACGATTCCTGCCTCTAGGGCAATCACCATTCTGCCCTGCTGCAGCCTCTTCCACAGGCAGTGCACAGTGTCATTTCAGAATGTCTTTTAACTGCTGTTTTCCTAGATGTAAATTAAAAGGCCATTTGGATAGTAAGTCTGCAGTGATCCTTTGGGTATGGAAGGCTAGGTAATGTTCACAAGCCCGGTACCTCTCAGCTGGTAGAACTGGCCAACATCTCATCCAGTCACTGGTTATTCACCCCATGGTTTTCTTAACACAATGCTGTCACGAAGATATACATCTCCTGATGGGAATCCCTGATAACACAGGGTGCTTAGCCATTCAGTGACAACTCTTACAGGATCCTTGCTTCCTCCCATCCTCCCCCACCACATTCAGCCATTATACCTCAGCAAACTGAAACAATGCAGACTCCTCGGTTTGTTTTACTGCCCCCAGGACTCCAGGCTGTGTCGTGTTGGAAGAGATCTGTCAGGAAAACAATTATGCTTGTATTACCTAACTCTTCAGTTTCAGTATCACACTTCAACATGCTAAATTTATAGTCTGTCATAAAAAGACTCCTGGTACTCCAGAGTATGCAAACGAGTCCCAACACACCCTTAGAACAAACAATATCTGCTTTCCAGGAAACACATGAACAGGTGATCTGTGAAATGGTAATCTTGAATTATTTTTCAGAAAGAAAATATTTCCTAGGATCAACAAAACAGGCTTTTTTTGAAGGGCTTTTATTTGCCTGCTGATATGTCAAAGAAGGGTTAGCAACACATACTTAACACTGTATTGTATTTCACAGTTCAGTGGAAGACCTGAGGCTGCAGAATGGTGGTGATGACAGAGCACAAATTGCTACTTAGCACAGAAGGTAAGTGTGGACAGGAACACAAATGTGTGCAGGTATTTTGAGATACCAGATCTATCCCACACACTAAGGTAACTGCATTTCATACTGTTTGACTTGTGTCAATTAGTTTTGTTGCAAATGACATCTCTGATTAATGTTAGCCTTCACTACAGCTACCCATTATTTTCCCACTGACACACATACCTACCATGCACTGCTGAGGTGTACCCTCTCTACAGGATGCTTAACATCCTTGAAAAATAAGACTAGCTAAATTGCATTTCTAATTACTGATCATCAGTGAACTACTTCTAAACCACATATTTAAACAGTGCAGGTGAGCTTGTTTCCTGGCACCCACTGAAAATTTTCTTCAGTGGGTAAGGAAAAACCAGAGGTCAGAAGCCCTTAGCAAGGGCATATCTGGCAGCACACAATTCCTGCCTACTACCACATGGGTCTGGCACTTCCCTCCTTCAGCACTGTAAAATGAACTGAAACAATTATGTGAGCTGGTATTTGTCTTACTCTTTAAAAGATTCAGCAGTGAAATTCAATATTAGACATTGCTCTACTGACAGTGTAAGCACACAGAAGCATCTCAGAAATATGGGAAGATGGATGTTGAATCATTACCACAGAAGTGTCATAAGTGATACTAGAATTAACCAATTCTGAGAAACCTCTAAGTATTGCTTTTCATTGCTGGCACACCAGGCATTTCCTCTTCCTAACAAGAAAAGCCAGCAGGCTGTTTAAGAGGCTAATTACAGGTTATCTACTTCACTCTGGCCATTATCTTTAATCAGAACTAAAGGATCAGCGCTCCAATTTATTTCTAATACATTTGAAAGACTCAGATCTTAAAGTGGAATTCAAGGGCTTGTGCACTGATGTTAAAATATCAAACTGAAAAAAAACATTTCCTGTGTGCTAGGATTGCAATGTATCTGCTCCAGAAGTGATAATTTTTTAGGGACGAGTATGATGGTGCACAAGGCAATGGGTAATAAAGACACACAAGTCAGATTCACAGTTGGACAGATAATAAAAAGCCCTCACTACAACAAAATTTCTTTCCATATATGCTTAAAAACTACCCAGTGTCCTGTAGAATCAGTACCTATACAACTAAATATTTGCGTCATGTATTATGACTACTTCAAAAGTTGGAACAATACCAAGCAAGTGATACTTCCAGAGGGTTAGACTCCTTGCAATCTTGTTTTTGTCACGTTATTTTATATTAATGAAACCCATTAAGACTTGGATGAACCCGTTTTCTTTCTTCAAAGAAAAAGAACAACAACACACACACCACAGTTGCACATCTAGCAACAACTGGGTATGTTGACAAAAATATTGTACATTGCAAAATTAAAGCACACTTGCATAGAAGAGTTTGGTGGTTCTAGAAGAAAATTTTGGAAATTTAAGAACTACAATTATTTTTGATGGAGCTGATGACTAAAGCAGCCACAATAGATTAGAAACATAATGTAACATCCAACACGTTAAAAACTTAGTTAATAAGGCTCTAGTTTAAAACTAAGTGCAGGAATGACATATATCCAAATTACAGCTTAAACCACAGCTCCATTTCCACCATGGTCCTAAACACACTCTCTTGCACTTCAAGTCTGACCAACCTGATAAATGATTCAACAGCATAAACCCAAAAATGAGGGAACAAATAAAAGCATCAATTTTTGTAAAAGACACTTGATTTTTCTTTCAGCTGGACATCAGATGCTTCTTAAAAGGATGCATTTCGGAAAAAAACCCTTTTTAAAGAAACTCACCTCTGCAAACTGAAACAATGATGACTTCTGACAGGCTTCTGTAGAATTAGATGCATCAGACTGGCAAGTACTGGAGGAAACCTGAAACAAGGAGAGTGCAGAGTAAGACCTCAAAGGTGCGTCTCTCAAGCTAAAAACAACATTGAGCAAAACAAACCATTTAAGGGAAGAAGGACAAGCTAATGCTTCTGGAAAGATTAAATCATATTTACAGATGAAAACATAGTTTAGCGCCCATTCTAATGCATTTAAAAACTGTCTTAGAAGAAAGACTATAAAAATACCAGGGTTTTCTTCTTCTTTTATGATTCTGAACTTGTCAGAATAGTTTTTACAAGAGAACACTCAATGGATTATACTGGACTACACACATAACTATCTTGTATTGGTGATGCTATCAACACGGCTATATCTGTAATTTGTGCTATAATTCTGAGTAAGATTACATAGAAAGTAAAAAATATTTTGAAGACACAGTTGATGACAGGAATACTAATTAGAAAAATAATCTCCAACCACAACAGCATTAAAATAAGTAGATAAGGGTAGCACAAGCCTAAAATTTCTCAAACAATGGAGGTACCTAAACATACATTTTAGGGGTGCTTTTCAGAAGCAGTGCAAGAAAGTCATTATATCTGAAAACAAAATACAAAGAAATTACTGTTCAAAACCAAATGCCTCATTTAAATTAACACAGATCTTAGCCATGGCATTCTTATTAGCTAGAAATGTGTTAAGCATTATTCTGTAAAGGAATTCTATCAAATATACACTCATTAAGTGTCACATTTGAGTGTAAAAGACTTACATGTGTTACTCCCAGGAGAATGAAGTACTGTTAGTATAAAATAAGGTATGTAACATGGCTTGTAAGGAAGGAGGCTTTGTAAGATTTTAGAAAAAATAACAGGATGGAAATTTTTTCACTAACAACTTTTTCCACAATAACTTTTTCACCCTCAAAATTTCAGTTAATTTAAAAGATTAAAAAATAAATGTGTGCCTTTTTCTTATTCATTTCCTAAACAAGTAAATCAACAGCTTTTATTGGTGAAAGCACATGAGATTTAGTTACTGACTGAATCTGTTGTTAGTGAGCACAAAGCCCCACAGCACACACAGGCCCACAGCACGTGCAGCTTGCCCTGCTGCTGTTTGTCTGAGATCCTGAAGCACTGCAATAGCAACAGCAGCATTTGCTTTCAGAAATTTGCAACCCAGCTCCCCTGGAAACACTAAATCCAAGTGTAGCAACCCACAGGAGGGGAAATACACCAATGTGACAATTTGCTTACATATCCAAACAAACTTGTTTCTTCCCTGCCATAAAACCGAACAGCAACAATGACTCCTGTGATCTGTATTTCCGCTGTATTTATTAAACACTGAGCAGCATGTTTTATCAGTGTACTATGGGAGTCCAGCAACCCAAAGGGCCACAAAGAATGTATTTTTAATGTCTACTGCCTTTTTAATAGGTTGTGCTACTGTTTTCACTGATGTAATGTTTATTACTAACTTTTACCATGTTTCTGTACAGTCTTTTTAAGATGGCTATGCCTATATAGTGGTCTGGACTATACCAAGAAAGCATCTGGCTGGTTTTGAGTGAACCATCTCTGAAGGTCTGAGACTCTGCAGAGGTGTATAAATGCAAGGTTGCTGCTTGCACATCTGAGCACTCATTTGGTTATTTTAGGCCACCGCACTGGTGGGATTCTTAAAGGAATAACCAAATTTTGGACTTGTTTCCCATATTTTCTGCAGTTCAACCAGCTGCCTTATACCGCTTAGCTCTGAGTTTGCAGCCATTGAGCCATGGACCCCAGGAGCACCGTGCTGGAGTGGCAGTGCCCTTCCAAGAGGGGCTATCCTGGCTCAGCCCCCACAGCACAGGTGCTGTCAGACACTCAGGATGAGCCTTCTCGCTGCCTCAGAGGCCACGTGCTGGGGGCTGGGCACAGCTTGTACACCCGGTGGTACAAGAACCACTTGCCTTGGGAGGTGTGAAGCCCAGTTTTCTACAGTTTTGTGTGTAGAGGAGATTGCTGGTGCTCAGTACCTCAGTGGAGGTTTTGTGGTTGGAACCACTATGCTTTTCCTATCAATTCCTGCTACTCTTTAAAAAGTTAATACTGTTGCCTTTACTTGACAGAGGACTAATTAGAGCTTGTTTCTTCTACTCTGCTGCTCCCCAAACATTCTTGACCTATGGGAAACTTAATATCTCCAAGACTTCTACCATTTGCCAGGTTGAACCTGATCAAAGTATTAAAATAATTACAAAAGGTAACAGATGCACAGATAGTGCCATTTTGTACATCTCATTTCCTGCTCTAATAAAATATCCTCAACATTCCATTTCTTCTCCTGTTTCTTCCTCCCAGCCTTCCCTCAAGCTGCACTGAGTGATTTTTCACTTCTGATTCACACTTTGCACAGACCCTGCATCACATGCAAGATAGCCTTTTGTTCTCAAAAAGAAGGAAGCCACAGGCCTTCCTTTCCCTGCAGGTTACCGTAACTTGCTCTACAACGATCACACCGAACAAGGGTGGAGGAAAATCCCTGCGCCAGCCGCACCCTGACCAGTGCGAGGCGTTAGCGCCGGTAGACGGGCAGGCTTTGGAGGACGCTCCGGATTTCGGGATTTCTGGGCAGTAACCTACGGAGAGTCCACTAGGTGCTGCTGTAAGGCAAGGAAAGGGCCTGACGGGACGGACGAGTACGGGAGATGAGCAGGGAGGCGAACAGGAAAAGCAAGGAGCGCTGCTCACCCGGCTTCAGCCTTGCTGCCAGCAACCTGCGGCGAGGACCAGGCTTTGCCTGGCACAACAACAGCAGCTGGAGATGACCCGTCCGGCATCTCTGCTCAGGTGTTCAATACACCACTGCTCATACACCACTGTCTTGTGTAACTGATGAAAGCATCCAAAATGCAGGGAGAAACTCACTGCATATCCATGTCCTTTGTCGACTGCCTGTAAGGCCTGTACATTCTCTTGCCTGTCTGCTTAGTAACTCCAGCTGCTGCCTCGAAATCAATCACCTACCAACACTGAATTCTGTTGTCGGAAGAGAAACTCTCTAGTCTATTGCAAAAATGGGAACATACTGGCAACAGACAGAGATTGCAACTGAAGCCTCAAAACAATTTTGTAAATATCACTGTTGTGCCTCTTCCCATCCTCCTGCTGGCAGGTCACTTGGTTACGTGACATCTGGGCTTCTGACAACTTGAAGATTAAACACCTCACTTGAAAAACCCCTATCCATTAATTTAGCATACACTGGGCAGAACATCAGCAGGTGTTAAATACTTTTCATTGGATTAGCAGACTTCTAAGTACAATGTCCTTCATCTTCTCTCAAGAGCCGAGCAAAACTGTGCCAGTGCTGCCCTTCCCTCCATTAACAACTTTAAGATTGTAAGAGTATGTCAGACTTATGCTTACAAGGCCACCCAAGGCTGCACAATCACACATATGCACAGCAGTCAATACGCATGTTGACAGGTAATCCTGTGTCTGACAGATCCCCAATTTAAGAACCATATATGCGTACATGTATCTTAAGTGTAAACACACACTTTCATGATAATGGAAGACTACATGTTATAATTTAGAGCATTCTTTAAAATATTACACTGTCTGCCCTTTTTTAAAAAATAGAAAAGCCAGGGCTTTAGATGTACAATGTGCATTTATATCCTCACGAGCATATAAAACAATATATATATTCTCCATAATAAAGCAACTTCCGAACCTCTTTCACTTACCATACCTCTGTAGTCACCTTAGTACACCATATTCTCTCCCATGTGGATACCAACTCTAATACAAGGCAACTGACTCCTCTCCTCTCCACTGAAGAGCAAAAAGCAGCTTCCCAGCTCTACAATGAATTCTCGAGCTGCTTTCTGAGTCTGTCATACCACCTCCTAGCATGTTCTGCTAACCTCCCAGATGCTGGTTTAAGTGTGAGACCATAAGCATGGAAATCCAAACACAGATTCTCCTAAAGGCATGCAAAGATGACCATCTTACATCTCCTCTGTCCACACACCTGAGGGTGGGAAGACAGAAGATCTGTTCAGTTATTCAAGTCTAAATAGGTTTAGGATCATTACTGCATTTGAGAAACACGTGCCTAAGAAATACTTGCTCTGTATCTATTCACCACTGAAACGTAAGAAAATAAAGGAAAAATGGATGACACACCAGGGCTGTCACACAAAAGTAAGTCTCTTTGCACCTGGACACAAAGCTGGAGACTTAACTCCTGCTAAAACACAATGAGGAGGAGTGAACTTTGGTCATTTGAGTATCTTTAAGAATATCAATCACCCCAATTGATCTGAAGGAGGTATTTTACAAAAGGGATTCTCAAAAAGAATCAGAGATGTGCAGTTTCCTGGGGAGGTGCTCTGTCCCTTAACCACTCGTCAGATAGGGTAGGACAATTAAAATATGGTAACTCATTAGTAAGCATAGGCTAAATTATGGCCCATCACGATTCTAACAATCCCCCAACTAGTTTTGTCTGGGCTCTATTTATGACAATTATTTTGCTCTACATTTTTTGGGAAAGCAGATTACACAGCTTGCTTCTTTGATGTCAAGGGCTAGGTTTCAAAAGAAGACTACAGGCCCAAAAGAGTAGAGTGTGGTTTATACATAAAGTGAGTATCTCATCACAAGTTGTACTCCACGCTTTTATCAGGAAAAACAGGATTTATTGAGGCACATGGGAAGCGTGTCTCTTGCTCAAAATAAGAAAGTTCTGATTAAAAGAACTTTCACGCACTAAAACAATCACACAATATGCTTTTTGATTTGACTCTAAATCTACATGTGGATTTTATTCCTACACTGCCATCTGAAATCATACTACTGAGGCTCTTGTAAAATCAAGACACCTCAGCTCTCAAGGTCATAGCAAAGACCTTTTTTAAAGGAATGCAGTACCTGTGACTACAATATACCTTCCCTCACATTTAAATGTAACAGCATAGTAAAAGCAGCTTCTGCACTCCAAGCTGAGAGATTACAAGTTTGAGAAGCACAGGACAGTATAATTTTAGCACAAAATAATGTATTTCTTTTCACTTCTGAGTCAACTTGGCTTGAATGTTTCTTATTTTTCATGCTGCAGCACAGAAGGCCAGTATCCACACAGAACAAAACTTCCATGGCTAAAACTGGTGCGCAAAGCATTGAGGAGTCCTGGCAGTACAGGAGCAATACATCTCAAATGCACTACACATATAGATTAAGTTAATTATTACTCTTCCTCCCAATAAAAAAACAACAACAACAACAACAACAAAAGAGAGCTCTCTACTAGAGCTAGAGATTCATGGCAGTGACTACTTATTATACCCAACAAAGAAGCCACCTTTTGAACAATTTTCAAAGTTGGCCTAAAAAACAGATGATATTAATAATAAGTCTAAAGAAAGACCAGAGATCTCTGTACTACTGGAGATATGCACAAACACACACTAAACTCCTTTGTAAAAACGTAAAAACACGTTTGTGATGGCAACTGAACTACAAACTTCTTTTTAGACATAAGGATTTAGTGAATAGGAGCAGACTGCAATACTTCAATTACCTGTTAGCATTTGCATGGTTTCAGAATACATATGCAATGATGCTGACTTTGTAGGAAATTATTTGTTTATTTATCTGTTAGTGCCAAGGCCACAGTTGTGTCGGGCATTGCACAAGCATAGAAAAGCTTGCAAACCACCTGTCTGTTAACACAGTTGCTGTATTTCAACCCTTTTACCTCTGACAATGTCTCTTCATGGGGCAGGCTTGACTGGTGTGCTCAAGTATCAGCAGAGGTAATACTGAACTGTGCTCAACCTACATTCATAGCTGGGACACAAGACTCACACTTCATTCCCAGCTGAGGTTACCTGAGATGTGTCCTAACTTTCATTCCTCACTGGTCAAATATTCCTCTTACAAGCTCTTTAAACTGAGAGCTTGTGGTAAGGGAGAGAAGAGAGTTCCTTACCTCCTGTGCAGTAAGTGCATGTTCCCCTGCTAGAAGCAGCATACTCAGGCCTCCCATTTGTGTAGGATCTGTTAAAAGAGTAAAACGAAGTCTTAAGTTGATTCATTTGCTTAAACCGACCGCTTGCATCACTAAAGCCCCAGAAGACTATTTGTCACAGACACTCTCAGCAAGCTGCCATAAAAGGCAGTTCAAGAGAATCACAAATAACCATTTCTGTACCCTCTGGGAAGGCTTTCAAAGCTGTTTGAAGGATTTAATTGGATTTGTGTGCTTAACACCCCATTGCATGGATTTACAATTCTACTGCCAAAGGTTTTATGTACTACAGAGATGAATATCTTTAAAACAGCAACTGTAACGATCTCATACATAAATATACACAAAGATGCTCTAATAATGCACAGGTTTGTAAGTCAGTGGATGCTCCTACCAAGGGAGCATTTCCTTCCTTGGCGACTGAACAAATAAAAGGATGGAACAAAACAACATGATCAAGCTCTGAAGCAAAATTTCTATTTTCATTTGTCTATAATTTAGAGCTGTATTTAGTGGTGAAAAGTGCCAGCCTGACAACTCTGAAGCATGAAGCCAGAACAGCACAAGCACTGGCCAGGCAAGCTGCCTGTCTACTTGTTGCCCTGCCAATACAATATATAATTGAGGAATGTAAAATGGAGATATAAATGTTCTTTCTCCAAGTATTTGATACTGACAGCTTTTCCCCTCCAGCCTTCCTGCACCTCAGGAGCTCAGAAAATGACAAGAAGTGAAAGCAATAAACTCTGACACTGCATTACTCATGGAGTAGCTTTTCCACTCAGAACAGTGGTTGCTCTTCATCACTATGAAGACTAATTGTCTGATTTTGGGAGAATGCCTTGGGAGCAATGCAGGCGCCTGATTTAACAGTGTCATGTAGAGACAGGGAGACAGACAGTGGCCAAATGTCTCATACAACAGCCACAATGTGAGTGGAATTTCTTTATCTTTTCAGCTGACGTGGGCCAAACCTGTACCTGTAAACCACCAAACAGTTTAGTGCTACAGATGATCATGGTCCAATTCATGAGAATACTCATCAATGCTGTTTAATTCAATACCACAGATGCTGCCCAAAGTTTTCCTGCACACAGCATCTCTCACTGACATTCCCAAGGCAAGTTTTTCCAATAATCTTTTAGAAGGACATTGAACAGAAACAGAGGAAAACAATGTAAATAAACCAGGCCCGTTCATTAGCTCATGGATAGAAGAGTGGCTTATTATTAAATAGCATTAAACGGGCATACTAAATAGCACCTAGCTTCAAACCCAATATTCAAGTGGAGTTAATTTCTTCCTTCACCATAATAAACACATAGAACACACGTGTTTTGGGGGTTTTGGTTTTTTTGAAGAAGTTTGCCTTTTTAAATAAAAAAGGGGGAAGAAAATCACACTTCTATGAAGTGACAAGGCACTACCAGAAGTGTAGGATCTAGTAACAAGAAGAGACACGAAAATGTGAAGGGCCAGTAAGTATCTAAACATAATTCAGAAGTGAAGTGATCCTGTCAACAACAGCACGTTTTGCCATCCGAGCAGTTGATCAGAAACCATTCAGTCCTTCAAACTAGAGGACATCAGAGCAATTAGGAAGTGAAAAGTGAACACATATCTTCAAAGATAATGCCTGAGCAGGCAGTTAATTTGGAGGAAGGAGAGACCAGAAGAGATCTCAGCCCCATGTTAAACAGTAAAGCCTTGGCTGGTTGCTTTCTACTTTCTTTACTCCCTTTGGAAGATGTTTGCAGGATTCAAATCTTCTAAGCATTAAGGGCTTTCTTCCAGGTTTTAGCTTAAATATACTCAGGGCCAGGTAGTACATGTTTTTACTGGTACTCGCATCCCTAAGATTAGTAACTGTTTCCCTAAATGGCATCTCCCTTTTCTGCAGTTACAGGACTTGTCCTACTCTTCCACTTGTTTTCCGGGTCTAAACAATTCAAGATCTCCTGATGTCATCAAGCACATCCATCTTCCATCATTTCATCAATTCCTATAGCTCTCCTCTGCAATTATCCCAGGTGTAGTTCATCTTTCCTGTATATGGATGACCAGCAGCACAACTACATCAGATGAAGGGGTTCCTGAAAATACTTCGCCTAACAAACTGCAGCACAGCACTTTCTTATGCCCGCATCACCCTGATGACTCCCAGCTGCTCTTTTGTGCATTATTTTCATTACCTGTTGGTCCTTTTCCCCCTCCCCAGTTTTGGCCATCTCAAGAACACCCAGTTTATGACTGTAAAATTCTTGCCCCTCTTCCAAGTATCTTCTTGGTAGTTTTGGCTTTCTGCCTTTCAATTAAGTATCTTGTCATAAGAGAACAAAGATAGAAGTGTGGTTTAGTGTTTTTCTCCCCAAGTAAGCAAATACTTAAACTGTTTATTTAAATAAAAAAATTAGGAGGAAGGAAAAATGACAGATGAATTGGAAATAAAACTTTAATATGATGTTTAAACAACTTTAACACTTATGCTGCATCTGTAGCAGAGAGTTGGTGCTTAGATGTCTGCTCATGATAAAAACAAAAATCCTTCCACTAAGGTTTCCAATTACAAAATAACTTCACCTAAGGGAAGACAAAATGTACATATCCAAACACTGCCATATGCTTATAGTGCCTTCTCAGCACAATAATGTTTCTGTTCTGGCACTAAGAGCTTACTGGTATGAAAAAGAATTTTAAGGAGTATTTTACAGAATTTATTCTTAAATCAACAGTACTGGGAAAATAGCACACACATTTGACTTGCAGAGTGGCAGGTGATTCGTGACTTTCTCAACAGCTTTTAATATTGATGAAACTTAAAACCATCTCTCTGTTTGGGAATGACGTATTGGGCTGGTTACAGACTCAGCAGGCTGGCTTGTTCATCATAGCCATTTCTCTGTCAGAGGAAACAACAAACTGAGGAAGTACTCATCAGGAAGAAGGTCAGCAGGAACCAGCTTCAACCAACTTTTACCTGGGTGCATAATTGAGCTTCTTTCTAAAAAACAAAAACTGTGTTTCTATAGGGATATAGCCTACTCTAGAAGTGTCTTTCTTCCAGCCTTTGCCTCACTAAAAGCATTTTGGCATGGACAGTTTTCTTCTGCTTTCTTCTGAAGCAAAAATATGCAAGTACTGGGAATCTCACACATTTGTATGGCAAAGCTTTTGTGAGCAGCAGTGTTCTTTGCCCTACAAGCTACACAGGTGAGCCGTATCATGAGAAAAACATGCTCAATTACAGCTTCCAGGCTGGATGATCAAGGACACCACTAGTGGGTCTGCAGGTCAGAAATCCAATGCTGGCGCCACACCTCAGCTTCTTGACATAATGGTAGGTCAGCATGACAGACTTAAATGTGGCATGGTTATTCTTGTAAAGCCAAAAAAAGGACAGAAACAGCCTGTGTGGGACTTAGAAAAACAAAGTAATATCTTACTCGCTACATATTAGATTTTCCAAAGTAAAATGTAATACACAAAAAGCAATCAAGACATGATTAGCAATGACCAACAAACGAAACAGATTTCCTGGAGTGATTCTAGACTCATACAAACCCTGTCCTGAGGAAGTTACCTGCCTTGAAGATACAAGTGAATCAGTGGCATTTCAAAGGTAGAAGTGTTTTTGAGGCGGTTCAGCTACATTTCAGTTCATCAGCTAGTACACAGACTGGATTTTAAAGAGATCGTACTGGGTAGAAGAGTGAGAGTTGAATTGAACTATAATGTGAAGTCAAGCAGAGAGGAGCACAACAAACATATTTAGCATGAACTGGTATATAGTGTATATAGTTGACAAAGCAGTAATCCATTTGGCATGGCATACTTGTCACGATGTGGATGCTGCTAACATCTCTGTCAGAAACTGTCTTCATTTTATGAGCTACTCCTATACCCAAGATACTTCCAGCCTTCACTGGCATGAGGACTGGAGCAAGATTGTTATCAATTACTACACTGATTGACTCAGCCTGCAGGAAAAAAAACCCCAAACTATCATGGGTAGCACTAAAGGACTTTCTTCAGATATGAATTGCTCTACAGATAGGACAACAGATTAGTTTCTAATTAATTCTTAATTTCTCTGTCCCCTACTCTGACAGGTGTTGATTCAAGACCTCTGCACTCAAAAACTCGACCCTAGGACAGCCCAGCAGGAGCACTGGGGGATGGATGAGAGTAGATTAAGGCTTGTTACTTGTTCTTTGTGTTAAGTCAATAAATATTTAAGGAGCATAGAAATGACTCCTCTAAAAGCAAAAGCAGAATGGTCTGAAGGGGCTTGTGATTTTTGGAACTGCTCTCCCATATACCAGAACTATGCAGCATGAAACACTTTTATTTTGATCACATTTCACAGTTCTTTAAGAGCCAGAAGAAATTTCATTACAGGAATTTTCATACCACTATACTAAGGTATACATGCCTCTTTATCCCTTTTCATTCTTTTACACTTGTCCCATAAAACCATTTTCTACTCTCCAGCTCACAATCTCTCTAAGCAGAGAAGTCCTATCTCCTACACACGTGTCATAAACCAGGTAGGATATGACAAAGTTTCTAATTTTATAAATACCGATGCATCTGGAACTTTAAACAAGCAAAAAAAAAAAAAAAAGGGAAAAAAGAATGGCAGGGATTTTTTTTTTACCTTGACTGCGAGGTTCTTAAGCTGCCAGTATTTAACATTAATGTCCCTGTATTTCAAGGTCATGATTACAACAGTTCTGCTATTTATGGATATCAGGGAGAGATTATCCGCTTTTCACCAGTTCAGGCACTCCACCTACACTTCTTCACATATTTCTTTTTTTTTTTGCAAGTGTTTAGAAGTTTAGAATTTGCTCCTCCAAAATATAATGGGTAAAAGAGTACATTTAAGTGGAATTAAATTATGCTTCTCTTGATTTAAATATGGAAGTGTTAGCCCCACTGGCACATTAATTTACAAGAACATCCAACTTGAGACACCCATAAATTATTTTTGCAAACAGTAAATTAATAAAAAGACTAGAGCATTATATGACAGAGAAACAGAAAGCACACAATCAGCTCTTTACTTTTTCACCAGAGAATGGAAGTCTCTAACAGCAGATAAGCTGGAATTGAAAATCAATCAAATCTGGTCCCTACAGGGGATATGAGTTAGCCTCATATCTGGACTTGACTCTTGAAACTAAATCATGCACTACAGAAAATTTTAGAAAACTGTTGCACAGAGCTTTAACTGCAGTTTTGGCCATTTAATCTGGGGCACTACAGTACCATGTGCAGTAAAGAAAACAGGTATTCCAATTAAGTTTCAATACCACATCCTCAGACAAAAGGAGGATGCTACAGCTGAGTAGCATGGATGGAAATCTCACCTGCCATTGCAAAGTTAAGTTGGGGCATTTCTTCACTTTTGGTTACTTTCCTTGGGCTTGGTAAGTCTTTTGCAGAGTCTGATGCAATGGCCCATAGCTTTTTCCTGTTCGTAACACTGGATGCCTGGGTTTTCACAGGTTTGTTGGTTGTGGGGCACCACTTGTACCCTGGGTTTGCTTTCATAAATGCATCCTTGTACTAGAAAAGAAAACAGAATTTATCAGTCATGACATTATATTCTACACAGGGCAACAGAGCACACTGCATGTAAGATGTAATACAGTAACTAATCCTTAAATATCTTGATTTTTTCAGAGTTTAATCACATGCTTAGAGTCCAACCACCAACACGATTTGATAAGAAGAAATATTAAGGAGACTTGTATCTAAAAAAGTGGGTTTTCTCTTTCCTCTCCTGAGGGTCTATTACCTAGAGCAGGGTGAAGTTCTGATCCTGCAAACTGCTCCCCAGTGCTATTATGTTCATGCTCTGAGAAACAGATACTTGAATTCTTTGCAGGTTTACTTTTTAGTTTGAATTAAATAAAAATACACATTTAGCAATAAATGCAGCATGACGCCTTAACTTGCACTCATTCTTCTCTAATAGTTCTGTATTTTAGAATATTTGAGTATATGCTTTTCCAAACCAGGCACCAAAACCAAATTGCAACCAGTATAATGTCATATTCAGTATCTTGTGATACACCATCCCAGTGCTCTGTCCAAAATGTACCATGCTGTATGACTGCATAAAACAAACTGTGACCATTTAAAATATTCTTTGGCATTGAGCACCCAGCACACATCTCAGTTGTTTGCTGTGTTTTTGGTATGAAGCAGCAAAACAAAGGAAGCTAAATTACACAAAGGGGGTGGGGGAAAGGGTCTGGATCCTACAGTTTGGGGGGTGGGGTAAAGGACCAGTATCTATTTTATTCACAAAACAAAACACCAACTTTTCCAAGAATTTTACTGCCCACATTAAACCAAGATTTTTGAATGTTAACAGTAACAGAAAGACTGCGTTTCAGTATTTTACATGTGTTGCTATGCAAGGTTGAGAACTGGCAAATCAGAGGAACATGCCACACATTCCAGCTGCAGATGTTTGCCTAACAACTGATAGGGGTGTACAGCACTTGCTGCTGTGGGAGCCTACCCAGAAGGACCAGTGCTCACCTTAGAGAGAAGGAACCCAAGACCCCTTCACAACTGGGTAGCTCTCAGTGGCAGAGAACGACCAGAAGAGCAGCTTTGTGCTTGGAAGTACATGGCAGGGCAGATGCAGAAAGTTTGTTCTGTGATTACACATTCCCACCCACACAGCTGCCATCATCCCAGTCACGGCAGCACCTATGTTTCACGCACATGCATGCACAGAAACATAGAGAGGGAAAAAAAATCCCTTGGGCATCAAATACAGAAATAGCACTGAAAGCCTTGTCCTCTGCTAGAGCCACTACTGTGTTTTCCCAGCTCAACAGTCTGCCCTGTGGCAGGGTCACCACTGCACGTGCACTGCTTTCTTTCATTTCTATCTTCACCTTTGAGCTGGCACTTGCTAGCTCCAGACCGTAGCACAGATAGAAATGTTTTGGTTTACAAGAAACACAGCACTGCGTGAACCCTGCTGTGTGAAGTCCTGTATTTATAGAAATGGCTATAAATAATAAAAATCTGCAGGGATCACTGACCCACATACACGCTGTATTTTCTGAATAGGGTGTATGTATTAAATCTGCGAAGTAAGGACTGCGACACTGCTCACCTCACTCCTTTTCCCTTTCCCTCAGTTTGCTTTGGGAGCTCAGTACACCACAAAAATAGCCTGGTGGAGGCAAGGGATAGGAAGGGGGGGTATGGGAAAGGGAGGAAAGGAAATACACGACGAAGCAGCTTTGCCTTCCATTGTTAAAGCCACAGCCCACTCACAAATCATGTTTCCAGCCTGCAGAGTGAAAAGCACAGAGTCACTAGCAATGAGCTACATAAGCTCTTCATATCAGTAATGCTGCTTTGAGTAATTGAATTATTCTGTTGAGTAATTTGACAAGCCGACAGGCTGCCCATCAAATGAGAACTAGAACACATGCCATTTGTGAGACGAGGCTGCAATAAGCTTTTAATCAGTTTTCAACAAGAGCAATTCAAGTGAGCTGGTCTATTAATGTCTTTTCTTTTTCTCTGCAAAGCCAAGAAGTGAACATTAACTGCAGTGTCTGAAGGGAAGGGAGCAAACTGAGGGAGGACAACTCATTGGAATTGTTCAGTTTCAATACGTAAGATAAAAAAAGAGAAAATTCAAGAAGTTAAACAATGCCCAAGAAGTACTTTTTATGAATGCATACAGGGGCCTGATCCAAATTTTAAAAACCCTTTCGGTATTGACTTTTGTGACTACTAGACCAAGGCCTAAAACAAACAGATTTTGCTTACTGGGTCATGAGAAGATAACTTAAATGAGCTACACAGTAACAAGAAAAGGTCAAAGACAATAGTGGAGTCTACGGCTTTCCTCTCTTTAACCAACTATCCAGTAAAGCAACTTAACACAGTCAGTCTAAGCAGATGTCTAAAATTGATTTAAAAAACCCCAAAACCCAAGCAAACCAAACCAACCAAAGAAAACCACAAAAAATCCAACCCAAACATAAGTACCTAACCTGGAATGCCAAGACACCACCTTGCTTTCCACAATGAATGGCAGGGACTGCCCAGCAGGGTCATGTTCTGAAGTTTCAGGTTAGAAATACAACAAGATGTGTTTGTGGGATTGGTCTGATGCCTTATTTCTGTCTTGTGAAAGCCTGGAGAATGTTGTGTTATACAGCAGGATGGTGCCACTTCAGAATTGAGGTTAAAACTCCGCAAGTTGCTTTCATCACCAAATAAAAAAATATTTGCTTCCTCTATTTGTGGTAGGAACAGGAGCTCACAAGTGGATTTCAGCAACACCTCAGGCTAGCTGTTAGCATGTGTTTAATTTTAAATGTATGCTATTAAGTGTCACATGAATCCCAGAGACCTAACATTAAAAAAAAAATTCCCCAGGAAATACAGCACTCCGTTTTTCACTTCTGAAGGATGGAGGGTTTGCATTACACACGTTACAGTCCATACGTCAGCCAGGGGACTTGCCAAACTGCAGCCAGCAAGCCAGGACATTTGTCCCCTCCTACCCGGAGGCAGCTGCCAAAGCAGTGACACCACAAGGCCAGCAAGCTCCCAGTCTGGCTGACTGGACCTGAGACACCACTGGCCGAGGACCAGCAGGGAGAAGTGTTCAGCTCGGCCATGGAATGGCAGCAGAATCACACTATCAGTGAGGTTGGAAAAGACCTCTGAGATCACTGAGCTCAGCCTATGGACCAACACACCTTGCCAACTACACCATGACACTCAGGGCCATGTCCAGTCTTTCCTTAAACACCTTCAGGCATGGTGACTCCACCACCTTCTGGGGCAGTCCACTCCAATGTCTAATCACATTTATCAGGCTGCTCCCTACAGGAGACAATCCTGACTGCCTGGATCTTGCTGATGCAAAGATATAAATTAAAAATTAAGCGTCTTCTAGCAAGGAAATAGGGCTTGAACAGTAACAGTCTCACCAGATACCTTCTAAGGCAGCTGAACACTCCCAGGAAGTCCTGTAAGAGTTAACAGAAGAACACTATCCTTATTACTGGAGTGAATAAAAAATGCAGTTGCATATTTATGAGTGGCCAGCTTAATTTCCCTCAGTGAAAGAAAATGCTAAAAAGTACAGCAACACTTCTGGTTCCTTTTTGAGTATGTATCAACTACTGGCCTTATATCCTAGACAGTGAAACTTTCAAATTTAAGCTGATCTAGGAACTCTGCAGGATAGAAATAGAAAGCCTACTCATAAAGGTAACACCAGCAAAAGCAGACATCAAGCTCTGCAGGAGCAGCACCAGGTCTCCAGGGCAGCTGTTGCTACAAGAGACCATAAACCACAAGACAAAAAATAGAGGGAGCGTGGGGCCAGTTTTTCCAGATAATTAAGGCACCCCAAGGTGCAGACAGGTACATAACGGGATTTTCCACAGTGCCTGAATGAACTAGAGACCTGATGAGCCTCTCAGTGGGAGTCAGGGACAGATGTCCAGTCCACTAGGAAACTTCTTAAAATTCCAGCCAGCAAAAAGTTTGGGTGCCTCACTACCTTCCAAAATGTTAGATCTTGCATAAAGCTAGACATATGTAAACAAATCTACAACTGCTTTGAGTTGCATACTGCTGAGGTAGTATGACTGCTAGTAGTAAGCAGGTAAGAAACTGAAAGCTTCTTGCATGGCATGTGATCTAACCTCAATGACTTTGGGAACTACAACAATGAGTAGCAAAAAAACATTCTAGAGACTATAGGAGAGCAGGGACTATAGCCACTGCAGGAGGGACCCAGTTCTGTAAAGCCCACCTGTATCTCTGAAAGAGTGGTTTGCATGCTCAGGGTATACAAGACACATTGTAGAGATAGCAGATATGATAGAGGGTTCTCTGGGAGATGTGTGTCCTGCCTGGATAGTGGCTACAGGCTGCACAGTGAAATATGGAAGTCAAATGACACTGAAAAGCTATATTTAAGCAACAGAAGATTACTCACTGTATCTTAAATCTCAGTGAGCTTACATAGGTACTCAAAGAGAAGACCATTGGTACAAGGGTATTTTTATCTTCTTCCAAAGACACTTATCTTCTTGATTTTTAAATAAATTCTCTTTAGGAAAAAGGAACGTACCAACAGGTGGTTCTCACTACAGTTGACATTAACCTCTTTTTGACAGTCTCAGCAGTAAGCCTACCTACAGGTGAACCTGGGCAACCTGCTCTATGTGAACCTGCTTGAGCAGTGGGTTGGACAAGATGATTTCCAGAAACCCCTTCCAAACCCAACCATTCTGTGGTTCTGTGAAAAGCAAGTGTTACAATAAAATGACCAATCCACACACATAGGCTTGTTGGTGAAGAAGGTCCAAATGTATTCAACAGCACATTATAGCTGCTAATTATTGCTGTAACATACACTGTTTAAAGAATGAAAATTATACGCTATCTGTCTTCTAGTTCACATTCTTAGAACTATTTATAATGATGTAAACTACTTAGATTTATTGTTCTGCTTTGACATTGAATATTCAATTTGTTCTTTATGCCAAAAAAAAGCCACTACAAGAACAATGATTTCTATAACAATATGATTAATTGTTTCAGATCTGTCACTTCATACAGAAGTTCTGCAATTATTTTCCTTCTTAATGAACAAGTTTCCTTCAGCAAGACAAAAGGCTAAGAAAAACAGTCACATTGGGTTTGTTTCTTCCAAAAATTATTTCTTTATCCTCATCTTTACTTTCTCTGCATCTGTACTGAATCTTCTAATTGCCCCTTCTCCAGACATTTAGAGAAATATTGCTAATTTGTAAGCAGGAATGCAGAATGAAACTGGAATGGTTGGACAAAGCTGAGACTCAAATGTTTCAATACTGTGCC
This sequence comes from Promerops cafer, assembly GCA_013398275.1. Classification (NCBI taxonomy): domain Eukaryota; kingdom Metazoa; phylum Chordata; class Aves; order Passeriformes; family Nectariniidae; genus Promerops; species Promerops cafer. The sequence goes on along the minus strand of VZSE01004122.1, from coordinate 2,329,210 downwards.
ACAGAGAAGGAACTACGGAGGTCCTACAGACCCTGCTTAAAAAAGGACCTGCCACGCTAAACACTTTGTTTTTCCTGTGGACCTTTCCATGCTCACATGAGCTGCTGAACAGACAGACCTTACATCCTGTTAACAGTAGCAGACACCTTCAGATCCTAGGGCAGGCATGGATAATAGTTTTTCCCAATCATTTCACAGCCATCTGCACTTCCCACAGTGTGCTAGCATACTCAACAACAAAGGAGAGAGATGTTTTTCCTTCTCACTGGTGTTCCTTTATTTTTATTAAGATTGAATTCAAGGGTTACCCGTAATCTGTATCATACAGGTAATTAGAGGGATATGTTTTGGGGTCAGGTTATCAGCCGAAGTAATTGCCTGTGCCTTTCTCACTCTACTATCAATAACCACAGCCTTCTTGGCAATAGCTTATCAAGAAAGCTATTTCTTAAAAAGGCTCATTTAAATTTTAAGTTGACATAAAGATACTTTGTGAAATACAGGGATAAATCTCCTTTCCTTGCTCCTGGTTAAGGGACTCTGATGAAGCATTGCTCTCTGATTTGGTATTGGGCTCACCAAATCTTGCTGTATCAGAAACTGGTTAATGGGGAATGTACTTCAAGAAACACTAGTAATTTTTTAATTCATTAGCATCAAAGGTAAAAAGGGACTACATTTCTTGACTGTGCCTTTGGTTTGGTCCACCTGTATTACAGTAGCTGGCATCGCCGATATCGAATGCACAGCTAAGTATCAGTAGTCAGTTGACACGGAACTGTATGTCAGTGTTTACAATGGCCACTGTACTTGTGTTAATGCTTGTACTGCAGAAATTATCAGGCCATACAATCACAAAGTGCATGTATTTATAGCAATGACTACCGGAACCAGGCTAGTTTGTGTACACAGACCAACTACTTTCCATTCTGGTCCAAAGGATCAAGTGAATTAAAGCAAGAACAGCAGCTGCTCTGGGCACTATAATGCCATGGTGAAGCTGGGGAACAGAGGGAAGAGAAAGATCCCACAGAAAACATTTAATACACAAAGCAAAAGAAGACAAATATGTATTGAACTCCCTTTACATCCACCATTCAGACAGAACATACCTCCTTGGCCATGTCAGTGTATTTCTGTTTTTCTTTTGGATCTAGAACAGACCACCAATCTGCCAAGATCTTGGTTGCGCCACGATTATCGAGGCGAGGGTGTTCTTTCCGCACAAGAGAGCGGTGGCGTTTGCAGAACAAGAGAAACGCATTCATTGGTCGGCGAGCTCGCTGCTCTGAGGACTCGTCATCTTCAGTCTCATCAGCATCCTGCTCTAAACCATCAGGGCCAAGGAGCGGCACCTGGCAGAACCGAAAGGGAAGGGGTGTAAGCTCAGTTATCCGCGTTTCGCACAAAGACTGAGACCATGTGCGCTGCGTGGGAGTGACGGAGAGGCACATGGATGCACACAGCTGTCTCCAAAGGCCATCTGCTCCATCCAGACAGTGCATCAAACCTCCTCACCTTATGGTCCAAGGTTCATTCATGCTCTCTGCAAGACTTAACACCAACTTCCAAGTGGTACAATTTCTAAGCTGAGGACCGCTCTCTAGTAACAGTCCTAAAGGGGCTGGAGGGACGAGATCCTTCTTACTCTCCTTCTGACAACATAGAAATCATCTTAGTGGGATGAGGCAAGCAGAGCTACCTTGGACCCTGATTATTTGTGTTTGCAACTACAGAGCACACAAGGAGGAACAGGTAACAGTTTGTTAGTTTGTCAGTTGTTTCCCCATGTCCTGCTGGTCACTGCTCAGCTTGTGAGCAGCACAGTAGTGCAGCCACCACAAAGCTGCCCAGCACAGGCAGAGGACAAATCTCAACAGAATACACTGCCGAAATGTGCTCTCTCCACTTACAGGCTGGCATATCATTCCTACAAGGGACGAGCCACAGAACTTACTGCATAAGACAGAAAACCACCTCTTACCTAACTGCGACGCTGCTATTTTATACCACCTTGTGAAAGGACCTATAAGGTCAACAGAAAGCACGGTCAGAGAACCACACTCTTGCTTATCCTTGTCAAGGTCACCCTCTCTTATCAGTGTATAGCTCAAGGCAGTGTCCTCAGCAATGACCTTTCCATTCCTGCCTTAGGAAGGCACCAAGGAGAGACAGATATGAATACCATCCACATGATGGAATCATCACATCTGCACGAACAGTTCCCACTTCTTGTTACAGAGAATGAGTCTAACTGGAAAAGTGTGAGGTGCCACAAGGCATTAAAAAAGGTAAGGTCAGCATCATTAAACAATACCAAAATTCCAGGTGTCAAAGCAGAGACAGATTACTTTCACTGTGCACTCAGTACTCTGGAGGATAAGTTGAATTTCACATGCAAAGATAGTAAAAATTGTAGACAGTATTTTCCTTTTTTTTCCCCCTTTTAATCTTTAAAAAAGAAGAATGAAAACTTTTAGTTTGGTATGCCCTTCAGAGCCACCAGAAGCAGATACCAAGCACAAGCCAACCTCATGTCTAAAATAAGCAATTAAAAAAAAAGAACATCAAAAACCCACTTTAAGCAATCAAGATTAGGATGTGCAACACATGATTAAAACAAAGCAGATAAAACTATTCTAGTCTACAAAAATTTGTCCACTATTTTAAAGACATGATTAACAATTCACTTTCTTGTGTCACTACCTGCCTTTACAGCCTTACGGGCACTGCATCGCATCACTTTTTATTGGCTGTTTTTCTTCACAAAAGAGAACAAGACAACACAAAATAAAAAACACGGCTAGGGAGAATCCGATCCACCATTAACCATCTTGTGTCAAAGCATCCAATTAAGTCTACCTTATCAATATCTTCCTCTTCTTCTTCCTCTTCTTCCTCTTCAGAGAAGTCAAGGAGTTTCTTGGCAAGAAGGGGATGCCACTGAAGACACTTCCTTTTTGGTCGCTTCCCAGTTCCTTCACCTTCTGTTGAGTGATCCTTATTCCTACTACTGCCTTTCATTACTGTGACCTGTCATGCAAAAATATTGAAAAATTCACAACAAACCCGTAGGCATAAACGACCATCAAACCAGTGACAAATATATGTGGCACCAATGCAAGACTCTCAGAAATTTCTGGCAAGATATTAGATAGAGATTTATTCCAATTATCAACATAAGCATGGATTTGCTTTATGCAATCTTAACACTTCCACGTAATGCCTAGAGTAACTAGCAATACACAATTTAAGAGCATTAAGTAAGGATGCCAGCTAGTCCAGCTCTCAAATGTGCCCCTGTCTGAAGGATGGCAGAGCAGTCCTTCACTAGCCAAGTGAGTGAGTGACTCCACAGCTCTCTCACACCTATATCCATTGCAGCTTTTCATATTTTGCCACTGCAAATGTCAGTGTCAGAACATCCCTCTTTCTCACAGAGGGACACATCACCAGCCACTCACATGTTAATCATGCACTTATATACACCAGTGTTGATACAGAGCCCCATGACATTACGAGCTAGGATTTGTCCAGTGCCTTTAAAAGGTGCAATAGGGAAATCTGAGTCCCTAAGAGAAGTGAATTTTAATACACAAATTTGAAGCAAACAACCAGAGATAGTTATGCTGACACTTCCAAAGTACTGCACAGGAAACAAAAACCATGTGCTGAGCCAAGTGCATGCAGAAGACAAATAATTAGTTGTGTGTGTGTCCTTATCTAAAAAATACCTCAGAACTACCTCTTAGTAAAAATACATGCTTAACACATCCAAAGTATCAGTTTAAGGGTTGATTTAAGAGATGTGCTACCCAACTAAGGGAAAAATGAATATATCAATGAACAAATAAAACCAGCACATCACATCCAAGTACTGAAGCGCACAGCAAGTGCTAGTGGCACACAGTCTGGTCCCTTGTAGCCTTCTGTTAGCATAGTGTAATATCAGTGGCAATCCTGACAAGAACATGGCTAGCTTTCCAAGAAAACAACACAAACATCAAAACAAACTGAACTTAAGAGTGGTTAGCCAGCTACATCTTTATAAAGCCAATACATTTGCTGGAGTCTCACAGAAGTTTCTCACCAGCAGGATAAAGCAGCTGCACTAAGCCCTGGTCCCATAGGCAAAGCCAGAAGAAGTTGTGTTGCTGACTCTCAGGAAATGGGCACGGAAAGAATCAAACCTTGTAACTGCAGGGCCACAGTGCATTTTGGGATGCTGCTTTCTGTAAGATGCCAGGTGCAATGGTAATGTTTCAGCCTGTCCTTTTCAGGGGCACAAGAGAAAGCTGCCACACTTGCACTTAGACCAGCTGCCTGAGCCACTGTGCCACCTCTGGGACGAATGCCCCACAAGATCCATCTTGCACAGCTCCAGCTACATTCCTACATTTAGTGAGCACTACTTCTCCTTTTGGATGATCTCTTCCAAGTGTTTCTTGCTGGTTAACTCACTGGCATTTTGGCAATGTGCCCTTGTTAGCACCAGAAATGTGCATAAGCAGCTGCTTCCCCTGCAGACTTCAAGAGTGCAGAAAGCTGAAGGACCTTCAGACACTGCTTGCTGGAAGAAACAACTGAAGCCAGAAGGAAGGAGGTTCACAGATTTTAACCTACATTTTCAAATGGCATCTTCATGGACATATTGAAGTCTGTTAGATCCCCCCCACTTGTCAGCAGTACCTGCCCTCCTACTAATTAAGGAAACACTGTAACTTCGTACTAACTTTGTCCCATTAAGTGACATTGCTATCAACATAATGCCACTTCTACCTGGAAAACGTTTAAACTTTAAATGCCACTTCTACCTGGAAAACTATGATTTCATATCATGCGCTCCTCAGTCCATTTTCTGTAACCAACTCCTGTAAGTTACAGGGAGTTTCATACAGCACATAACCATGCACCATTTCACCTAAATTTTCATCCATGACTTGCAAAACAGATCCAAATACATGAACCACTTTGGCTTAAAAAAAACCATTAAAGTGTGGAAAATTAAGCCACAATCCAGTACCACGAAATGTATGTTTGAAATTGTTTTTATCCCACTATGACCTCTGCCATGTAGCACACTGCACTGTGCTCTCCATCTGTCTCTCTTCCTAAAGTGCTGAACCACCATTTGCTTTTGTTTGGGGTATTTTCAGACACAAATCAACAAAGCTGAGTTAATGTTCAAGCAGGAACTTCAGCTCCCATGGGCAGCAGAGATTTGTTCAGAGATTGCTAAGTGATACAGATCTGCCCATTACTGCAGTCAATAAAGCATGTGACCTATTTCTGAGTAGGATAAATAGGCTACAAGTACAGCAGGGAGAGCTACTCCAGCCCTCACCACTCACTCGTGTACATGAGCTAATCATATGGCTTCTGTCTACAATCAGTCCTAAGTATGACAAGTACTACTAGTAGCCTTCTACCTTGTTAGTGTGAAACTAAACTAACTTTTGAGGAGTGCTCCATGATCCTCCTTTACGAAGCTCAGCTGAGGTCCCAGGGCTACTTCAACAGCAGCACTGCCTTCAGAGCTGGCACCTCTCCACCTGCTGCCCTTAAAAGGATGAGCAAGGGAAGACTTCACAGGATTAGGTGTATTTTACATGTGTTCTCCATCACCCCTGTGGCCCTGCCTATGCCCTATGCTGAGTTTGGCAAGGCAGCATAGAGCCAGGCACCAGTCACCTTGCAAATCCCTAAGGTGCTCTCAGTACCTTACACCTCTTCACCACAGTTGAGCTCACAAAAAATTTTTGTTTTCCATGCATGGAGGCTAGGTATTAAACGCTCACTTACCACTAAAATAAATTAATCAAAGCTCATCACACATTAGTGCTAAAATAAAAATGTACACTCAGCTTCAGGAATTCAAGGAATGTTCACTTCATCGTTTTATTAAATTGTGAACCATTTTACAACAGAAAGTCAGTCAGATCCTGGCTGTCATGCAAGCACCATTTACCACAGAAAAACACAGTCACTCTTTCTGCTTTGGAGAGAATCTCTGCAAATGGTTAAAAACAAAAACCCTCCTGATTTTGACCCCACTGATGGAAGGACTGAGGCAACAGATAGACTTCAAACTTTGCGTTTACATCATGGCCTGGGAGTCCCTCACTTCTTAAGTATGTCAAGCTATGTACTCTACCCTCTATGCCTGCTCTTCTTTCCTCTAAAATAGGGGGTAATTCATAACGAACACATAAAATTATTTCCTTCCCCTTAAGGGTGGGTCACATCCAATTTTTACATTCTTTTGTGTTTCAAAATCCTCTTTCCCCATATTTATTTATTCAGGTCCTCATAAGTTCTGACCTACACTTCAGAGACTTTTTTTTGGTGCACTTTTTGCTGATGCCCCTCAGTCAAATATAGGATTGGCATAATGAAAAATGTTTATTCTTTATTACATCACGTGACTTTTCCTGTTAAAAATGGATGCCAACATTGTGTGGTAAACTTGTTTTCTTCTGGATTGCCTCATCTTTTATTTGACTATGCCCCCATTTTATGGGAATTTGTGTCCTAATTGTTGATACATTCACATACTCACATAATTATGAGAGAAACCCATAAAAAATCCAGGTAAATGCAAACTACAGCTAACATGGACATGGATGTTTTCCTTTTGGCAAGATGTAGCAGAATGCACGTATGATTACGATGAAATGACTGAAAGTTTTACTGGCATTATTTACTTCTTAAATGGCAAAACATCAATGGAATCCAGTTACCTGATTCTTAACATTCTATTTTATTTATCTGGGTTTTTTTTCCCACTTGACACATCATCAATAGCACGTTAGCTGCTTGCTTTACATGAGAGACTGGAAGCTGGCAGACAGAAGCAGGCAAAAATACCACCTGTTTCTCTTTCAGGGATCCCCAAGTGCTGGCAAGCATCTCTACCAGCATGCTTTTAAAGAAAGAGCTGGACTTGGACCCTACAAGAACTGAAGTACACATTTAAGCTTGGCAATTGAAAAGTTCCACAGACAATCACAGAAAAAGCCATGTGCAGAACAAGCCAAATCTTTGAGAGATTTGGGCTTAAAAGTAGAGAAGATACACAACACCTGAAGTGCAAAGTTTGCAATAACTGGAATTTATGAACCAGAACACCAAAAAAAGAGTAATTTCTTCTACAGATATCAGTAAAAATATTATGTATCTTTTAAGGCAGATGTAATAGCTTTTAGAAGTTTGCAAGAGTAAAAATTATTAAAACCAGGCAACAAGATTTTACAAGTTAGTTCTCAGCTTAAAGATGACAAAAATGAAGTGACAGCCACTAGGGCAAAAGTAGGAATATTGCAACAAGGCAAGACAAAGGTATGGGCAGCTTTCCTTAAAATAAGCCACATATGCTTTATAATGTCACTAGAGGATACCTGTCAAGGCTGACATTTATGATCCATTGACAGCAAGATACCTGCAGGGTGACATTCTACATCTACTTTTAGTGCATATACAGATCAAACATTACAGGAACATTACGTTAGTACAAAAAATTTAAGAATTTTCTTGTGTGTGTGTGTGTGTGTGTGTGTGAGCTGGCTGTCCTTCTGGTCCTAGAAACACTAATCAAAGAATCACAGTCTTCCTGAACATCTTATAAAAATGTGTAGCTCATAGAGCTTTAGAGGAAAAAAAAATATTCCTTAAGAAAAGAGGTGGATGGAGGGAAAGCAGGGGAGAAAACATTGCTTAGCTTCTAACTGCCTGTGTTTCTATTCCAAATACATAACTGTTTACAAATCTTCGTTTTTTTAAATGTTCATTAACAACAAGCATTTGATTACATTTGGTAATGTTTTGCTTTTCTGCTGTCTTTCTTTGTTATTTATAAAATCTTATATACACAGGTGACCAACTTCAGCAGTACTAATTTTGGGACTATCTCATCCCAGTGTTGATCTACCACAGAGAATGTTGTTTGTGCTAAATAAGCTACACTCGATAAACTACATCCACAAACACCAAAATCCTTATAAAGGTCTTCAAAAGCAGCTCTAAGCCACATGCTGTAATACAAGTCAGAAAGAAATGCAGAACCCCATAGACATGGATTGTGACTATGGTGTACTCCCTGTTGGAAGATTCTCCACAGAACAACATCTGAGCTTCAACAACTCTCATTTCCATGAGGACAGTGGAAATGAATTTAAGATTTCCTGTTACCTTTAAAAAAAACCCCACATTACCTGGAGCCCAGCTGGGCCCTTGGTCAACTCAAAGAAGATTACTGGTACAAAGGAGCAAAGGCAGAGTTTCAAGTGGATTTTCCACACTTTCTGCTCTGTTTTACACTAAGTTCTCTACTACATGATAAAAACAAATGCTAATAAGGAAAGAGAGGACTGAACTATGACACTAATAGCTTGTTGTTTTGGGGACTAATGAGTCAGTGACTTGAGCTGTTTCAATAAAGAAGCAGGAGACTGGGAAATGAGTTCATGTTCTCAGCAGTCTAGTGGGCTGAAGAGGTATTTGAATTTTCACATGAAAGCAAAAGGAGATTGCTGGCTGGAAAATACACCTACACAAATACAAAAAGTGTGTTTTTTTAAAAAAATAAGTTTCTTTTACCTCTGGAATAAATGAACCAGAATATTTCTATAATGTATGACAAAAACTAGTTGGCACTAATTGCTGACCAGTCAGTGAATATACTCTTTATTGCTTCACAGCAGAAAGCCATTAATGAGCTTTCTAATTTTCAGAGATGTGATGGTTTAATGGGGGACATGCTGAGACTCAATGGGGTCCTGTTTTGCAGCAGAGGTTTGGAAGAGACTGTCACCACATGAAACACTTAGCAACACAGCTACAAGTGTTAGTTAATTTTTAATGACACACTCTTCCATCTTCAGAAATTATTTTAAACTGTTCCTTATTCTCAAACTCAGATATCAGTTGCTTGCTTTCTTTGTTCTCTAATACATAAAATTAAACCTCGAGATCATAGAAAAATGTCAACATCGCTTTTTTTAAATTTGGGTTTTTTTTTTAAGTATCCATGTCATACCTGCTGAAGGGGAAGAAAAGCAACATATTAACACAAGTCAAAAGAGTTTAAACTTCAACTCTACTCTTTCTCTTTTCATTCAGATATGCAAAATAAGAAATATTTTCTTTGGCATTTTTTAATGCAAAGAAATCAACCAAGCTTTGTCTAGTATGAAAAACACTTTATGTTGAACAACTGTACTCACTGTAGCACCTTTTGCCTCTGTGAAGTGACTTGCTGGTACAGATAAAAGGAAAGAACGTATGGAAGAATTTGTCTTGCAGAAAAAGGTCTGGGGCTGCAAGTCACTAATATCTTTACTCAAACAGAAGCGTATTAACAGGAGCCTAGAGTCACTTAGGTAAAAGCAGTTGTCTGAAGACTCAGGTCTTAACCATAACAAGACTTTTCGTTGTTTTGAATTTAAGTTACAGTAGGACATTTGCTATTGTAGGACTCGTTTTAGACTTCAGCAGCTGCAGAGGCAGAAACACAAAAACCAGAAACCCAGTAAGTCACAGGCTACAGCTATACTTACTTCACCAAGCAAGACTCCAGTGACACACTCTGCTAGCCAGAATTTCCGGGTCATAAAAGTGCAGAAGACAAGCATTTGTTAGGATGACATCCACCTTTCTGGACACCAGGTGCTAACCACCCTGCGTGCCAAAAGATCACCAGCAGGTCTGCCTACAACCCTGTGCATCTGCTGGAAAAAGGCACCTGGATTATTAGCCTAGCAACTTCCTTTGCCTGGAGCTCCTGGAGAGCAGGCAGGGGATTCTCTCATTGCATGCTCTGTGCAGAGCTAACGCAAAGGAACCACAAACTGGGGAGCAGGGCAAGGCCTCCTGCACCTGTAGGTGAGGTCACTCACCCAGGGGAGGGACACATGGGGACACCTGCACTACCAAACCTGGCTCTGCTCCTAGGTGAAGGAGATGTAACCCACAGGGCCTGGAAATTCTGGCAATCCTTTTGCTCCAACGCAGCATTTCTTTTTGTTTCTACATTTGCTGCCACAACAGGAGAGAGCACCAAGAAACCTGGGAAGGTGAGCAGAATAAATGCCCGAAATTCAAAACACAGAGGTGGCAGAGCCCAACCTACTTTGCAATATTTCCTCCCACAGAGGGGAGATAATAACAACAACTACTTCAAAGCCCTCTACTGACACCAGAGTAATTTATCAGCAGAGCACTTTTCCCCCAGGAACACAGAATAAACTGTAAAATGCAACCACCTCTCAGACAGGAGATGAGTGCTTGCCTGCAGAGCATCACAGACCATAGCAACAGGACACACCAAAAAACCAATGACTTTCACCAAGTTAGAGCTGAGAGAGCACACTATGAAAAATTTGCTTTGTGTTCCTGTGTAAGCGAGACTACCTGAGGCTGCATGGGGAGCAGCTTTTCTAGAAAGATAGCTGTCATTCCTGCATTTTCCATTATTTCAATGTTGCAAAATGAAAATCTTTGTGATCTGTCAACTGGATCACCAGGAGTTTTAGCTCTCTAGCTTTTGCAAGTCACTAAATTCTTAATCTCAGCATAAAGAGTTTCTAGAGCCAGTGAGCTCACAGGTAAGTTGGCCACAGGAAAAACTTAAAGAATTTCAGTGCATGGACATTCTCATCAGATCATTCCCAGGAGGGCATCTGCAGTTCAGCAACAGCTTTCTCATTGAAGGGCCTATTAGGTGTGAAATCAAAGTAAAATTGGAATTTTATGTGAACAAGAGTGATGCCCTGGAGTTCTGCTCACAGCCTTCAAAGGATGAGACCCTATGAATGAAAGAAAAAATGTTCTAGACTTGCCAGTCCCAAAGCTCCATTTTTATCTGTGATTATCAGGCATACAAATTGCTGTAGGGTGCAGTCATGGCAGAAACACAGCCAAGAGCTTTTGTGCAGCGCAGAGCAGCACAAAGAGGAGACGTTCCTGCAGCAGACATCGCAGGGGGAGCACAGCTGAATGGTAAAATTGTTCAACTCTCCTTTTCACCTCTTGTTGATTGTGTCCCAGTGTCTTCTGCAAAACCAGGACAGTGCAGCTGTGTCCATCACTACTGTAACCCATTCTAAGGTTTACCATGTGCGTAACAGAGCTTTCATAATAAAATTCACTCATAATTACCACCAGTGTCAGGGGAACCATATACAGCTGTATGAGCAAATGAAAGAATTACTCCCTTAATACATATTTAATAGGCTATAAAATATCCCTGCACAACCCTGTATTATACTTTGTCTACTTCTGCTCTCTTCAATTCAAGTGCAATAGGCCAAGGAAGTTGTCTAAACATTCCCTTGTACAGCTACTACCCACTACTCCTATGGAAGAATCAAATTAATGGCTACAGAAAGTATTTACTCAGTTTTGTGTGTCTTCAATATAAAGCCCATAAATCACGATAATGTAACTCTCATGCAATTCAGAAACAACCACAAAGAGGCTACACAAGAATTTCAAGTAAAAGGGGCTTGTGCCATGTTCACTAATATAAATACCACAAGACTGACTTGATAATAAATTCCGGGCTACTAAAATATTTTCTTCAGAATCAGATTGTCACGATCACCTTCCACCCTCTTCCCTTACCAAGAGGGGAAAGTGTGTAAAGCCAAAAATGAGAAGTGAACTCCTGTGAGTTTCCTGTATGAACCCCTCCCTACCAAACTCCAAGTTAATTTCCAAGCTATTGATCATATTTAAAGCAGCAATACACTGTATCTCATATTAGGCATAACCCAAGTAGGTAAACAGAATGCCAAGAAAAAGAGCAGAATTTTGCTAAAACAAACGGCTACAAATCTCTTCTCACAAACAAGAGGAAACGGCCTCCGGTTTAGACTGGATATAAGGAAAAACTTCCCCACCAAAAGGGTTGTCAAGCATTGAAACAGGCTGCTCAGGGATGTGGTTGAGTCACCACCCCAGGAGGTCTTTTAAAAGACATGTAGATGTGGCATTTAGAGACATGGCTTAATGACAGACTTCAATGATCCTCAAGTTTTTTTCTGACCTAAACAATTCTGTGATTCCATTAGAAATAAGTGGAAACCAAACTAATTTGCACACATTTATCTGTTATACTTGTATTTATCATCTTGCTAAAGGCAGCATTTTAAGACTCAGGAATGAGCTTTTAATTCAGACTAGATTCCTTAATGCAGTGGTTTAGTCTGATCACAGGAAGAGATACTAAAGCTAAAGGAACTTCAATTCTGGTTTTGGAAGTATCACTGTCTTCAGAACTATGCGGATCCACGTAAAAACCTTTTGGGTCTATGAACATTTGGAATGATTTCGAAAGCAGATGTATTATCTTAATACACAATTTTCAAGTGCCATCTAGTGGTTATTTTCTTTTTTATTTCAATTTGGAATTTAAAATTAAACTTCCCTTTTCTTTATCTTTAAAATTTTTTAGAAGTTTTTTATTTCTATCACTTCCTGTTATTTTATGATGTGACTCTTGACTGTGCAATGGTAAACAGATGTTTGAATTAAGCCTAAGTTTGAGCATTCTGATGAACTGAATTTGGGCCAGAAAACAGCGGATTTCAGAACTAAAGAATTGAAACGAAAAGGGGAAAAAAACGCCAACCTTATCCATCTTATCCATGGAAACAAGGCACAAATATCAGTTCATTATATAGAGCTTTTTCAATACAACTTAATTACTTATCATGAGAAAATTCTGACTTGTTAGAAGTCTGTAAGTAACTAGGCTGTCAACTAAACACACAAGAAAATCCTGGAGAAAAAAGTCTGTTCTAAGCATTCGTCACACTGGATAAAGCAAAAAATCCACAGTGCCTTATCAAAAGGTTTCTGTTTTACACTCAACCCAACCTGTGATATTACACGGGCCCAAAACTTAAAGTACTCAGCAAAATCTGGCCACTTAACATATAAGTCTCATAATGGGAACAACTACTTCATGTCTTCTGTGTCCCATCTCAAATATCCTCTTATTCTCCAAGTATAAGGAATTGGGCTCATCAGTATCCCAAAAAATGGCTAAATGTGCACATGCAGTAGTGTGCCCAAGACAGCAATCAAACCTGCAGTGCATACCATGCAGACAACCTGTGTGAAACATGCAGAGCATATCAAGTCCTGAACTTAATATGTATGGAAAGACATGTTAATGTGCTTCCATTCCACCTGGAAATTTATGGAAGACTGTGTCAGGCAGCCAAACAATCAAGGAAAGTATCCAGGCTTCTTTACAATGAACCTCTGAGAGCCTAAAAGTAAGATGGTTCTATTTCTCTAATATACTTTCACAGAGCTACAGTAACATACAAATAATTTTGTGCCCACCTATGGCTATAGAAAAAGTGTTACAACTCAGAGTCTGAGATGGGGCCAAAGTTAAAAACATACCATTACCAAACATCATCTTTGTTATTATTCTACTGAAAGACTTGTTAGCTGTGGCAGAAACAAATTCTCTGGGGAAAAGAAAATAAAAATGCTTTGATCTTATTAATTCTGTCTTGAATTCAAAGCACTTCAATAAAAGGTGCGAACATTGCTATCTTCCTAACTTTTGCAGTTTGGAAAGAGTCTAACAGAGATGAAAAATCTTAGACAAAAGGTCAGAAACAAATTCACGGTCAAACTGGGAAGAGAGCTTTTAACTCTGATCCCAGTCCCTGCTCCGTTTTGCCATCTCTCCCTTCCAGAAAATGAAGAAACTGAACAGAAAACTTTCACATTCAGCAATCTTTTTGTGTGCTTGTTCCATGACATTACACATGCCCAGCAAGGCACACTTTGGATGCAGCTCCAGGCAGGTGTCCCTGGAGCCAGGGAGCTCAGAGGATGCAGTGGAGTGACAGGCAGCTCGTCCCCCTGGCAGGGCCACGCTGCTGCCCCTGCACCCCACAGCCCTGCTCAGCCCTCGGGGAGCAGCACAGCCTCGCCGAGCCGGCGGCATGAGCCCACCACGGCACCAACAGCAAGGAGCTCGCTTGACAGCTCCGTCTGCTCGTGCGACCCAGCGCTCCAGTGGACAGCCCTGGGAGCACCTCACTGGAGATCTGAGCCCTGTCTCCCACTCCTCGTGCACACAACCCCTCACACACACCGCTGAACCTGCCTGATGCAGGGCTGGTCAGACATCCTCAGTGCAATAACCCACCCAGAAGTCCTGGAAAATTTATGGGATAGTGCAACTACCCCTGCGCAATTGGGTAATAAGCAATGCAAAGATCTGGAGATGCAGGAAATAACAAAGCTGCCCCTGAATACAAGAACGGGGCATACATATGTAATGCCTGAAAGAGTAAAAAAAAAAATTGCATAACACACAGAAAAAAGGAAAGGAATAAACAATGTTACTTAAAAAGCCCTCAGAAGGTAGAATGCTATCTTATTCCATGTATAACCTCAATAAAGTAGTGTCAGCTATTTAGCACATTAAACTCCCCTTTAAACACCTATCAAAATAATCAAAATAATTTAAAGTTCCATAGTTCCATTGTCCCGTTGCCTAAATTGTTGTACTTGGCTAATTCAGTTAATCCATTAAAAGCCATGGAAATTTTGGCGTACACTGCTTCAAGTTCCTTCTAGGATAAGAGTATTTTGTGTATTCCCTCTAAGAGCCCATGTGGTAAAATGATACGAATCAAGTTAGCAAAGCAGTTCCCCCAGGATGCCACACAACACCAGTAAGTCTACGGCTCTTTTTGCAGGTGAAATGTGAGCTAAAATTCTGCATGGAGATTTACAGTACTTCACTTGATGGAAAAGGTCTAAAGATCAAACCCACACAGCTTATAAAATGAAAAAAAAAAAGTAATTTTACTTTCATACCACAATTTTTAAAATTGCTTTAATTGAGAGCTACATAGATACCAGTATGAGCTAGAAAGCCCTATATAATGGCAAACAATGTGTAAGTGTGTAACTGAGTAGGCCCATATTTCATTGATGGCAATTCACTGTAGCATTCTGGCCACATTCCCCTGAAGCTCCATGGATGTTGAATATAAATAACTTCAAATTCCTGAAGAAAATAAGCTACCAAGAAAATGTGTTCTTTGCCAGGGAGGTAGCTTGATGCTAGAAGACATTTCAGAGTTTTTCCCTAACAATCTCCCAAATAAGCTTTGAACTAAACCATCGAAAGTAAGCAGGGCTTAGACAATGCTCCCATTCTCAAGCCATATGCATGCTCATATGCAAAAATGCATCACCACCTCGAGTTCTGCTGAACACAACAGTCTCTTTTAAGGAGAAAGAGACTTGGCTTATTTGTAATTCATAGAAAGACAATCACAGGATTCAGCAACGTCCACTTCAAAAGATCTAAAGCTAGAAATGTAACATGAGCTGCATGTGAAAGACTTAGGAAAAAAAATACTTTTGCATTGTTCCTCTTAAAATGTCTTAACATAGTTATTAATTTTCATGCACTAACAAACCACTATTTCAAGAAAGGAGCAATATTAAATACTAAATTCAGCAGCTGGAGGTCTCTAGTCCTGCTCAAGGCAGACCTAGCTTCAAAGCTAAACCACGCTGCTCAGGACCCCACCCAGGAATAGAGAATCCACCACCTCTTTCACCACTCTCACAATGGAGGGTATTTTTCCTTATGCTCAACACTGATTTCCTCACCTGAAACTTCTGACAATCACCTCATGCTTGTCCTTTCACTAGGCACCTCTAAAAGGAGTCTAGCTCCCTGTTCTTCATAATGATCCTACAGATAGTTGGAGTCAACTGGAGCATCCCCTCAGCCTTCTCAGGTGAAACACAAGGAGCTCTCACAGTCCTTCCTGGTATGTCACGTGCTCTGACCACCTCCCTGAGTGGTCCTCGACTGTGCTCCCTTACAGTCCCTCTGTGTGGGTATTCAGTCTCAGGAGCTCGGAGCAGGAAAACCCTTCTCTCAACCTGCTGTCTACACTCTTGCTCGTGTAGCCCAGCCTACAGTTTGCTTTTGTGGCTACAAGGTTTTGCTGCTGAATTCTAGTCAACTTATTGCCCGTGAGGATCACCAGGTCTTCTCTGCAAAGCTGTCTTCTACCTTTCTTTTTGTTAAACTTCTTGGGCTCCTGCTAGCCCACGTCAACTTTCTCAAGTTCCTCTGAATGGCAGCTCCTGTGATCTACTACTTCCACCAATTCAGTGTCACCTTTGATTTGCTGAGAGTGCACCCCAACTCATCATTTGTATCACCAATGAAAATATGAAACACTGGCACCAGTATCAGCCCCCATGGAACACTGCCAGTAACTCTCTGCCAGTTCAATGCTGGCTCAGCCAATTTTTCACACACTGCAGTCTATCCAACAATCCATCTAGGGGGAATTCCAGGGATGCTAATGAAAGTGTCAAAAAACTTGGTACCATCAAAGTAAACAAAGTCCTCTGTTCTCCCTTTGCCAACATCTTTCTCCATCACTTCTTCACACTCAGGAAGAATTTGCCCATGGTAAATTCATGTTTGGCTGTTTCCTGTCCTCATCTTGTTCTTCATGTGCCTAGAAATTACTTCGAGGAGGACCAGTGCTGCAGTCCTCTCAGTGACCAAGCTGAGGTCAGTCAGCCTGCTGTTTCCCAGATGTTTCTTAGTGCCTTAGAGCACAATGAAACACCTCAGAGTCTGATTTATTCTGCCTGCATGATCCACAAGAATGATGACCCTGTTTCATTTGACCTGTGGTGACCTGAGATTACAACCATGCTACCTGTTTGCCAGCAACTGCAAATGCAGAAGAGCTGGAAATACTGGTATCTGGAGAACAAGCAGCACAGCTAGTTTGCCTCAACCCTTCCTGTTTCCTTCAAGAAGCTACTCAATACTACAAACCGAAGTTTGCAAACACCTCTGCCCCACTGAAAAAAAAAAATTAAAAATCCATGAAATCTAAACATGGCAAGGTATTTTGTGTTTGAAAATATGAGTCCGATTTAGTCCAAGCTTTCCTTTACATTCTAAATTTTTAAAAAGCTTGTTTTTCAATAGAGGGAAAACCAAGAAATTACTGTGATTCTGGGGCAAGCTCTAAAAAAACCTCAGCAAGCAAGAGAACAAGAGGAAGCAAGTGAGCTTCCTCATCAAATAATGTGTGGCACTTAATGAACAAAATATAAAATCCAGATGTTTGCCATCCTGGGAGGTCTGCAGTGGAGAGGTTATTCACAAGTCTGTTGTTCTAGCTCAAGCGTCTAAACACAAACAAGTTTTCTGTGAAAGTCTAGGTCCCCGATGAGATGGTAAGCAACTGGACAACCAACCACACATAATTTGCTCACAAAAACTTACCAGAAACAGTGAAGATGCCAAAGGATGTCAATAAGCTTGGACAGGACTTTCCAATCTAATTTTTAAAATAACTTGCTCTGTTTGCCACAGTTTGCAGTTTGAAAGAAAAACAGGTGGAAGGCCTTTGCAATACTCCAGCATTGCCATAGGATACATTAATTTGGCAGCAATCTCCAGGGCGCACAGGTCTTTCACAAGCCTTAAATGGTGACACAAAGAATCTCATTGCAAGAGACTCGTCAGCCCGCTCAAGAATCAAACACTTGAAATCATCTGAGAGTTCCTTCTATGAGTAGTCTAGGTTTGCACTGAAATCTTTGCAGGAAGCAGGGAGAGATTTTTCTTTTTAAAGAGATTTTAACTGGAGGGGCACTTTGGAACACAAAAAGCTCTCAAACATGGCTGTGGATCCTTGCTTATTAAAGGCTGGGCCCTTAATGAAGCCCTCTCAGAATGGGTGGATTTCATGCGTATGTGAACTCGAACACATAGCCGTCATTAAGCAGTAACTTAGAAACACTGAGTGGTCCTTTGTCTTCATCTTCTGGTGCCCGTGCAATACTACTCACAATGCTTCTGTCATTTAATAAGCAAATTTTTAAAAAACCAAACTCCATTAATAAAAAGTTTTTAAAATATCAGCCAACAAACCACAACTCATTTTGGTTCTCATCACTCTCAAAAAATTATCTTCATGTGTAGCCAACATTTTCAAAAGACTGGGGAAACAGACGAGTTTCTCCTGAATACTCTGGGTATCAATGATGGCAGGCTTCTGTACACAAGCAAATACTTGCTATATAGTTTACGATTCCTTGTGCTCCTGGAATGAGTACATCCTACCACCTATGGTCATTATCTATGACCCGACTTCCTCTGCTGATGTAAGCTGCAATGTTGTGGTGAAGGAAAGAAACAGACTTAACTGTGGATGTGCCAGGTTATTTGATCAACCCAACCTTCTTCATACTACTATACGAACTCAGAAGAGAGACTCTTTTAGTTCAGTGGGCTCTAAGGACCTATTTTTTTCCATGACCAATATTAACACTGTTCTGAATTCCTGCTGTTTGGGATGTTCACGAAGTTACATGTTGCACTGCAGACGGGTTAAAAATTTCCTCCAGATGGGAAAATTTTTCCTCTGGAGCATGAAAAGTGGAAGATGAACTCACACGTCTGTGCTTCAACATCTTTTCTGTTTTCATTGCATCAGATTAAATGACTCACCCCAATCCACGACTTAAACTGGATTTGTGAAAACTGGCTCTTGGTAACTCTTTCTGATGTTGGCATTAAATACCTCAGTTTGCTTTATATCACAGTTAAATTATGACAAGTCAAACATTTGGCTAAAGCTTAGGAAGTGTAAATGAGTTCCCATCATTGTAAACATTCTCAGTACAAGGGCACAGTCAGCTCACAGGAAAAAGTACACCACTTCCACAGTCAATTATCTTTAATTCACACTTCCAGTGCACAGGCCTATCCCTGCAGGAGAAATCCAGAGACATAAGGCAGCAAAGACAGATTCCCAAAATGTAAAGGCAAAGTATTCAATATAAAACATTTATACACTCAATTTTTTCTTGAAAAGAAGGATGCCGCAGGACCACCCATGGCAGCAACAGCAACTTCCAGTACAACACAACCAGCCAGAGGGATGATTTAAGGAAAAAAAGCAAAACAAAAAAAAGAACTGTAGGAAAACATTTGACGTAGGCATTCCTAAGAAACACTGAGGTCTGGAAAGAGAGCAGTAACACATACAACACAGGTTCCCTCTGCTGCCAAGTCCCATGGTCTGTGATTCAGCTCTTTGAGCGCATATGAAAATGTGTGAGCAAATATGTAAAGTGTGGAAAACACCTGCCTTTTAATTTGGGGTTGTGTTGTTGTCAGCTATTCTTTTTTAATAATGCCTTGCACACCTCAAAAATACTGAGTAAAACTGTAAACTGGAAGAGCTGTAGTGAAAAACAATGTTGACACAAGTAGAGGATATTGGACTGTAGTGTTTCATTAGATCTTTTTTTGGCAAGATTTTCTGGAGAACCACCAAGAAAGTACCAGAGGCCCATAAAAACTGAAAGGAGAAGTTCTCTTAGTAAAATAGATTATTTAAACTTTGGATTCTCATTTTGTTTATATTATTACCTATTTAAAACTCACATTTCTTAACCAACAGTCAAAGAAGAAGTGGCTTCATGAAAAAAAACTCCAAGTCTGGCTCCAGCTGGGTGGTGAAAACTGCTCTTGTAGTTCTCCAGCAGAGAGAAACCAAAACAATAAACCTCCAGTCAACATAAAAAAGCCACTTCACAAGTAAGCCACACCTCAAACAAGATTGGACAGTTAAGATTACAGGTAGGCTTTATGAGTTTTATCTTCCTATCTTTATAACCACAGAGAAACAAAGATGGAAATATGGTTTTTCTCAGTTCTTTTGATCACTACTGGAAATCTTTGCTGATTGTTTAACACATATAGAATGGAGTACTTGTAAATGCCTCCAAACTTTTAATGAGCTTTACAAACTGTACTATTATGCTTGTGCAGATATTCCCAGATGGAAATACAGATACAGGTTTAGACAAGACATATCTACATCTAACTATGTCTACACATCAGGTCATAAACTCAAGGTTTTACATCCAGCTGCTCTGCTACAGGAGAAGCAGCAGCTGTGCCCGCAGACAAGTCAAAATATAGTTTACTGAAATGAAACTATCAATACAAAACTATTCATGTAAAGAGAATAATTGCTGATGAAATCCCTTCCTCTACATTTCAGGAATGAATCTCTCTGAATAGAGGAGAATTTTCCATTTTTTTCTGTTGAGGGGTAAAGCAATGTCACTGAGGTTTATCTTTTTAATAACGATTTGCTGCACAGTCAGTTTTCAATTAAGGAATTGATCAAGTAATTGTAAATAATACAATGAAGTCACAGATCACAGGACAGTTCCTATTTGCTGTAAATTTGGTTTACTCAAATGTGGCAGATCTGCTTTTAGTTTTTCTTGAAAGCCGATCGGACTACCTTTTCTGTTTGCATTAGGAACCACAGCAGAGAGATTTAAACTGCAGAGCAGAACAGTAACAGCCCCCTTCCACCTTTTCACTTTCCTGCAGTGAACTCACTAGTTGCAGAAGGAAAACTGTTTTCCCATCAACCCTCCCTCAAGCTTTGCCTTGCTTAGAACATTCACCCATCACCTGGAACAGAGGGGAGCAGAAGCCAGATGCACAGGACACTGACCACCCAGTGCTGATGAATAAAGAATAATGAGCAGCCCACAATGCACCCAAACTGACTACCAAGTCTCCTTGTTTCTGTTGTGCCCTTATGAACGCAGCTTTCTTTGAAAACACCTCGGTCAATACAGCAGCTGCCACCTCAGCATTCCTTCAATAACACTACCCCACAGCAGGTGAGTGGCTTTGCACCCACATCTCTGCCTGCAGCTACCACTGGGCAAAACACACTGTTAGAGGCACCAGGAGAGCTGAACAGCATCTTGGGCCCTTCCCTTCCCTGCACCAGGGACTGCAGAAAGCCGAGTGTGGGCAAACCTCCAATGTCCAAGAGGGACATCTGTGCAGCAGGGCTGACAAGTGCTTCCAGCTACAGCATCCACCTCAAGGCACTGGGGGTTTTTATGCTGCAGATTCCTTTCCTCACTACATAACTCAGTGCTCTTCCTACGTCACCAAAGTCAGCAGAGATTTCACTTGAAACAGCCTCAGCTGCCTCCAGAGCAATGCCAAGCTTGGGGCCATACACGGCCCCGTTTGCTCCAAAAAGCTCACTCTCAGCGCACTGCCAGCCTTCCTTCCAAGGGCTTAAAGCTAGGGCTTCTGCACACCTTCCCATCTGCAAGACTCACACCTGCAACACTGGTGAACTGACTCCAAAGCAGCCTAAAATCATCAGGAGATAAGAAGATGCATAATAAATAAGCAAAAAACCCCCCACTCAAAAACCCTGAAACAAAAAAGGCCCTAAAGACTAACTCCTTCCAGTTATTATTTAGATGTTTGCTCTGAGATTGACACAAGAATGTCTGTGGAGAGGGGGGATGTGACAGCAGATATACTGGACAGCACACCTTGGAGATCACCTTTTTTGTAATAAAAGCTGCCATCAGTTACTGCTATGCAAGTAACAGCACACCAGGTATACTCATATCTGCAAGTATTCACGATGACTCCAGGCATAACTCCAGAGGCTGTCTCCTGAAGTCTCAAGATCTTGTTAGGTCTTTGTGCTACAGAGTATTGTAGACTTGAATTTAATGTGTTCAACTTC
Source organism: Promerops cafer (assembly GCA_013398275.1). NCBI lineage: Eukaryota > Metazoa > Chordata > Aves > Passeriformes > Nectariniidae > Promerops > Promerops cafer. Next base: position 2,307,587 of record VZSE01004122.1, on the reverse strand, counting down.
AGAGACATCTTTAGAAAGCGATGTGATGCATGAGAAAACATCTCCTTATTAAAAAGGCTGTGTTTTTAAGTAATTAGGTTTTTTCCTAGACATTCATTAAAAGACAACAGTATCCTCACAGATAAGATTACAAACAAGCTGAACGCAGTAATCATCACATACAAAAACCCAGACCCACAAAGCCATCTCTCTGGAGAAGAGAAGCAGACAAACCAAACAAAAATCCCAGGTTACTTTCTTTTCCACCTCCCTGTCTTGTTTTCCTAAGGAAGCCCAAAAGTCTCTATTATGATACCAGAGAAACCATATACAAATATATAAGGTTACACCAAGCTTAGACTCAAAGCTGATTTAAATCAGCATGCATGAGAGGTAGGAATACAGACCATTACTGAACTACTGACACCATTGTATTCAAAGGGTTTTCTCATTCAACCTCAGACAATTTGAGATTGTGCCTTCTCTGCTTCATGGAAACGTACCCTTCACAGTGCAGATAATGACCTACAATACCTATACCAGGTTATGGAAATAAAATCTTATAGAAGGAGAAAGATCCAGAAAAAGTGAAAGCAAACTGACAGCTTATGTAATGCTTGAACACCTCTACTGAACTTTATTCTGAAACAGCTCTTCACCACAAAGAGTCTCCAGCAAAGCCAAAGATAAATAAAAGAAATAAGTCAGGATAAATAAAATAAATACATTCAGGTTTGTAATTTCATATTCTGTAGACTCTAATTGAGCATCCTGTATGCACTGTTATTACTTTGAATGGGTGTTTAGTGAAGAAAGACTGACTTTGCTGGTTTTTTTAACTGCTATCTGAAAAAGTTCTAACGCAGTTCTTATTGCTTTGCACAATAAAAGCATACTGAAATGCAGAGTGGTTTAAAATGGTCTCACTGGAGAAAGTATAAAGTAAGTAATTTGCCAGAAACCATACTTTTACTCTGTTGTATTATACATACAGTGAAATTACTAAATTGAAACAGCTGGGATACAGTTTAAGATGTGCAACTTTTGCATTCTGTACCTCTATCGAACTTGTTTATTTTACTGTATACACATATTTACAAGAGCCAGGAGAGGGGAATTTTACCCTTGGGGAGAGAGAGAGAGAGAAAGACTCTTCTGAATTATGAATTGCTTTATGACATTAAATTCTAACAACACACATCTCAGAAGACCATTTATGCTGGAGCCTGCTAGAGCTCAGTGTTAAGATGCACTATATGCAAACTCTGTATCAGATTAGAAAGCAATTACATCACTCAGTGAGTGTTTCGTATTTGACATTTTGCTTTCTCCAGATTACCTGTATCACATAACTTTTCACAGGCCATTACAGAAATTCACATCAGCAAAGAGAATTTAAGATTTCCTACTTTTTCGGCTATGGAGGTTATCTTACATATACAACAACAAGCCCTTATTTACACAGGAACAGTTAACTAAAATTAACTCAGATGTTTTCAGTTCTGATTTCAGGCGGACTTGTTTACTCTCACATAGCTTAGGCTTGTTCCTCAACACCACAAAGCTCAGAGGATGCCAGGGGAATACAGCTGTACCAAATGTTGGAATTTACATCCATGGCATGTGACTGTCAGTGTGTCACAAAAACCAGGCTGATTTCTGGTGAAAGAATCCACAAAGCTGAAGCCTCATAAGACAAATAATTTAGAGAGTCACTACTCTGATTTAGGTTAAACGAATTTATGAGCTTAGAAACAGGACTAAGTTACTGTAATTTGAGCAGCCGAGCTGTGTAGCTGACTATACACGTGCACTTTGGCCTACAGTAAAAGCCAGGTCAAGCACACTTTTGCCTTATGAAAGTCAAATGATAGAAATTTGAATGGAGAAAATTCAAAGAAAGGGGATTTATGGAGTCTACTCACTTTATCTCACCACTGGGACAACAGCACTCCCAGCAGAAGCTGCAGATACCCAATCAACAAAACACCCTTATCCAGGGATCTGCTGCAAGGTCCATCCCATGGGAGCACCGGACTGGTGTTCACACCATGACACCCACCAGATGGCCACATTCCGGAGAGCACTGACCATCAAGAATTCTCCACGTGTGAAAACTCTGCACGGTGTGTCCCACCACATGCCTGGCCACATACCTAACACAACAGCCAGCTCTTAATGCATCTCTCATGGTGACACAAAGGGGGACACAGCAGCACCTGCTGAGTGACTGCAGTAGGTTGCCCACTGCCATAGAAAGAGACAGCTTTCATACTACAGCTGAAGTTTGAGATACAGGGTTGCAGACCAGAGACACATTACACAACCCATTTGTTCATGACTGAACACACTGTTAAAAGGCTCAGACACATCATCAGATGGTGGCCAGATACTGGTGATCCAATTCATCCTAACTCAACAAAGTTGCTGGCCCAGAGTCAAAAGCAAACAAGGATTATCTGGAGTTCTGTGTGTGCCCTGCACACCTCAATTTATGCTTAAAGGAGAATGGCACAATACTAGATTGGCTGAGGCTTAATTTAAGACAATATTAAGATGTAAGCTATAAGCTTGAGTTGAAGAAAATGGGGAAACAGGCATCTTCCTGAACAGAGAGACAGTATTAAATGCCATAACTAACCAGCACATTCTTGAATTTGTTATCTACTTTAAGTCACAGGTCACAACCCCACCAAGGCCACTTTCTCCAGCTGACTACACTGATTCACAGTACCTCCAGCATCAGACCCATCTTATCGATGAACTCCTTGTGCCCCCTGAGCTCTAAAACCATTACCTCTGGCTTGACAGAAGTGAAATTTACCCACCTTCTTCCCCACATCAGGAAACTTGGATGAACAGCAACGGTTGCTAAATTCAACATTAATTAGAGAAAACAAGTATTTCAAGATTTTGAGGTATCCATCAATCTCTAGCAAAGAGATTATTCCTGGTGAAGACATTATAGTCTGGAAATGCTGCAAGCCAGAGATGCCTGCTCAAGGCCAGAGCCAAGGCCTCAGGAGCCTCCCAGTACACAAGCAGGCACCCTCTCCACTGGAAACAGAAGTGCCACAGAGACACAAGTGACAGTGAACTGAACGGCCACTCCCAAGGCTCATCAGGATGCACCTCACCTGTTTGCTTAGTGTGAAAACAATGACCAAGCCTGCTAGTGCTTCAAAGTAGATCAAGTTAGAGAAATGCCATCAAATATGTGAAACCTGCAAGCAGACCTGCAGGTGTATCCCTGTAGCTCACAAGAGCCAGCTCACAACAGTCACAGCAGAGGTTCAGGTTCAGGTACTGGCTCACTAACAGCCACTGGTGCATCAAGCATAACCCCCCAGGAAAATGCTTTTTTCAGAAGAGAGTTGTACAATATCAAAACTTTCTACGTTTCACATATGGTCTTCTCTAAATACTCAAGCAACAAAATTCTTGACCTAAGCATCTCACAACTTAGAAAGAGTCTCTGACACAGAAACTAATCTCCAATTGGAAAAGGTTCTCAAAGAAGCCAGAGATCTGAGGACTATCCCGACTCAGCACAGTATGTTTTATGATACTGGGTATAGCTCAGAATTACACAAACCAGAAAATGCAGTTCCCCCCAAACTCTTAGGGGCGTATCCACACAGACTGTCTGAAAATCAAACAGAGAGTATATAAGTGAGGAAAGTGAAATGCTCTTCACCATCACCCCCCTACCCCTCAATGGATCCCAAATCTTGCCTGGTAACTCCTTAGATACTTTAAATCTAAGAGGGTGAGGGGGAAAAAAGAAAAAAAGGAAAGTAACAGAGGCATAGCAACACATCTGAACACCCAATGACTTGCTCATGGATCTACCAGAATTAGGACACGTTGTTGCTACCTGCTTTACACTACATCAAGAAAGAGAGTGAAAAAGGACTGAGAAGAAAGTGGGTTTATCCTGAGTTTCAAAAGAAACCTTACTTCTTTCTCCACAGCTTCTCCCTTTGGGGAGAACATGATCAGTAGTAAAAAAGCTGCTCAGATAACCAACTGACAATGAATTTCAGAAGAAAAACCTTGAGTTTCATAGGTTAATTCCCTCTTGAAACAGAATTTCTCTTTAAGACAAAGCCTGGTATGAGGCGTACTAATTCCTAATATTATCCATATAAGCAGAAATTACTTTCGCTTGCACGTTGATATAGCTTGGACATGTTTACAAACACAGCTGAGAAAAGGAAGTTGAAAAACCACTCATATTTCCCTATGTGTATTCCTGGGCTCTTTCAGACTATTCTGAACTCCTGGGCCCAGCCTCTTTGCCCTGCCGAACTTCCCCGAGCCAGCCTATGGAGCTGCTCCCAGAGATGCAGGACTCTTGTGGTTAAGACTGCACAAGTGTGCCTGTACATCAGGCATAACAGAGCCACAGAATCAAGCCATTCCCTCAGGTGTTGGACTTAATGATCCCTGCGGGCCCCTTCCAGCCCAGAACGCTCTGCCCAGAGTTTGACAGAACCACGAAGATACAAAGAGAAAAACACTGGAAAGGGCTCAGATTTTACTTCTATAAGCTCAGCACCTGGAGGGGAAAATCTCAAGCTTCCTATTTAATATAAGATGAAAAATATATACAGTAAAAACCTTCATAAATATGTTATCTTTTACATATATAACCTGAACAGACAAGAGACCACAAAAGAAGGAAAAGTAAGCTTTCTGTGAAATCTTTCATACTGCTACTTTATACTTCACAAGATGCATTTTCTTGTTGAATTTTCCAGTCTTCTTATNATATATATCTATATTTATCTATCTCAGTACACTGATGTCTCAAATTCTGCAAACAGTAGTAATGAGAAGCATTTTATCTCCAGCGTGGATGCATATATACCCTTTTATTATTCTGAACCATTTCGAAATCTCACCTGGATTTATTTAACTACATACATTAAGTGGACTGCTCCAAAATAAAAATTCTGCACCGCCAACCTGCTATTTACTAATAAATAGAGAACATGTATGTACACAAAATTGCATTAGGAGAAAATATCCTTTCCCTCAGTAGGCACTCCTAGGAGCAGTGGTGCAAACCTGGCATTTCCTGACTCAGCAGACAGGCTCCCTGTCAGCGCTCTGTTTAACGACAGCGCGAGTCCTGTTAGTTCCCAGTCCTATTCCCGGGCCCGAGCCAGCACAACAGCAAGCGGATAAAGAGATCGCAGCCTCAGCTCTGCGTCACCAAAGCTGCCCACCAGGTTTTGTCTGCAAGACCAGTTTCTGTGCATGTGACCCATTTCCCTTTCTCCCACACTCAGCCCAACAGGATAGCAGAGCTGCCAGACAAGACAGAATCAGGCCTAAAATTAACTTTATCAAGCACGGTAAAACTGTAGGAAGAACCCAATTAACTCTGCTCCCCCGAGCTGAATTGTGCAGGACAAACAATGCACATTCCTATCATTCTTTCAGCTTTTGCATTCAGCAGATTTGTCACAGAAACCCTATAACCTGCCTGCAGCCAAACCAGTATTTTTTTTTTTAACCTGATTTTTGCCAGGAATTCCTGAACATTCTCTTCCACCTCCCACCAATGTGCTTCTGTAGTTACTCCACACACCAGCCACCTTCAAGCCACATTTCTAGTTTTGCAGAAGCATTTTAGTGGAATGGACAGACAGGTGTCCAAAACCACTGCAGCATTCCTACGTCTGGAACTATAACCACGGCATTTAATAGCCTAAAGTAACTGTGATTCCATGTGGTTAGCTCTTGGGAGTACAATATATCTTTCGAGGTCTGCTATGTTCAGCTCAAGGGGATCCTTATCTTGATCCGATTTTCTTTTAATGCCAAAAATAAATTAGAAATGAAAACGCTGTCATAACAGAAAGAAAGAAATAAAATGATAAAATCTTCTCCATTATTTTGTTTTTAAATCATCGGACAGATTTTAGTATTAAAAAATTAAAGCTCTTTTACAAGAGACTGGAAAACAGTACAGTGAAGAGAAAAATGATGACTATTAATTCTTCTTAACCCTACAGAACACTATTAGATACTGAATGATGATGCATGAGGGGAAGAAGGAAAGAAAAATCAAAAAATGTTAAAATCTCTCTGAACAAAATATTGAAGCAAAAAGCAAACAACATCCAGAACACCAAACCAGAAAACCTCCACCCCAAAAAACACAGCACAGCAAAATACTCAACACTAAAATAGTTTTTCGAAATTGCACCTGTCAGCTTCTAAAATCAACTAGAGTGGCTACATCTATTTTCACACCTTGTGATTAACCAAATTATAGAAGGTAAATAATGGGCACCAGATATTAAAAAATATCTACGTACACACACCTTCAATTTAGCATTAGGAAATTATTTTACCCCTAAATATGCTGTTCTAGTATCAATCAACAGCTTTGCAATCTCTTCTTTACTGGTGTACAAAAATAGGTAAAATCTCAGAACTGTTTTTCTAACAAGTTATCTTCAACTTTTATTGGACTGACTCCCAACAGAAGTCCTAAAGTAGAAAAAAAATGTGAAAAACTTACAACCTAGGCAGTCTGAGAATCTGGAAAAGCACAGAAATATGTACAAATAAATGGCAGAAAAAAATATTTTTCTAGTTAGTGCAGACAGGACTTGTTTTTTAGAAGGTCTACATTTACCCACATTGTTGTGTGCATTTTAGAAGACTGTATGCACACCCTCTATCAGGCTTTACATTAAAGCCATCCACACCGAGAGCAGCGGAATTAACCCATATACAGAAAGGTTACAATCAACTTAAATGACAAGAAAACAATGCTTCTCCAAACATACCTGGTGCATTTGTATCCATATACATTTTCAGTGTATCAGCCCTGGCAGCATCAATGGTCTTAGTGAAAAAAACCACCCGAGCAAGATTTCTCTTTCAAACTAATTGGAAGGAACATAGGGACTCCCACAGTGAGGCTGCCTTCTTCACAACCCCTTCTCCAGTCCAATTTTGTTTCAAAATGGGAAGCGCTGCATTTAAATTCAAGAAATTAAAGATATACTAGGTATCATTGCAAATCCACAAAGATGTATTTAAAACTAGACTCACAAGAGCTGGTTTCAGGTAAAAATAATCCTACTTGGTTTTGTTGTTTCATCTCAGGAATACAGCATTAAAACTATACCAGGAATATGGTACCGAGTTTTATAGATTACATAAACTTGCTGTAAGTGTGTAGATTTGTGATGCTTTTGGGATATTTGATAATTTTGGTCAGAGTGTGCCTTCAGAACATTTAGATTCCTATCCTTCCTCTTCAGGTTTATGGAAATTATGCAGAAGAGGTAAAAGCTCAACTTTCAAGGCAGGCCTCACATAACTTTAGGTGCAACAACAAGGAAGCGTGCTGGGATGGGAGCTTCATCTTACTGTAGCAGTTTGCTGGCAAGAAGGCAGGTAGCTCATATGCCTCATGTCTTTCCCAAAAGTTTTTCCCATTTAGATTTATGAAAACAGATCTGTCTGGATGCTGGTTAGTGACAATGCCAACTCTTTTGAAAAGACAGCTGTATGAGGAAAATCTTCCTAACACAGGAATCTTTAAGGAAGTGTGCCTGTCGACAGGCACCACTTTATAGTCTTTCCCAAATTCTGGATCTTAGTTAGGGAAGTTTGTTATGCTTGGGGCTGCAGCTCACATTGACTTTTCCTGTAAAAACTGAGAGGCCATGGAAGACTGAACACAGCACTGGAGGTGTTGAAAGGGTTCTACTCCATTATCTATCTAGTTGGCAACCCAGGACATACATCCTATTCCAGCTTTCTGAGAAACAGGAAACAATACCTATTAACTACCCTGTGAAGAGTCATAGTAATGCAGGACGTAAGGAGCATTAGGTGTCAGGTAGGGATTATTATTCCCCAGTGCCAAGTCATATATTTGTTTCTGTACTATACAGCAGAAATCAGCTTTAAATTCACTGCAGAAGTAGCTGTTTATGATGTAAAAAATTCATTGCTTAGGTACTCAAAATTAGTTGCACTGTAACAATGACTAGCCAGTTACAAACCACTTGAAAACAAATCAAACTTACAAAGGGTGAAAAACATCCACATTTTTTTAGGAAGTGTTGATGTTTTAGGTGCCTACTTGCTTTGTGCAATCACTCAGAGGTGCAAGTATTTATATTAATATGTGGTAACTGAAAGCATCTGTAAGTACTTTCTCTCCATCTCATAAAAGGCATTTACAGATACCACAGAGCTGTTTTTTAAAAAACATTATTAACTGGAACACTGACAGAAAACCGAAGCCACCTGAAACAGCTGAAGCACAGCATTGTTTCCCCCTCCATCAGTATCACACACAAACTCAACCACTATCATCCATCAGCCCTGCATCTATTCCTCAGCATGAGTTCCAACACCATGAGCATCCCCAGCGTATTAAAGAAAACAGGATAATCATGACTGCCTTGGGAGATTGATGCAGCAGCTGGTCATGATCCTGACAATGATTTCAGTAATTACTGCTTTTTCATTAAGAGCTTCAGGAAAGTTACTTTTACTCCAAAATACAGTCAAGCTACTTAGGAATGGATACAGTTTCCTAAAATCTGTCCTTCAGTACCTGTGAGCATGTAAAAATGACTGGAGTACCCATGATGTCTTCATGGGCTAGCAAATATGCCAGTGGAGCCCCAGAAGATGCCCATCCTTCTGGAGCAGTACCTGGACAGTAGCCAGACCACTGGGATGGGCAGTCGATAGCCAGGAGAAGGAAAGTGAATGCCACCCTTCACAGCAGTGCATTTACATCCCACTTCCCGTTGTCACCAACTCGTGAGCGTTCATATTTGGGCTCCATTTCAAATACTCAAGTCAGCCCTGAGGTCAACAGAAGGGAGCTTTGGTGGAGAAGTTATGCCTACATGTAAATATTCTCAAGATCAAGACTTAAGAGCTGTGGCCTTTGAGCTCCCACTTGCTGCAGCACTCCTGCAGACCTTGTGAAACTTTCGTGAGATGGGTTGCACACATAAGTCCCTTGTCATACAAGCTGACTTTCTTTTTAGAATCTTTCAGCAAGAGGTGCAAGCGAAAAATAATAAGTATTATTAGTAGTAATACTATAAAAAGGATAAAGACCATGGGATGAAGAATAGATTAATTTTGTCTTGAAAAAAAAATAAATCTGGAAAGCAAACTTTTTTTTCCTGACACAGTCTCTGATTAAGGGCAGAAAGTAAGGGAAAACTGGCTGTAGAAATCCTGATATCACAGAGGCTGCTCCAGATGCGTAGAGTCAGAGGGGAGCACAGCACTCTTAAATATCACATCTCAGTGTGCAGCCAGAAGATAGATATGCAAAAGCCAAAACATAGCATGCTAGGAGCTGCCTACAGGCAACTCTAACAGGAACAAGTTTCAAAGTGGTTCCAAAAATCCATCAGGAGAAACTACCTTTGCTCTATGGGGCCAATCACAGGTAGCAAAACACACAGCTGGGCAAGTTGTTATCACTACAGCTCAAATGGAAATTGATTAACTTTTCTTTAGAGGTGCTCATTGAAGAATACAAGCCTGCACGTTAAGACCAGGCAGGGCCATGAAGGTTATTCGGTGATTTTTGTAATGAAGAACGGTATTTCGGTCCTAAAATGAGGTGGTAATACCCAAATCCTTTTCCTAAAACACACTTTGAAGTTACAGTGTGTTCCGAGCACACTGCATGGCAATGTGCTTGTACCATCTCATAATTAACTGTAATTAATATACAATCATTTCCAGACTTAAATGTAGTTAACCATTAACTTGTATTTGTAGACTGTATTTGCTGAACAGCATGGTATTTTCTTTCATTCCTCAATGCTATGTAATCATGGAGTTACAGACCTTATCAGAATGCTCAACTAAAACAGTTTTTGTGGGGGTGGGAAGAAAAGCCACAAATATCTTGTTATTATTTAAACTTTTAAAAATAAAAATGACAGTTTTTAATAAAATTTTATTAGGAAATAGAATTGAATGTGGGACTGCTCATTTACTCCAAACCCCAGTTTCAGTCCTTGTGCCTACACCTGCATAGGAAAAAGTGGCATAACTCTTCAGGATTCCACCTGGATTTCCTTACTATGCCTGATCTGTGTATGTCTGTGTCTATTAGAAAAAATAAGAGCATACTTTGAGTCTCCAGCTTAGCATAAATGCAATTTAGTTGGTTCTTTCATAATATGTATTGTTACCATATTTTAAAACATTTGCAGTAATATTCAGTTGTGAAAAAACTAAAAATACAACAACAATACAATGTAAAGAACACTATTCAGTATTTTTTACCCATTCCAGCAGTACAGATAGTCAACAACAGAACATCAAGGATGACTGGAAAACTGTTGTATACACAAAATTATGCATATTCAATTGTTGGCTGTTTGGGGGGATTTTTTGGGGGGAGAGGTTGATTTTGTGGTACTAGGATTTTTTAGGTTCATGTTAGGTTTTTTAAAAAATTTGTTATTAATAGCACCTAACAGGTTTCTGCAATAACATCTATGGATGTTGCTCTGTAGTCTATCACAAACTGAAGTGCTAAGATCTCTACAAAATTAAAGCAAGTGCTTCATGCAGAAATATACCACAAGATAAACAGAGATAGCCCATCCATCACCTGGATAGAATGGCTATTATAAACAAATATCTAGCACTGTATTAGAAGTCTGGTTTGCTGCTTCTTTACAACGGAGAGGAAAATACACTAACACTTCAGAAATCCAGAGTAAGTTTCCACTTGCACACAGGATCTGCTCATCTCAGGCTGTAAAAGCTCTGCCAGAGATAGTCCGTCTCTCTGGAGACTTGATCTACAACTTTCAGCTGCTCTAGGAGGGCTTGGCCAGTGTGAGGTGTTACTTTTATGTCTCCAGTACCACCTCATGTAGAGTTTCTGCCACAATTCAGTTAGGGAACCAAGCCTTATTAAATAAACACAGATTCTTTATCCCCTCCTTAATTCACACGCAAAAAATTATGTGTCATCTTATCCAGCATGATGCACTGGCACAAGCCATAAATAGATTGTTTAGTTGCACATTACTGGGAAATACAATGCCAGAAAGGAGACAGAGTGAGATTATGACTGACTTCACAGGATTCCCAATAAACCAGTGAAATTAGCACTGGCATCTTCCTAAAATGAGGTATTAGTATTAACAGTTGCAGTTTAAGCATTCCAGCATTCTTTTTCCATAGGTTTCCTGTTCCAAGAGCTGGGAAGGGTAAAGAAGATGGCAGGAGCTCGATCATGGCTGGGGAGGATACCTGTGCACCATCGGGTGCCCTACGCAGTTGGTACACAACGCACTGAACAGGCTTTGACGCCAAATCCAGTTCTCAGCAGTACAAAAAGCATTCTCCTCAAAGCAGCTTTGGGAGGATGAGGAAATCTAATCCTAGAGGAAACCCTGGTGCCCATGTACAATAGAAATCCCACCCACAACAAAACAATTTTCTGGATGCACATCAAAGAATATACCCTCTTCAGAGTGAACACTAAGTACACCCAAATCACAACTGTGTTAATATTAGCACTAAGAAATGAAACTTGACTTCTAAAACTGATGCTGGGAAAGACTCCAGGTGACAGAAACTTCATGAGAGTACTAGTGCAATGTTCCCTGTGTTTCAGATAATGGTAATACAGGTACAAACTTTTGCAAAATACCATGTCAGGGCATGAAGACAGCCTGAGGTTTTGCAGGACAAATTAAAAGTTTTAGGAGCTCTTGTTTTAAGACACATTCAGTTTACAGTTATGTAATTCAATGCACGAATGAAAAAGACAAACTTTCTGCAAACAGTCCTCAACAGCATTTCAAGTTCCCAGTTAAATTTGCTTCATAATCAAATGCTTGTATTTGAGGTGAAAATAGGAGTGGGTAAGAAGTATCTGCAGCTTGCCCTCTTAACCCTAAATGCATTAACTTGCTTAAGTAAAACTGCCATACGACCTTGCCTCAAACAAAATTATCTTCTTTCAGAAGTTTCTCAGACTCAGAGTTTGTTTTTGAGTTTTTCTTTTTCTTTTTTCCCTTCCCTAAATAAACACAGTGCAATGCTCACTATCTGTCTCTGCCTGACCATTCTCAGTACTCCCTTCCTGGGGTCTTTCTACAACAAGACATAACATTATGAAGTATGCCTATTAACCATTCTGAACACTGACTATGCTAAGGGCTGGGACAAAGAAATATCAAAGGGACTGGCTATTCCATCACCAGATCCCAGCCAGTGAATAGGGCAGGCAGGCAAACACACCAGCAGTCTGCAGGGAAACATCAGTGTCTTGCTCAGCCTTTTCCCTGCTGTCTGACTCAGCTCAGCCACTTCAGAGAGGAAGCTGAACATAAAATATGCCACCATCTCTTGTGCTCCCAACTGCTGCAGCAGCCCAGCTAATTCCTGAAATGCCAGATGCGCACAGAACTGATAACCTGTACGTCCCAGCACATCCTGGGTCCCAGCACTTGGGGCCCAGGAGCATGAGAAGAGGGACAAGGCAGAGGCTGGAGGAGATAGGACCTGCACACATGCACACACATGAACGCCTCTCCTTTTACACAGCTCTAAATAAAATTAAGCCGCTCATGTCATTTCCACTGCCAGCTTAGCTCAAGCATGGTAAATTTCCAATTCAGCTCATTCACCTCACTTTGATCCATACAACACATGCTGCCTTCTATTCATATCTACAATCATCACTGACAGCAGCAGAAAAAGCATAAATCCAACAATAAAACACTTTTCAGAGCGAGAATCTAATGAAAACTACAGGATTAGGTATTTTTTCCTTTAATTTTTTTCCTTTACATTTTATTAGCCTGATCTTAACATTGTGCAGCACAGTTTTATTTCTCTTGCAGCATGTAAGAGATCAACGCACTGAACACACCAAACCAAGTAAGTTTAAATAGATGGCCATTAGCTTTGCTCCTGGCCTTGCCCCTCAATCTTCCTTATTGGCCTTTCAATTAAACCACACAAGGCATCTCCTTAGAACTATAGCTTTTAAGTAAAGAGATAAAAGCATGGAAATCTCAGAAAGCAAGTTAAATAGAACACTTAGTGTAACAAAATAATGACACAGCAGCAGGGCAGATGGAAGTGATTTAAGCAAATGCCAAAACCCAGTTTCTTTTTTCAGTATTTCTCCTCATCAATTCTGCCATAGTTTATTTACAAATGATTAGTCCAAATTACAGGTTATGCAGTTTCCCTTTGGACCAGTACAAAATTGCTGTATCACAGCTTTTAAACACAATCTCAAAAACAGGGTCTTGGGGCAGAAAACAAGACAGGGAGGAAGGGAAGGATGCCTGTGCATATGTGTCAAGGTGCGCATATTTGGAAACCAAGAGACAAGGGATCTTTGCGTATATTCAAAGAACTGTGTTACATACATATGCTACATGCATAAATAGAAAGCAACTGAAAATCTCATAAAACAGCTGCTTTTATATCATGTCTTTGTGACACATCCAAAGAACTAAACCCCAATATGCCACTGGGTAAACATAACCCTCAAGAGAGACATGGTTTGGGTCAAGAAAATTCTAGTCCTGGTTTACAAAGACTCAATCCAGAACTGCATTTTTGGAAGCTAATTCAGAAGATGTTTTGGACATACCAATACGTCTTATACATTTAAGAGAGAAAAAACTTCAGCTGAAGAAAGCTTTCAAACACGACACCCTTACAGTAGTGCATTAAGTTTAAAAACAAGATTAGTAGTATGCTTACCACAAACACTAAAGCACTCAGACTTCACAGCTTCAAAGAATAATATAAAACCTTCACAGATCAAGCCATAAATCAGGGCCAAATCTTATTGCTATAAGATTCTTGGCTTAAAAAAGCAGTTTTGAATCGAAAAAAATCAGCCATGGGCAATACTGTTTTATCCAGCACAAACTTTGCACCAGGAGCTGGTCACATTTAATGGTAACCTCAGAAATAAAAACAGATATGAGGAAACACGTGGAGCAACATCAGAACCACCTCATCACCTAATTACCTTGATAAAGGGACTACACACTTAGTAGAGATATTGGCAGATACATGTTTATGAAACTAAAGCATTGTCTGCACTCTCTCTAAATGACAGAAGATTATTTAATCCTGAACATCATAAGGTAAGTGGATTCTCTACATATGCAATGAAATTTGCAGCAAGTTTGTGGGAATTCTGTCTAGGCCTTAACTTCAGTACAGTCTGTTTACATTTTTCCCAGTCTAACAGGATTTGTCTTGCCCATCTACAAGGTGCAAAGAAGAGGCAAAGATAGCATAATGTTGCTGCTGGTTTGGGTGGAGTGTTCAGTGAGTATTCTTTTCACGAAAGCTTTCAAAGTAAGAGCCAGAGCCCCTCACAAACCCAGGTGTCACTTGCAGTCTAGTCAACAAGTAGTACAACTTGTAAAATTAGCTTCTTCACATGTCCACTGCCTCTGTGAATCCAGCCTGACCTTACAGAGGTTAGGATCTTTGTTTTGAAAATGCAGATTTATTAACAAACATCCCAAATTAGTGATCCGTAGAGTTTTATTATCCTGACTCAAACTAAAAACCATGTTAACATTCGATCAGTTGGGAGATACATAACCCATTTATTTTGGTGCACCTCTTTCAGAACGGACCCAGAACAGCCCCTCCTTCCTGCACCGGCTCTTCAGACTTTTTTTCCGCTCTGAGTTTATCCACCAGCAGGCTGAAGGAGTCATCTAGTGGCCACAAACAATTCCTGCAGCCTCACCAGCTTCTGTAGTCTAGCTGCCAGGGCAAGACAAGGTTTCTAACCCCTTAAAGCACACAAGCACTGACAAGAGTCCACTGCAGGTCCAGTATCCGAACCGTGACACAGTCCTTGCAGCCTTGCTCATGATGTTCCCTGTTGATGTTCCTTAGTGTGCCCTAGATATTAGTTTCCCACTTCCAGCCCATGTCAAGGCCAAAATCAAGTTCTCTCCTTAAACATGCTTGGGAAGAGACAGCGATGTTGCTTTTAACAGATGCCTGTTCCTCTTCAAGGGTGGACAAACCTTTTCTGAGTAAGGTTGCTACCCCTGGGAAGCACCAGTTCAGGTGACATGGATTAAAGTGCTAAGCAGCAGCAGGGCAAGCCAAGGGATCTTCCTTGGCCCACATCCCTCCTCTGCCACAAACCCGCTGTGTAGGCTTGGACAAAGCACATGGGTACCTAGGTAAGGTCTCTCAGCCATGGGAGAACCATCTACCTAATAACATGAAAAAGCAAGAATAATAATAGATTTAACAGGTATCTGAAGTATGAGTTAAAATAACACTTTGATAAACATTATTAACATTTATAAAAGTCGTACTAAACTTCACAGATATTTGTAATGCGCTATCAGCTCTCTGTACAACTCCTCCAGCCAAGTACGCTCCAGAAATTTAAGCGTATAATTTTATATGAAAACATCAAATATTCATTCTTCAAATGAATGGCTATTTCAACTATGTAAGAAAGTGAAAAACTAGTACTGATTTTTCATATCAACACCTTGGTTTTAACAAACTCACATCAATTTTTTTTGCTCTGTGTTAATCTGCATTACCTGTTGAGTGACTGAATTGCAGACACCTAAACACACCTCAGGCAAGATTGTGTTAAGCTTTTCTTTGTTCCTGGAAATCACTTTGCTGCCACACTAATGCCAGACTCTGGAAGAACATGTTGCTACTCTTCCTTCACCGACTAGAGACTGCTATTTGCATATTTTCTCTTTGAATGTTTGCACTGTTGATCAGAGGTGAATCTAATATAGTGAGCATCAGGTGTCTATCATCACACAAAACTTCCACTCCATTTTATAATATGCCCCCTTACACCCTGCCATGCCGTTTAACATCCTATAACTTAATCCCAGCAGCAGCAGCTTCCCCTCCCCACTCACAAAATAAAGAACGATAGGCTCTCCAAACCTTTCAAGGAAGCCAAGAGACTTCCTTAAATTCATACTTAACCTCCCTGTGATTCAGAGCTTCCACCTGCCTCAATCACAAGAGTGTCACCTAGCTTTCTCCATCGATCCTATACATCATTCAGGTAAAGCGAGTGAAAAATGCTATAAAATGCAAATTATCATTCTGGTATGATTAAGGAGCTCCAATCTATTTCAAGTTGCAATTGAAGGTGGAAAACAGTGGTACCACAACTATACAGAGACATGAAAGAAAAAAAAAAAAATTATCCTTGCAAGCCCTAATGTCAGAATTAAATAGAGAAGATTCCTTCAAAATGGTGAGGGCATGAGCAGCAGCTAAGTGATGTTTAAAGCACTGATCCAAGCAGGCAACACCTCCACCTTGCTTCATATGTCTATCAAGTGTTGGTCAGATTTGCCCTATGTGGAGGACCTGCAGAAAGACTGACTCTAAATCACATTTATTTCTCCAAGATGGGGGACACCTTATCCTTTTAGGTCAGTAAATCACCAAGAGCTATTTCTTGCTACCCACTGCTCAGCGATCCAGTCACATAGGTATCTGAAGTGAAAAAACAGTTCTCCAGTGCTCAGAGATTTGTACAGGCACTACCCAGATCTATTTCTCTAGTTCTTAAACAGGACTAATTTGTATTGTCAATAAAAATAATATCAATATTTTGCAGCCTTAACTGGCCATAATCATATGAAAGATAAGGGCACTCTTAAGACTTTATTTAACACTGACTTTATTTGGATTTTTATTTAGACACAAATTTAACTGACTAACTTTATTTCTTTATCTATGTATTTTAAAAATAAGATACTCTTTGGTAACAACAGTGAAAGAGTGGGCTCACTACTGGTCTGAAATAGCATACCAAAAAAGTCACTGATGAAATGAGTAGCAGACAGTACCAGAGGTCTACTGTGTTAGGCCAAGTCTCTCTGCCTTGTCCCATGTTTTCAACGAGCTACAAGACTGAACAGGGATCAGGAATAACCACCAAAGCTCATTTTATCCTGTTACCACAGCAAAGATGCACATACTTTTTCTATTACACACATTCATACATACACATACATACGTGTTTACACGTGTAGGTATCTATACATACTTTTCTGCAGGTACATGCAAGATAAAAGTGAACACCACACAGCAGGCCTGTTTTGCAAAGGCAAAGTGCAGAAAACAAAATTAGTGGCAGACTTGAAAACACAAGAAATTGCAAAATACCACAGCCATTCTTTAAACCCCTCCCTCTGTGCATTAAAGTTAAAATGGGAAGCTCCTTCTGAACCTTCTACTACTTCTTAATATGCACATCAGCCAAAGCATGGTACTTGGTACAAAACATGTACTTTGTTAGTGCTGCAAATACCTAGGTTGGCATACTTCCCTTTGATAAATGGTTTATGACATTGACCAAGCTTCTATCATCCCAAAATACAGCCATAATAAGCCTTTTCTAGAAGTCTTACCACAGACTATCTGGGAACTTTGGTTAGCTGAATAGCTGCCTGCCCCCTTGCTCCCCACCAGGTTTGACAAGGGGAGTGTATTATGCTCCACAATAATCTTCAAGAGATGGCACAATGTTCAAGAATTAGTTATTTCTAGGTATAAATCAAGGAGGCTGACCATTTTAAACACATTACTGACAGAAGCCTAAGCATCTCTACAGCCTCTATTTGCACTTTAATTACTCAGCATAAATGTGCTAAAGAGTTATCAGTCAACTGAAGATGTCTTTCTCTAAGGGCCTGCAGAACAAGCTGAAATACCTCTTAGAACTGCCAAGAGCAAAGGATTTATCTGCTTTTATGTGCATTTGTCAACTCATACTGCAGAAAATGTAGTCACAAGCAACAGCGTAAATTGATGATAATATTTAGAGTATATTCACTTCTTATGAAAGCTCACCCGGAAAGTACCTGTTTTTCCTCTGCCCAACCACCACTTCAACACATCAATTTGGATTCCTTATCTTACTAGAGGTCCACCAGAAAGCAGATGTCAGTACCTGCAGCAAACACTTCCAGGTGCAGATTCAGAATTCACAGAGCAGGGACTCCAGTGAGACATTCAGTGAAAGCTCAGCATCTAATTCAGAAAACCTCTACTCTCTGAGTCTCATTCCTGTGATCATTTTGAATAAACCACGAGCACTGCTACAGATGGAAAGGCCTCTGTCGTGTTGTCAGAATACACCGCTGATTTTTTTCAAATGGGGCCTGGCTAGCTGCCTGCCTTACTGGAGCCTTGAAGGGAGAAGGAAATACCTGAAATCTAGTAGCTCTTTACTGCTCCTGACTAGCAAGAACCTGCATCTTGAGTGAGTTCCACCAAAATTCTGCTTACTGAGATTTTCTCAATGCCCAATAGGCCAATGTGGAAATTGCCTGCATCTTTACCCAAAAAACTTCCAGGTGTTTACACACCCGATTGCTACTTCCAAGTTACTCCACACATTAACAAGCTTTGAGGGGCAGCACCAGTTACAAAAAGAAAGTAATTTAGTTAAGAATGGAACAGTTACAGCTACATTAGTACAATTTTAAATTTAAAACACCCTTATACATTCTTGTAGCTAGCTGGGAACAGGAAAACCCAAATTATTTTCATTTCTACAGACAGTTCAATTTTTTAATTAGTTTGGGAAAAATATTTTGTTTGAACATCTGCATAAGGATATCTCTTTAATCTGAAAGCATTTTAACCTCCTGATATCATTAAAAGCACTTTACTGTACAGCAGTGAACTAACAGATAAAAAGGGGTGGATGCATTTTGCGTAGCTTTCCCCTGCAGCAGATCCTGCTCATCTTCGGCTGAAATGCACAGGTTTTTCTGGCAGCACCTTCTGTGGCTGCTTCTGAAAAAGGAAGTAATTGTAAAGTATTACAAAATTCATGCCTTTCCATACTCAAGTTTCACATCTAAAGAATCTCAGATGCTGCCAGGGTTTCAACTCAGGCTAGCTGGCCATCAGGGAAGACTGTCCCAAAGCAGCACATGACCCCAGCTCTCTGCCAAGTCCCTCCACTGCTGTGACCGTGCTTCCCAGTGAGGCTCTCCCAGCATCATCCCACACAGAAGTCCAAGGAGAACGGTCCAAGCTGCTGCTGTTACACCACATCCATGAGGAGGGTGGACACAGCACTGTTAGAAGGTGCTTCAACAGGGGAAGCACCCCTGAAAGTACACAGAAGCTGTGTACTTACAGAGCCATGGTCATGGCCCAGCTGCATCAATTCTCAAGCATTTAAGGTCCCTTGTATTGTGCCATAACTTGGCTACCAAAGAAAGCATTATTTTTGTGGTTTACTCTTAATAAGTACCTTCTCCACTTAAGCAGAAAGTGAGAATCTTATTTTTCCCTCTGAAAGAAAGATACAATCAAGCCAATTTTATAATTTTCTGTCGTGTTTGCGTTTCTAGGTCATTGTTTCAGTCCTTTTGGCTTTATAAAAGCTGTGCAAGCTTGACAGGGATATTAAAGTAAGTTTTCTATCTCATCTTGAAACTATCATTCCTCTTGTTACTCTCCCACAAATATAATTTTTGGTTTGTATAAAGTTTTCAATTAACAGTATATTTGTGCAGCTTAAGGTACCCTAAAATATTACTCAAAAATCTGAAGACTCAATATGCCACATTTTTCTATGGTTTTCAGCTTACTTTCATAGGGCAAGAGAAGGAGTAGAGACAACATTTTCAACACTAAACTCTACCATCGGAGCAATTTCCAAGCAAAGTAAACATTGATCCTTTTATCCCTTGTCAAAATCCACTAGCATGGATTCCTGCACTTGCATGAAGTCTCACAGAAAGTAACAAGGCCCCAGACAAAATGCATGGGTCTACATTAGCAAATCTCAGAACAGGAACTTTACCTTGGGATGTAACATTCGACTTCCCTAGCCAAAACACAGCCCCAGAGAATGCATGCTGAATACGTGTTGTTGGTTTTGCCAGCACCTGACCCATGACAAAAGCTTGAAAACTACTAACAAAAACTTCCTGAACTCCACAAATCACACTTGAGCAACTAATATCACCCTGCCATTTAAAAAACAAACAAAAAACATTAGAATATTGGCCAGAGAAATGTACTCTTTTTGCAGACCACTCCAGGAGAAGCTATCTGCTCTTTTTCAGGTAGTTCACCACTACTGAAAATCTCAAGAGTAACTGATGAAATTAACACTTTACAGCATCAACTTCAGAAAGGATCACAGGAGAAAGAAAAAAAATCACAATTAAGACGTTATCTTCAGCATCAGTAACTAACTGATGCTATCTGCTCGGGAAACTATCCAGACTGCAAAAATCATGTTTTAAAGATATATATAAGTCCCTAGAAGAAGAAATAGACAGTGCTGTATTTCTGGAGATACATCCTCTTCCTCTTGCACTTTACTTAGCCTGCCCTTAAGGCTCTAGCTTGACAAGCAGCAAGCATAGGCCAGCTCTGAAACCAAAATGAGTCATGTCTCCTGTCCTGCTTTTCTACTGTGCCCTCCTGGACCCCTTTTTAGGGGGCAACAGAGCTGTTCAGTTCTTAAGTCTGATTCACAACACATTAGCTGATCCACCAAGTAATGGTCAGTTCTATCTTTAGGCAGAAAGAGTTAAGCTAATAAAACCCATTCATTTTAGCTATGATCATTCCTCCAGTCCAGTTCTTTATACAACAAAAACACTAGCATGGCCTCAAGATGCAAGGACTGTTTCTTTCAGTGATAGTGCTGCCATTTAAATATGGTGATTCACTATTACTTCAGTCAAATATGTCTTATTGCACTTCTTTGTCAGGGATCTGTAATTCAAATAATGTCTGTATCTTCTATCTACAATGAAGATGGGGGTCAACATTACAAATATTGAAGGTGAAAAAAAATACTCTGGGAGCTGTTCCCTTCATTCTTCTCTTCATGCCTACAAATACAGAGCACTTATTTGTACCCTTGTGAACTCTCCAATGAGGAAGTATCTAGCCTTCAGACACAACTTCTCATCCCCCTTTGGTGGATTCCAAAATACATTAACCAATTTCTACAAGCTAAGAGAAAACTAGGTTGCCAAAGTATGACAGAGAAGCAGCAAATGCTTTGACTCTAGCTGTCAGTGAAGCAGGAAAATCAGTTAAAAGAACCAAATGTAGAGCCACTGGTAGGATCCCTTTATTGATACAGGTTGGATTTTTTACAGCAGCCTCCTATCAATTATAACCGAAATGCTGAAAATAGGTACAAACTGAATAAAACAGCACAAAGGTCCAATAGTTGTTGCGCTTGATGCTTCACATTATGCTGAGGTACTCAGTGCTACAGAGTTTCTTTACTGGCAGATTGCAAATAAAAAGGTAGTAACTTAGGCAAATAAGGGTTGATACTTGGGCCCACATAGGAAATGGCAATCTACCACATAAGCACATTTATCACACATTTCTTGTGAAGACATTACCATGTAGAATTATCTTTAGATCCAACACACTGAACCAAACTGGCTTGTGTTGTCTTTTTAACACACTGACAAAATGTGCACAGCATATAAAATGTCTTTATCTACTGTTTTATCCCTCAGAGTAATGACATAACACAGGGTTAATTTCTTGAGTACAAGTCTATACCAAGACGTAGATTTAGCAGCAATGAATTTAGAGATTGCATAGAGGCAAAATCATGCAGTGTAGTATACGCAGCACATGAAAACAAATGTAAAAGGCGCAAGGCCACACATGACTGGAAGTTTTATTATTACCTCCTATGCAATGCTCCTCCACCAATACTCAAGTGGAGGCCACAGACTGGGCTATAAAAGTGGTTTGTTGTTTTTATTTTGGCCTTACACCTTTACCTACAAAGCTGTTCAACTGCAAGCAGTAAGTGTGAGCCAGTTATACAATACCCTTATGATGACTTCTACTTGCCTTGAAACCTGAAGAATCACAGAAGCGTAAAATCAGAGAATGGTTGGGGTTGGAAGGGACCTTGAAGATCATCTGGCTCCAACCCCTCTGCCACAGGCAGGGATACCTTCAACTAGACCATGTTCCTAAGAGCTCCATTCCACCAGCTCTTGAATACCTCCAGGGATGGGTCAGCATCTCAAGACAACCTGTTCCAGTGCCTCACCACCCTCCTCACAGTGATAAATTTTTTCCTAATACCTAATCTAAACCTACCCTTCTTCAGCTTAAGGCCACGCTCTCTTGTTCTATAACTGCATGCCCTTGTAAAAAGTCTCTCTCCAGCCTTCTTGAAAGACCCCTTAGAGTACAACGATTCTGGAAAGAAGCAGAGCTAACTTCCACCAAGAAAAAATGGCAAGTCAGTCATAACCAAAAATATTACCAGAAATCAACCCCCAATTTCTAATTTACTGTACCTCTCTCATTTTTCACCACACTGCATCAAACTTTAAAATACGTGTTTCTCCAGAACGGCTTTCAGCAAAGCTACTGGAGAACTTCACTATAAGATCTAATAAAAGGTTCCATGACTTTCATTTTAGAGAACGATCAGTAAATCGAACTTGTCAGAACAGAATACAGTTACTCAAATCACACACTCTTGTCTGGATCAAGAGCACAAGCAAGTCTGGTTAGGCCTCAGATGATCCTGATCAAGATCTTTGATTTGTTACTACTGTCCCCTATCACCTGGGGGGCAGCTCAGACCTGCAGCAGTGCCCTGTAGCTGCAGTGGCAGCATCCAGCACCAGGCTGGCCCACCACAGCTGCGTGTTTGCGTGGCTTCTCATGAAGAGTGCTCTGCAAAAATCACTCTGGGCATCACGGCCAGAGCAAACAAAGTTGTCCCATTAATCTGACTGTTCACAGGCAGTGATAAAAACACAGCAAAAGCAGAATATGACAACACAAAGTATTTCTGTAACCTACCACCAGTTACAGATTAGCAATTTCAGAAGTTTGGGGGAATACAGAGAATGGTGCTCATCTGTTTAAAAAGCTGAAAATTGATTAATGAACCTGTGATATTTACATTCTTCACTCTGTTAAGAAAAATAGTTTTAGAAATCCAATGAAACGATGTAAGAAGACACCTTTCCACAGAAGTTGCCTGTCTGTTGCAACTGAGATTATTCCAGTTTATTATTCTGTTTTCTCTCAACCAACCTGGCTTCTTTTCTGAGGGATGCTGGGCAACTGTAAAAAGTATTTTTTCTTTTCTGCTTTTCATGTCTATAATTTTATTTCCATGTTATAACATCATATCACTCCCTCAAATACATCACACTGTTCTAGATCCACAGTTATTACTAAACCAATGTAAAGTCTCATCTCTTGCATTACTCAATCCATCCAGAAGTTCTCAAACAACATAAGTGAGTTTTTAAATTTGTTTAGAGTAAACTTTACCTTTATCATCTGTCCTTTATGGCCGTATTTGTGTCATATCTATTTATACTTTTCAATGAGAAAAAACCAGATATTTACAAACTATAAACTTTCATTGACTACAGATCTTTGCTACAGCAACACACATCATTTCCTGAGTATACTCCATTACAGTATTAGTAGGAGCAAAACCATCTAATCAGAGACGGTAACAACATAATTGCTTGTTTCTTGTTATTGAGCCTGGGTAGGTTGTGACTTGGTTCCTCCTCTAACAACTGCCTGGACCCACGAGAGGTACAGGCGGCACTCACCTCCTCTGCCTTCGCGGTCACAGAGCTGGCACAGAAATGTTTTCGCCGCAGCACTCTGCCATCCTGCCTACAGCCCTGGCGCTCTGCAACACACCACGACCACCGTGACACCGCTTCTCCAGCCCGGCGTTCGCCTGTCACAAACAGAGCCCGCAGCCACACACAGAAATTAACTCCAGACCGATGAAAATAACTCTTTCGGGGGAGGAGTAACAGCGCTGTTCCGAGGGAAACGAAAAGCAGGAAGCTGATCTCAGCAGCGCGGGGAGCACGGACGGGGCGGAGCAGAGGCACGGAGCGAGGAAAAGTGGAGCAAAGACTCGCTGCTTATAGCTTGGCTTTGGCAGTATGACCAACCAGCACCGCATTACTGAAATACCAGCGCCGGGGCGGACACGGACGCCAGCATCCCCTCGCCCAGGGGCACAGGCCCGCGGCAGCCCCGCGCAGCGCACTCGCCGCACAGGTACCGGCCCTGCGCAAGCGGCCCCCACACACCGCCCGCCCTGCTGCCGCCGCCACAGCCCCCGGCCCCACAGCGGCCCTGGATGCTTCCCTGCTCGGCCCGGATGCTTCCCTGCTCGGCCCGACCCCGGGTGAGGGCTGCCGTGGGCGCCGAGCCCGCTGTCACGCGTGAGCCGGTTTGAAAGGGCACGTCCTGCGGGACGGACTCAACGCTCCTGCTCTGCAACTGCGGGAACTCCTCTGGCGTGCTAAAAGCAACAGATGATGGCATCTTCTAAATGACTGAAGTGCCCGTCTAGCGCATAACTAACTTCTTCTGATGAAGCTTAAAAGAAAAAGGGGGGGCATTCTTTAGGAAAACAGCTTCAAGAACTGAGAAAGCTTTTCATGCTAAAACTCAAACTGACTCCAAGCAGGGCTTAACCTCGACAACAGCATCTCCACCCTGTACGAACGTTCTCTACCTCCACGGGGCTCCCGTTCCCACGGGAAGGCAGGCCACGGAAGCTCGCTCCCTGCAGGAGCTGGCTTCCCCAGGAAGGCTGGGTCTGCTCCTGCGGCAAGGGACACGCTGCCGTCCTGGCCTTTGCAGGAGTCGGCTGCTTCTGCTGCTCGCCTGTCCCCCACATTCCTCAGCAGCAAGGCTGCTTTGTGTCCTTAGGACAGCGTTACAAAAACCCCACAGCAAACAGTGATATATAACATTCTAAATAAACGTGAGCTTGGAAAACAAAAGCCAAAAAATACAAGGGAGGGTGGACTGACTACCATGAGAGCCATCACCTAGTGTTTCAAAGTAATAATTAAAATTCATAACAGGAAACAGCATGGCACTGGATCTTCCTCACTCGCACAGCTAGGATCTAATCTATACCTCTCAGCCAAAAGGAGACAATCCCCATGCATTTAGGGCTTTTCTAAATGAGGCCATAGAGGTAAGCAGGGACACTGCCTGGTTTTTACACTTGTCTTGCCCTCTTTCAGGTCTCAATGTTTTGCCCCATTAGCTCTGTATGGCAAGATGCAAACTGTTTTGTACTGGTGGGTACAGAGCAGATACAGGTCCAAAATAAAACAGTAAATCAGTTTAAACAAAGTTCTTACACTTTCAACAATCCCATCTGATGTCCTCTACATTATACTGACAGGAGAACAGAAAACAGAGGCAAGGTGGCCAACCAATTTTATTTTTACCACTTCTTTCATATATTTTCTCTTGTCTGCTCAGTATAGGAACCTGTAGCATGTCTAACTCGCATTTGGAAGATTCCGTTCCAGATTACAAAACTCAGCAACTTCTAAGAAAGCATTTAATGACTTCTTTTAAATTCACTGTGGCTTGTTCACTTTTTGACACTGTTTCAAACTATGTCCTATACTCAGTCTGCAGACAAATCCAGACTGAGCTAGAAACAATCACGCCTCTCTCCTGGCCTCTCTCCAAAGCCTGTGGCCTTCATTTCCAGGAGTGGACAGACAGGACCCATGCCTTTGTCCCAGGGCTTCCCAGTTCACAGCCTGCCTGTGGTGACTGCAGTTACACTGAATCCTCAGGCTGTAAGCTGAAGGTCACTGATGCAGACATCCATCCCCATCTACAGCTCCTCCAATGGAGCAGACAGCTCCGACCGAGTGGATGCAAAGCCTCATTGCAGCAGGATCTTCAGGTGCTGCAGCAACATCACAGTGGCCACAAGGAGACTAAAGGCAGCCTAAATCTCAGCAAGCAGGCTAGGCCAGGCAGCGTATGAGCAGCAACACACCACATCCTATCCACCTTAATATCAATACCATTTCTGCACTTGTGTCCCTGTCGTTTGGCAGCTTTAACCCTTTTCAATCAAACTGAGACACTAGTTTTACTCCCATGAGTACTTAATGATTCTTTCTGGGGGAAGCTATTAGCACTGGAGAGATATACAGCTGCTTCCTTACTACGGAAACATACAGCTTAAAGCCAGAACTATATCAAAATGGCAACTGTGATTTACACACTCAGCTGAACAGATTTAAACCAATGAGCATTTAAACCAAGAAACCACAAAACCTGCATGGAATATTGTGCTGCGGTGGTATGTGGACCAACAGCTGACAAGTTGAAAATACAGGTAAGAGCTCTTAATAGTAAACCACTTAAGAGAAACAGCAAAGATACTCCCAAAGCTTTTCTGATACAATTATTGTTACATAAATACCTGGGCTTCTCTTCAAATCAAAACCAGCAATTGTACCGCACTACTCCAGCTCTGGGAGTCCACAATACCTGAGATAAATGACCTCACCAGCCCACCACCTATCTCAGGGTTATTCTGTGTAATTCAGAGAAGCTGTTTCCTACCTGCTGTATAGAAGAGATTCTACAGCAGTGAGCACTGTTTTCCCCCCTGCTTCTCAATTTGATACTCAGTTTTGAAAGGGCACTTCTTAGTCCTCACCAATACTGGACAGGTATGTGTTGCTACAGTGTACGGTGCACAGTACAGAGTCCTTCCTCCCCTCTACTTCTTCACGTCAAGTTCACAGGTACACCTGAGAGTATTTCACTAGATACAGAAGAGCAGTCTCTGGCACTCCTGACATGACAGATAAGAACAATTTATTTCAGCAACCTCAAAAGCAACAGAAACAGCTTTTTATTTTCCCTAAAAGAAGTACTTCTAGTAGTAAATAAATATAATTGACCATTGTTATGAGTTTAACTAACAAATCACTTCAGGCATATCTTGAACAACTATGGCACATCTTCAGCCTATCTTTACTTGGTAACAAAATAAAACTTTCTCACATCTTTTTCAGTAATCTGCTATTATTTATTTTGCAAATAACTTTAAACTATTCTGAAAGACCCTCCTCTACTAGCCCACTTCAGTCTTTTATTATTAAAGGCACTTTATCCTTAAGATGACAGGTCATACAAAGAAAAAGCTGGAAAAACAGGCTAAAGTATTGCATTGTTTTCAGTACAAAAAGCTCCATTTCTTTAACTCTGCCTTTCTACGCAAGGAACTTCCTTGAGAAACCAGAGTAGCATCTGCTCGTACTTCAAATAATTACTCTCTGCTCCTTTGTCTCTAAGTCTCCTTGACTGAGGTCAAGAAAAGCACAAGTACATTTTAAAATCCAAGTTTACCATTTCAGTAGGATTTCACAGCCAAGACTGTTAAAGTCATGTTATGCCACCATTCTTTTCAAAGCAAAACAGTTTGTGCTTAACACTACCAAACAGTTGGACTTCTGTCATTATCTTTGCTGACTAGTGTTATTACCCTGTCCAGAGGTCTCCCACTGCAGTACAGATACAGCAGTACATGAGCAGTTTTTAACACTGCACTCATCACTTCCTACAGGTCTGCAAAAGGAGCTAAGAAGATCAGTCTATTTGTAGGCTTGCATTCATTTTTCAGGCATCCATATCATCTACAGGACAATGTTTTACCATCTTTAAAGTAATTTTGGAAAAGCTGAAAACCCACTACTTTAAATTGTCAGCTTTTTTCTTGCAGGGAGATACACATTTTTTTAAAGCTTGAACATGGTCAAAAGGGATCATCCTTTAGCTACTAGATAAAAAACTACCTCAGAAGAAGGCATAAGGATGAAAGTAGCAAGCACTACAAGTGTGGGTATGAACACACTTAGAAGTCCAAGCACTTTCAGTCAAGCAGTTACTGCTTTATAACTAACTTGATGTTTTGTATTGCTTAAACTACAGTTGTAAAAAAAAATTTCTGTGACAATTTCTCACCTCTCATTCCCTACATTCATGGCAGGTGGAGATTAGGCACCAAATTGTCTCCACATTTATTTAAAACAAGCCAAGCCAGAGGTAGTTTGACCACGCATTTACTCACTCCATGAGTTTACCTATTTTGTCCTGAACTGACATAACAGATGACTTCTCCTGGTTTGTTGCTCTGGTACTTTTTGAGCATTAAAATCACTTAGTAAGTGACCAGGATGGAGAAGATCTGGTCAAAGAAGATAGAAAGAGAAAAAAGTAACACTGATTCATCTTGCCTAGGTGAAGGCTTTCTCCTATATTTCAAGGAAATACAGCAGCAAAATAGGAAATTAATGAAACAAACTAATATCTTGAAAGTATGCTTAAAACACACTCCAAAACTTAACCTGGAAGTGACTATCAGTGAAGACATCCAAACAATTCTCCAATCCAATCTACAATTTCAGTCTACTATTGTAACCCCACCTCCAGTAAAATTCAGACCTGAACTGTGCTCACATATACAAAGAGAATATTGCAGCAATACTAATAAAGTAGCATCTCCACTGAAGCTCCACATTTTATTCCAATTCCATGAAGAAATACCACTTTAATTACTAAACCTAAACAAAGTCACTATTCACCTCAAAACAGACAGAATCTGCCAATCCAATGCTTATATAAGACTGCAATACCACACAATTAATATAACACTAAACAGAAACATTAATTAATACAACATTCCAGAAAAAATCAACAATCTGTATATTCAGAAATAAAAGAATCACCATTTTTATGATTCCTGGATCTCAGCACTTCTTAGAAATTGTATCAAATATTTTCATATATGCACATGTACACAGCAGTGCTTTCTGAGCTATGCAGTACATCAGCAGCACATTTCCATCACAGAAAGCCACTGCCCTGCTACCTACTGCACACACCCACACATCTCAAACATCAGAAACACTTCAGGTACGAACGTCATATCTAAATAATGCATGAAATACCCAAGCCAAAAATCCTACCAACAAGTAGCATGCTGTCTCTTCTTATCCCTCCCCCACACTGTTATCCTGAGAAGGTAAATCCCAGTTCTTCTCTGCTATAGGTGGAAGGTACTCAGATACTACATACAATGTGGCAGAATAAAATCCTGTCGCTGTCATCCCCTTTTTAGAATTACGAGAACAAGTTACTGGCAAATTTACAGATGGAGTTTACTTCTCACAATGTAAAATCACATATTACTTGTAGCAAAAAACCACCAACATATTTTCAGTATCCAAGTTTCTTAAAATTAGGAGGGTTTTGTCTAGTTTTTACTTTAAGAATAATGACAGCTGCTTTCCATGGGGTTAAAATGCAATCCAAAGTTTTAAAAAGAAACTTCCATTAGTATAATCTTCTCTATTTTCTAGTTCTATCAGAAACAATTTATTACGACATACACTTCTGATTTCCAAAACAAGCCAGTTTTCTTCCTGGATGTACTGCTGCAGTATTTTCTAAACATATTCTAAAAAGAGGTGCAAAGATTCGAAGAGCAGTTGAAAAGAAAGCTATTTAACTCTGCTAATTTGCATCAAGTTTTATAGTTCCTATCCTCCCTCCTAAATGGAAAACTAATTGTGATGAAACATCAAGCCCAATTAGAAACAGCCACTACATACAATTATTTATTTGAATGATTTCCTTTAGAGTATGTGTAATTGTTTTTACAGAATCCTCTAGTATTTGGGCCAAATATTGTGATCTTTTCTGCAGGGAAAAAACCCCCACACTCCCTCCAGTTTCACATGTCATTCACTAAGTACTGAATGAATTAAAATCCTAATATATTCACTGAATTAAAATCCTAATATATATAAAAATATATCTTTCAAATTTAACTTATTTTAATGAAATGCTGAAAAACCATTACAGCAGCTTGAGTTCTGCTTTCAGGATACATTTGCAATTTTCTTCAGGCTTCAGTATTAGCTTGCACATTAGAAAGCCCAAGATGGGCACCTATTTGTATATTAAGACAGTGATCAGGTGCCATGTGGGACTTGAGCACCTGAACTAGAGCTCAGATTTTTGGAGCTTGATGCCACTGCTGTCACTTTTGCCAGAATTCTGAAGTTCAGCTTTGTTTGGGGATGTGACCTTTATATTTCCTTTTACATTTAAGGCCCAAAAATCTGACAGACCTCTGTAGGCACTGGAAAAAGTTGGAGAACAAAGTGGACAAGATTCAGAAAACAGGGAAGCGACTTAAATATATTTTGTCTGCATCTGTGGACAGCTGGTGGCTGCGCCAGCCACGGCAGGAGATGAGATCAGTCTCTGTGGCAGCACTGAGTGAGAGGGAGCAAGCATGGAGGAGAGGTCAGGTCCCTGCAGGTGGGTTGCCATCCCATTCCTGGCATATTCAGGTTATATTTTCCTCCATAAACATGCTTGCTGGAAAAGTGAGCAGGGCAGCAAAAACAGCAGGGAAATAATTTTCATTCAGTTTTACTTAAGAGCAAACCCTGCCTGACCTTTAGCTGTCCTTATGCTGCTTTAACCTACAGCTGCTCTCCCTTCTCCACAGACTCTCCTGCCAGCCCTGCCCTCTGGCAGAGGGGGCACAGGCACCCACCCTGCCCCAGGGTGCCCACAGGGGTACATCAGCACACATCATGGTTTTGGAAGCAGCTGGCCTGGCACAGCCATCCCTGGGAAGCAGAGCTGCAGGAGGATGGCTGGCCCCAGCCAAGGCCACCACAGCTATGAGCAAGGACAGAGGACTCCTCCCTGGAAACATGAGGAAGGGGGGGTTATGCCAGCATGAACGCACCACATAAATACAGTGGCCAACATGAAAATCCAGCAAGAAAAGAAAAATTTTCAACTATCCCTATGGATTTCTGAGGTGTCACCCACTCTTTAGCTGTTCTTTTGTTTTACCAACAACTAATTCCTCTGAATAACTCCAACCAAACTGAACTCAAGGTGCTTCTGCAAAAGCAAAATTTGCAAATTGCAAACTCACTTAAAAAAATAGTGTCATTTAATCTTCAGTAGTAAGTGCTGCTTACTGTTTCTTATACCAGAGTAAAGTATCTGCTGTAACATCCCTTGTGATGATGCCTGCTCTTGTCTAAAAGACCTGACACCAAAGCCAGATGTGAATCAGTGACTATTACATGGTCTCCTGTAAAAGTTTCTCAAAGTTTTGTCTGCATACTATCAAAAACTAAATGAGAAGATTTTCTCATTCAATTAAAAAAAGGGCATTATTTTATCCTCTTGTCTGTGGTTTTCTCCACAGTGTTTGTGTGGGACTCGGTTAAAATAAGTTTTTACCATGCAACACTTCATTTTACTGTAAGAGAACACAAAATAGATAATCAAAAGTCAAAATTCATATTTTACTTCAGAAATGCAACTCCCCCTCTAAAAACAAAAAATCCCCCAAACAATTTTTTTTTTTACATTCTAGGTTCACTCACCAGAAGTCAATGAAGTATGCAAAGTGATACTGCACACAGAAAAACAGCAGATCTCTTCATCAAGAAAAATCATACAGGATCCTTGCATTCAAGTCCAAAATACATGTGTGAGACACCAGAGAAGAGTGTGGGTCTATTCCTGCCACTCCAGCATGAATGCAAGGAACACAGATTCTAATCTTCTTGTTAGATAGCTGCCTCTATAAATACAACACAGTAACAGCATTAATATATACAAGCACTTTTGGAGCCTTTTTTTTCCTTGTTTTTAACTGATAGGAAGAAAAGGTTTAAGATAGGCTACTCTTTACCAAAGGAGGCTTTACAGATCCCAACCGTGTCCTTGCTCTATGTGCAAAAGAGCCACTATACTTGTCAGGGTACAACAATGGCTTGCCAGTCATACGAATTCTCCTATTCCTGCACTCGGTAAGTTAAACACATGTTAGCATGTGTTAGCAAGAGCTATTTACACAAAAACATCATGCTGTGAAATGCAGTTGCTGCAGAGCTGACCCACTGATACTTTTCCACCATTGCATTTTGAACTGCAACAAAGTGGTACAGTGGCCCATAGGAGACCAAAAAATTCCCAGATGCTGTTCAACTCTAGAGAAGTCATCAGTGGCATCCCTGCATCTCTCAACTAGCTGACCACCACTGCTGCTCTTTGGGACCCTGCCTGGTACAGCCCAGGAAAAGGCAGGAGAACAAAAGCAACTGTTAGCTTTGTTGCTGCAAATACCTCAGCAAGGGTAAGTGTGCTTCTCTAGAAGCAAGAGACTGTAGTAACAAGTGATTTGGTGTAGTTTAACTTCTCCAACATCTACATTTATATCAAAGGGATTCCAGTATTACAATTTGATCTTCTGCTTGGGTGAACATGTGGCCTGTGAGTTTAACAGCATCACTTGTAAACCAATGCAGCATATAAACCATAAAGACACATTAACTCCCTGTCAACAGATATATATGCAAATCTTCAGCACAGTAATTGTTCTATTTGTTTTTTTTAATGTTACTTTTTCTACCAGAGAGTGGAGGGAGGGTTGGGGAGAATGTTAAACACAGCCTTGATACTAAATGGGCTGGCAAAAACTACATTCTTTAGAGAAACAGAGGTAGCTTGGTCTCAGTGCTGAGAACTTAGTGCTTACTTCTGTATTTCCCATACATTCCCAAGGACTCTAGTTTTCAATGACAGCTTCTTGAAGGAATGGCAGAAAAACAGGGCAAAAATTCTACCCTGAGCACCAAACGCAGTAAGCTCATCCTCCCCTGCCTCCCCCACTCCTATAAAACCCAAGAACAAGCCCTCTAATAAGCAGATCTTATCCCCAATTAGTCTGCACTTTCAACAACAATGACTGATTATCAAAATAAATACAGTTAATTGAATAATCATTTCCCAAGAGAAAGTACTGTTTTCAACATCCAGTGCTCTAGAAGAAATCCATAAACAGGATTTGCAACCTCCTAGCACAGGGATAGTTATTACTGCAGCCTAAGATCTTGCCTTTTGAAGGCATGTCCAGGACATGTCCTTGTCTCATCAGCACTAACTGTCAAGTGACTGGCCCCAGAGACTCGATAGTTTTGGTAGCTCCTACACACAGCAGCCTGATTTAAACCAACTAATCAAGTACCAGGAACTCTAAGTGCAGCAGCCCAGCCCCACTCTGCATGATCTAACCTCCCCTTACTCAATGCAAGTTAAACTAGCACATGCAGAGCTCCATGCTAGCACTGCCAAACCCCTTCTGATACTTGTTCTGCCTTACGGAAAGAGCCCTTGGGTAACCACAAAACAATGTAGAGACATACTTTTAGGATTTGAGAAGATGCCAGGTTTTATCAATATGTATTTTTAAATGCTACATTTTAGCAAGGTGTTTCCAAAAAGTTGATAATAAAGAATCTCTCCACTTTTTCTTTAAAACACCCTGAATGCTGCACAGCCAACTCTCTAGGCCTCAAAATCCCTCAAATCAGACTTGGGAGGGATGCACAGAACTCTTAGCTTAGTTACTAAACAGGCAGTTTAATAATGGGCATATTTGCCCATTTGTCTGGCTGGACTCTTTCTTGAGTCGGGCATTTACCAGTGCCAGTGATGCCCTGCATTCCCAAGTTGGTCACAGAGAAGATAGGGCACTCAGCACTTCAGCAGGGAATCTGGTAGATGGGGCAACTCCAATTGTCCCTGAATTAACCAAAGTCAGCAAACAGTTGAGGCATTTAAGACAGGGTTTGGCAGATAGGGAGGGAAGACCCTGGGTTTCCTGGAAGAAGATACCTATGTCAGAGGGGCACGTGCCCTGTGCAGTCCTCTTCACCTCCCACCTGTTTCCTCCAGTGATACTGTGATTAATTTGGAGTTATACAGCAATTGTCATAAATTGCCAAACTATTCAATAATCTTTACTAAGCCTCCCAGTTCAGTATAACAATTTTAAGTACACCACGAAGCAGGTATCTCTCATGATCATTTATTTGCCACTGCTGAGAAACCATTCCCTAGCTTTCCTCCATCTGGAAAGCTACTCCTCTGCCCAAAAGGACATTAGCCACCATACACTCCAGAGTCTTTTTCTGCATTGAGTGTGTGGTCAAATTAAAATGAGTTGCTTGCACTACTCTTTCTAACCCTGGTATTATCATGATCGCTGACTTTTTGTGTATAAAGAAACGTAAGAATCAAACTTTACCCTGACACAGTGGTCTGAACAGGCAGCAGTAGCAAACTCTCTGCAAGCCACATTAAGGTCCATGTTTGCAGCATACTGGGACTACACTTAACACTGTTCAACACAGACACCACAGTAATACATGATCTCCCATCTTAAAGTCTGAAATTGATTTTTTAAATTGTAATTTACATACAGGTATGTAGGGTTTTTTCCAAATATTTCACATCAGCATAAGTGACCCACTGCTTCTGAGCTGCAATGGAAGTGAGGCATCTACCTTGTGTGACTGAAAATTTCAAACAGAAGAAATGACAGATATACCCAGGCTTGTTTCAATAAGCAACAATTATTTAATAATCCACAGCTGAGAGTCCTGATCCTACTGGTACATTACTCTGTAAATCATGTACCTTTTCAACTGCATTGAACAACTTCTACTAGTACATTCAACAAATGCTGAATCCTTGATAATTATTTACTTTCTAATCACTACTTTAAGATGTTTATGTAAAAACTAGAATTTCTTTCAAATTAGAGGCAAATGAAAGGTGTAACCATTGAAAATCTCAGAATTTTCACTTAAAATTTTAAGTATCATCTGACTGCAGCCACTAAAATTACTCAGGTTAGCTCTAAACCCAAAGATTTTTCTAAATTTAAAGCATTCCTGCAAACAGGGGTATAAAAATAAATGCTTCTGAAGCTCACATATTTTGGCAGGACAATGGTCTATGCTACTTCTTCGTGGCAGCTGCTGAGAACGCTCATCTCCATCTCGTCCCATCACCCCTGTCACTAGTGAGGTGTAGGTATTTTACTGGACAACACACTAGTGCAACAGGTCTGTAAGTCAAGAACATTTAAAATCAATTGTGTAGCAAGCTCCTTTCATCAATACTATTTCATATCAGGCGTGGAAGAATTTTCACTTCATCCACCTTATATGGCTATTACAGATATCCCCATAACACAGGCTTAGAAATTTTCTCTACATCATAATGACACGAAATTGACACCAAGTGGCATGGAATTTTAAATTTCTTATGAGAGTTGAATTATTTTTACTCCTAGTATCTGTCTACTGATTAAGAAAGCTACCTGTTTCACCTTAGTGCTACTGAATTGCATTGTCTGTCCACATAAGCAGCACTGTTCACATTCCCAAAGGTTAATATACATATTTGTCCTCTCATTCAAAATAACAAAAATGGACATCAGCTGATTTAGAATAAAATCTCTAAACACCAATCAAGACATTCTCAAACCAACACTTTGTGGTCCACTGAATCAGAGATAATCACTTCATCTTAACACTGTTTCTTTCAGTGTTACTTTTGCCAACTAAAACCCTCCAGTCCATGGATTTCTAAGGCAGGCCAGAGAGGTTTTTTAAAAATGAGACTTGGAACTCAAAGTGCAAGGTTAAGCAAGCATGGGGATATAACCACAGGTCTCTAATCATTCTTTTGAGGAGACATACTTGATTAACCCCCTTGCTCCTTTGCTGTGCTTTACATCCTGATCACAGAATGTTTCAGGAAAGTGCTGACCCATCAGCAGGTACATGGAAACAAAAGCAAGAAAAGTGGAATAAGAATTCCAGCAGCCTAAATAAAGATTGGGTCACTGGGAAAAGAAAAAAAAAAATTCAGCCTTATGTTCTATATACTAGCCAACACTGTCTCACTAGTTAGGATAAGCTGTTTCAATTGTTGCCAATAATCCCCCAACTCTGACACTTTTAAGGACATTTTGATTCTTCGGTTTCCAAAGTAAAATATCTCTGCAGCCTCACTGAAGCAGCAGAGAATTCCTTCACTTCCGCAGTTGCTCAGCCCTGTGTCCCACCTCATGATCAGCATTCCCACAGTGTCAATGTGAATCTGCAAGTTAGAGATGCTCACTGCCAATTTGTTAAACTGTGACCGTCAGTTATCACCAAGTTCCTGAATGGATTCACCCGTTCTCCATTTAAAGTAACAATGCATGTTATAAGCAAATCACCATCTCCTACTGAAAATAAAGGTCCTGCTTTGTTGACAAAGTAAGAATGCTTAAATTTTCTGTCTGGAAGTAACATTCGTGAGGACAGAATCTTGTTCATTTGCCAAAATTATTCACAAGTCTAAGAAACACAAAGGTGGGGTTTTTAAATTTTGGCCTAACCAGCTTATGATCTGAATGCATGCCACTAGCAAAATGAGTTTATTACCTTTATTCTCCTTTAGATCATGTAATGGTCTAGTATAGAACAGTTAGCTCCTGCCACCTTGTGGGACTTCATGGGTTTCCCTGAAAGCTTGAATCATCAGTAAACTAGTGAGTTGAAACAAATAAATATTTGGGAGTTACTTTTCTTGTGATTCAGCCTGGTGAATGTTGAAATAAGAGAGAAATATTTATGGAGGGGGTATGCCATTTTGAATATTTTCTCGTTCATTATCTCTAGCATTGTTTATATAGTTGAACTGCTGGATTTAGTAATCTTATAGAGGTTGTTTTAAATATTTAAGTATCTGTCAAGAATCCTAAGTTTTGGAAGCTGATGCGTCCAAGTTTAAAATAACATTATGATCAAATACTTGTCACCACTAGCAAATTTCCCATATTCAAAATAGATTCCACACAGAAATAATGCAAATTTAGACTGAAAATCCTTGCATTCAGGTGCAATTTTGAAAGCAAATAATAACCTTCTTCTCATATAGAATTACATATATGCTTAACTTTTTATATGGTGATAACATGTCTAGTTCTCCCAAAAGACCCTATTCCATGTATTTACTTTTTAACTGCAATTTGACTTCCTGTTTTTTGTTTTTCCTCTCCTCATCCAGCGCCACCTCTATCACACATGGCTAACTTAATGAAGGAGTCAAGTTCTGCAAAGAATAAGACAGTTGGAATAGAAAAACTTTTCCACCATAGTAACAAGAAGGTGAAAATGCAGGGATCCTCATCCTCGTGTCTTACATGTTGTCTACTGCCCCTCTGACAGACTATTTGTCATACCTACTCTGTGGAGATGCAAAAGACAACAGCACCTGCAATCACTGGGAAGGGATGAGGTTCTTTTTTTATTTAAGCCAAACCTCTGCTGCTCCAAATATCAAAACTGAAAGAGCACAGTGGATTGCAGATGATGTGACTCCATGAACCTGATCAACAACCTCAACAAACCTGCTCCTGTCTATTCTTAGATTCGAGTGACTTGTTACAGATGCACAAAAATGCAAGACCAGTTAGGGAGCACTTCTTCCCCCCTCACCATCCCACAACTGCTTCAGTGAACTTGGGAGATCTAACATGCTGTGTACTTGATGCCAGCTGTAGCAAACTTAACTCCTCGGAACTTCCTTCTGCTAGAGACAAAACTGTCAACAGACTTGAAACAGGAACAAATTATGTCAAAAGCAAATCACCTCTACTAAAGGCCTTTAGTAGTTCATAAATGGACTCAAGAACAATAATTACAGATCCACAGCCAAAGGAAATACAGCAAGGGTATCTTTTTTAATCCATAAACAGATGAATTTTTGCTCAAGACTGAAACAATAACAAAATGTCAGGCTATTAATCAATTGGCACAGAATAGCTAAGGAACATAAATTGTATGTTCTTAAATAAAATGTTTCGGGATCTCACTAGCTTCCCTGGTAACTTCAGTAGTGAAGTTGTCTCTGACAGCCATCATATTCCCTCACACACGACCCCTTATCTCTCCTTATATATTTTTAAGATTCTAGTAGCCACACAATTAACTTACAAGGCAAAGTTCATAGGTGTTCACGGCAATCTCTGACCACACCTCTGCTCCAACACTGAGAATCTCTCCCAGACTGAAGTATGTCAGTGTCCTGACTGTCTGGAAGGCACCAAAACACTCCTCTCACAGCTGTCCTTACCCATCCCAATCTCCACTACAGGAAATCCAAACAGACAAACTGGTTGGGAGCTCTAGAAGAGTCATCGGTCTGGATGATGAGGGAATCAGAACTGCAGGGCATATTCTACCTGACCCCAACACAGCCAGCATGTTGCAAGGACAGGACAGGCACCACTACCTCTCTACCTCACTGTGGGTGTTAGGGATACAGACACTTCCTTACCCAGAGCTTATTTGATTCAGATTCTTCCCTGCTCTGGAGCACCCTGATGTTATGTCAGTCTCACTGTAACTGCAGACATGTATCTAAGAGCCACCTTCAGTCCCTGGCTACAGAGGAAAAGAAATAGCATGCTCTAGCAACAGAATGGATTGGATCCAACACCCACTGCAGGACTCAGTAACACCACAAAGCGTAAGAAGTAAATACTAGGACCTTATAAGAAATTCCATTTTGATGCAAGTCAATCATATCCTGATATATCCTTTTATTTTCATTTTATTTCTCTACTAGTCCTATATTCTGCAATGTTACTAATCCAGCAGGAAGATCCCTGAGACAACTTTCTGCATGTCTGCATGCCCACGGCAGTCTAATTGCAGTACCAGAGAGTCGAGCTGGTACCTTATTCTTCAGGATGCTTTGAAACCAGTGGAAGCACAAACACACTTCTCATACCCTGACTAGACATGCTCTCTTTGGTAAGTGTAACTCAGTTGGACCTGACAATACAGGACTCCCAAGCAGCAGCAGACTGAAGAGTACCTGATGGTCTTTCAGTTCTTCCTGAAAGTACTGCACAGTGTCCTGAACACCAGCAGCAAAAACTGAACAGCATTAACTTTGCCTAAAGTTGTGAGTTCTCCAAGGAGACAGAAACATCTGGTCCAGGTCAAGGAAGAGTCACGACATGGCTTGAGCCTGGTTCCCATCTGAAACACTACTGCCTAGCTGTCAGGATAAGATTTGTTTTACATTTTCTCAGAATATTTATTTTTCTACAAAAACATTATTTGACTTTTGCAAACTTTTGTTGAGGGAACTTTCCAAGAAGTTACATAAATTAATTACTTTATTCATGCACTTACTGGAGAAAGTAAAAACAAACAAAAACCCACAAAACAAACCAAACGCTACTGGGCCACTTGCTCCTTCTGTTTCTTATCTATATTCTTATTGATCTACTTTAGCCTCACATTTCAAGGAGAAAAGAGAAAAGTTCTGAATCTAATTGTCTCATTTCTTGAGAAACACCTTGAAAAATCACCCAGGTTACAGACTTTACAAACTTCTGTACATAGCCTGCTTTATGAGATTTCCAAGAGGAACCTCACTGCTTCATAAACCGGAATACACAATCAGATCCATCTTCACCACTGTTTCATTGATGCCAAGCCACAAGAGCTTACCCAGAACTGTGCACGTGCCCAAGGATCTGTGCCAAAATGTCTCAGAGCAGGATCAGGCCCCTGTAAGATTAGCTGCATGTACAGTTTCAATCCTGCAACTGCAATAGCTCAAGGAGACTGCTATGACAGAGGCATTGCAGGACTGGGCCCTAAAATAATCAAGTATATAAAGATCTTTGTGCTCTCCACAACTGAAGCACAATTCTTAAAAATGAATGGAACAAAAAACTTTTGTATTTGTGAAATAAAAATCAATTCTTTGGACAACAAGCAGGACCAGCATTCTTCAGGACAAGCTCCTTAAAATCCATAGGCTGTTTTTCCATTTTTTGTTTTGCTGGGGTTTTTTTAAAATTTATTTTTCAGTTGTTTTGGGGATTTTTCTTGCAGACAGAATTACTAGAATAACCC
The DNA here is from genome assembly GCA_013398275.1 of Promerops cafer. Taxonomy (NCBI): domain Eukaryota; kingdom Metazoa; phylum Chordata; class Aves; order Passeriformes; family Nectariniidae; genus Promerops; species Promerops cafer. The sequence continues at coordinate 2,267,892 of VZSE01004122.1, read as the reverse complement.
TGGAAGGCCCCTGTCCTAAGGATAAGCCCAACAGAGGAAAAGACTCAGTTCAAAAGATGCAAATTCATTCACATTTAAAAAAAGGTCAGCAGTTAAAAAACTTGATAGTGCTGGCTGTAACTGTAGAGCAAGGACAGGAGATAACTCCTTTGGCATCTACAGATTCCCAGTATTGCATGAAGATAGTTGGAATCAGAAGGCGAACGAGATATTAAGAGTTTTCTGAAAATCAGATTCTAGTATGCTCAAGACTGTGTACCAACTGAGAAAACAGAAGTTATTTAAAACCCTAGGTGCACACAAATCCACAGTTCTGAACTGTACTAGCCTAAGAAACGAAAGCACAAGATCCATGGATTCTCAGTCTTGCCTGCTTTGAAAGACAGTCACTAAGCTTGCTTGTTATTGACCCAATATGAAATTACAAGTTCAAACCCGGCACCTGAATTACAAAGCACCCCGCAAAACCCCACACTGCCACAATGCTGACTTCCTTCCAGGCCACTTGTGCCAACCCTTAGAGCAAGAAGCTCTGGCTGAAGAGCTGAACTGAACACACTGAAATATGTAGGCAGAGACAAAGCCTGACTTGACGAAGTCCTTCTGAGCAATAGGATATTTTAACTCATTCTTAGAACCAGCACAAGTATGTTTCTATCACCTTCACATAACTTGTATAACAAACAAAACATGCCTATGCATCCTTGCAAAAGTAACTTTCAGAGAATTACAAAGAACAGAGGGCAATATTCACACAGCACTACATTAAGAAGAGACCTTGGCTTGGAAGAACAAAAGACCAGGCCCAAAAGCTCTGACCTGCAAGGGTATTTTCCTTTCAGGCATCACAAGCTCTTAGATGTGGAGGAAGAATTTGGATGCAAACAGATTCCTCAAGTCTAAGTTCACAAGTACTCAACCAGTAAGCTAGAAATCGAAAGGTAACAGCTCACCACCATTTTTTCACCAACCAAGATAGGAAAGTAATGTGCATAGGGCAGATATTTTAGTAACAAAGAGGTAGTTGGTGTAGTAAGTTTAACAGTCATGTAAGAACTTTGCAGGAAGTTTAGGAATTCTGGACTTGATTCTGCCACCAGTCATCTGGTCTTACCTGAATATCCCTGAGTCTACTCTGCAATCTGCAAAAAGGGGGTGGGTAGCACTGCTTCTGAAATGTTTGTAAAATGTAGTTAGTTGATGGCTGCAAAAGCACACAAGAGAAGAGTAAAATGTTATTACACCCTAAAAACATGCTGTTTAACAAAATACATAATATATAAATGACAACACTACCTGTGTTTTACAGTACATACTCTCAAAAGATTTTGTTATATACCTGTTTGGGAAGTGAATTGTTTTGATTCTCTGGTAGGATGGACCTGAAGTCCATCTCTCCAGGGAAAGAAGCAGAGAAAGATCTTTTTCTAGATCTTCACAATCAAACAAAACTGAGCCTCCGTGTAAAATTTTCCCCAAGTATTATCACACAACTACAATTAATGCAACTGCCATTTTACCTTGACAGGGCTAACAAAAAAAACCCCAACCAACAAATGTGGACAACTCTTCTTAACTTTGTGCCCTGCTGCTCAGTAACAAGTTTTTCTTTCAGAAGCTGCATGACACTTTACACGGGAAGAAGCTATCACCACCCCAAGTTTGTAAGTGGTGAAACTGCTTGATTTGGTCTCCATAGCTGAAAAGGCTGTAGTGGCACACTCTACCTTTATTGTAAGGCTACCACTTACTTTCAACCACATTTGTAAAACTGGGAAATTCACGCCAATCACCAGTGTTGTGATACTGGTAAAGTACAGATGATCCTTCAAGAAACCTCAATGAGATCCATAAAATCTGACTTGTAATGAAATCTTTATTTCCACTGAAGTCTGTAACAAAGTTCTCACTGAACTCAGCATGGCAGTGATTACACCTAATGGGGTGCAGCTCCTGGGCAACAGCACAGCTCTTTTTTGGATAGGAGATGGGGGAAATCACACATATGGTAAGCTGCCCCCGTCACTTTGGGTGTGTGGGAGAAGTACTTGGGGAAGCAACAGAATCTGTTTTGCAGACAGTACACAACATTCATGATACTTTGCAAAGGACATTCCTCTGCAGTTTACCTTACACAAACTTGGAGTGCTCAGGCTAAGACAGTGCACCTGTTTTTCCACTCCCTCTATACTTGGCTAGTGCCACCATGAAAGCAGACTGCTTGGCAGAAACACTACTTTGGTTCAGCACTAGCAGAAATGCTTCTTGTTCCTGAGTTTAAAATTGTTCCAAAAAAAAGACTGGCCCGTCATCTAAATATGGACTGCTGGTTAATTATTTCACTAAGTTCATCTATCTGACTAACTCTCCAAAGAAAGAGAAAAAAAGTGAGTTTTAATTGCAGTGATGGGACACCACCACCACCACCATTACCCACTGCCACCTCTTCCCCTACCTCCAATAAAAAATAAAAAGGAGTGAGGGTGTCTCATTCTTCTGATCAAATGCTACTGATGTAGTTTCAGCAACATTTTAAACACACACTTTTCCTAATTGGTTTTGCCACAATCCCCCAGACTAACACAACCAAATTCTGTTCAGCAGCCTCAGTGGAACTGCACAAGCTCACACCAACTCTGATTTCAGACCAGGGTGAATTTTACACCCAGATTTTTCAGCCCATTTCAATGTAACCTAGCAGGAGAACACTGTTAAGGACATGCGGATTAACAGGTTTCTCTGAGACATTTCAGACAGAATACTGTCAAAGATACCAATTCTCCTGATAAAATCTTGGCTCCAATACTTATTTTCTGAAAGGAAGGAAAGCCTCAACATTTCACATGTCTGTAAAGGGGGGTGTTGGGAGGAAGAAGCAAGTTAGGACAAGAATCATTCAATCCTATGAAAATGCAGTAATTATAAAATCAGCCAGATTGTAGAATCACAGAATGGTTTGGGTTGGAAGGGACCTTAAACATCATCTAATTCCAACTCCCCAGCCATGGGCAGGGACACTTTCAACTAGACCAGGTTTCTCAAGCCCCATCCAGCCTGGCCTTGAACACTTCCAGGGATGGGGAACCACAACTTCTCTGGGCAGCCTGTACAGTCATCCCATCAAAGTAAAGAATTTCTTCCTAATATGTAATCTAAATCTACTCTCTTTCTGTTTGAAGCCATTACCCCTTGTCCTGTCACTACCTGCTCTCATGAAAAGTCCCTCTCCATCTCTCTCATAGGCCACATGAGGTACTGCAAAGCTGCTACAAGGTCCTCCCGGAGCCATGTCTTCTTCAAGTTGAAAAATCCCAACTCTCTCTGCCTGTTCTCATAGGAAAGGTGCTGCAGCCCTCTGATCAACTACATACCTCTCCTCTGGACTTGCTCCAGCAGGTCCATGCCTTTATTATAGCGGGGATCCCAGAGCTGGATGCAGTTCTCTAGGTGGAGTGCCACAAGAGCAGTGGAGTGGGTGAGAAGTGAAAAAGCATTCTGCTGGAACGTTTATGTTAAAAAAAAGCTAATTATTTTAGAGCAGTTAAAAACATGAATGCTTCAACAATAAACAGCTCCTATCAAAAAAGTTACCTAAATATATGACTACACTATTTTCTTACTGATCTTGAATCAAATGTTCGTGAAAATGAAAACGACAACCCTTTCAGGATGAGTGATTCATCTTACTTTGGCTTGTTCTCTTAAGAGCAAGAAATACACAGTAATTTTCCCGTTTCAATTTTTTAAGGAAGGTTTTCTTTTTATTTCTTTATTAAAATTTACCATTTTAAACATTTGCAACCTGCAATAGCATTTTGACCTTTGCTTCAATTTTCCTCTGATTTCTATTCAGCTTTCTATTCAGCTTTTTTTTTCTATTCTAATCTTATCATATTTAGTTCTACTAGACCACAATAACTGCTGAGACTCTGAATGCCCTATACATTGATACAAAAGAATATAGAAAAACAGGGCAAAGACAGGATCGTGAAACCTATGTTTGCACCGGGGAGTGAAGGCCAGAAAACCACATCTTGAAGTGTGTAACTCCTCCTTTTTGAGAGGCAGGGGCAAAACTGCATTTGTACACAGTTTGTGTAACTGTACTACCAGGCCTCAGGCACACTCTGCATTTCTGAGCACAACTCTTCTCCTACCTGAGGTCTAACTCTGCATTCCTTAATGGTCACAAATACTGCTACACAGTTCCCCTGCTGCAGAAAAAACGTGTGGAGCTGCAGAGTCAATACACGTTATCAAGCTCCTTGACTGCTCAGATGCTATTAATATTTTGGTAGGGTGGGGGTTAGAATTCGTGTCAGCCACAGAGTTGCTATGGCATATATATATCAATTTTTTTTCCTTATTTTTTTCCCCTCTAATACGTTAGCAATACATGCAGCGTCCAGCAACAACTTGGTTTCATGTTCTGCTTTCTCGCACCAGATTCCTTCCTGGATGTTGTAGAGTACCGCCTCAACCACTGAAGTCACAATCGCATACCACACAGTCAAAAGGAAAGCTTGTAACAGCAACATTAAAATAATTATTTGTTTTAATGCTAAGTACATGCCTGTGTAAACAGAGATCTGTTGATCTCTATATCTTTTAGAAGCTATAGAGGGGTCTAGCACCCATTAAAAAAAAAAAAATAAAATTGATATGGCCACAGTGTTACCTAGTGAGCTACTCTGCATTCCTTACTGGCAGAAGATACTGCCCAAGGCATCTGCTATTACAAATAGGAACCGGATAATAGATGCTAAAGTCATCTAAAAAAATATATTCTGCTTAACAGAAACAGATACTGTTACAAATGAACTCTTTCTGAACAAAGAGATCACATCCACATTTCAGATGTTATTGTTGCTAGACATATTTTAACAAAAAAATACCTAATTGCAATTTGTGTTTAAATTCCAAACCAATGTTAAATTCCACTGTAATATTATGTAACTTGATTTATATAAAATTAAAATAAATTGCAAATGTTTGATGTCAGAACTGTAAACAAAGCTCAAACACTCAACAGGTAAGTCTTCTTTGAAGTACCAAGAACAAGTATTAGGTTAAGAACTAAGTTACCTGAAACTAATACCTTCTATAGCATCTGCAGAATCTTTGCTCCGTAAGTCACTTAACAGCACTTCCTGTAAAGCCAGGAAGCTAACTGGGAATTGAAGGAGTAAGACTATTTGTTTTCCTTCTCTTCTGAGAAAACAAAGAAGTTTGAGTTCTGTTAGTTCTAAATGCTTGCATTCGGTTAAGTAGAATAATTTACCTTACTAGGGATAATACTTTAGTTTTACTTGAAGTGCTTGAAAATTTGTTGTATTTACTTGTGTGTTTGTGCATGAGTGTAATTTTATTAAGTAGGACATTTTTAACAGCCACAATCAAAAAATGGCATAATTTGTCATGTCCTAAATAAAAACTTTTGTAACAGTTGCAATCTAGATAAATGCACATAGGCCATGAAATCACTTAGAAAGTGTGCAGGCATACAGTGCATGCTCTGAAATAACAAAAAAATGTAGTGCCTAATTTAGTGTAAAGGCTAAATTTAGCAACATATTTTAATGGTTGTCTACCAATAGAGACTGCTTCTGAAAAAACAAAAATACCAAAGCAAAATGAGGTTACAAGCACCAATTTAACCCAAGTGTTTATTGAGCGAAATCCTGATTTAAATCAGTTCAATAGGTATAACTGGAATGTCAAGGCAGCAGACACGTGAGCGTACGTACAGAGGGGCTCACAAGGGCCAGGAATAGGAGGCATAAAACCCTCCCTGCTTTCGGTGTGCCTGCCCCCACACTCTCCTTCAGCCCTACTCAATCTCTGCAAAGCCTGCTAGAGCTCCACAAAACACCATCCCCCATTCAAAGATTTTTTTTTCCCCTTTAGGATCCCCAAATAAGTACTGTGCCCTTCTCTCCCGTAACCCATTGCACGGGGACGTCTGTGATGACAACCTCACCTCCCATTTTGATTTCCGTCTTTCTGCGAAGAGTAACAGTAAACGTCAAATGCAGCCCTGTGGGTCCATCCAGGAAAGCAAGACGGCACACAGAAACCAGATCAGCCGTGGCAGAGAAACCAGCAGAACACTTCTTAGACAAAACACAGTATCTGGTCAGTTTTCTCAGGTGCTTCCCTCGTGCACTCCAGCATCCTCTCACTCACTTCGGCCCCATCAGCACATGGCGCAGCAAAACAGAAAGCTCGACAGGCACATCCTCGAGATTCTACTTCACTATATAAATAAATAATCCATTTCCTCCATATATCTCTCAGGAGGGCAGGATCTTCCTTTGCTGATTAAAAACCAGGAAGACGTCGCAGGCACACAGACCCAAAGCTTTGTCTGGAGCTCCCACCTGAACAACAGGCCAGCCCTGAGTAGCAGCAAAGTGATTTCAAAACCAGCAACTGAGTATCCAGATCCCTTCAACAGCTTCCTCCAAAGGACTCTGAAGGACCAAACTAGGGCAAGGGCACTCACAGGGTGAGATTTTGCCTGGGTCGGTTTTAACCGTGGACTCCATTTACCTTCTGCTGCTTTGGTACACAGTGCTGAGGTGAGACAGATGAGCACAAGCACATACAAGACATGCAAGGAAAAAACTTGACACTCAAAAACTGTTTTACACACTCACACACAGAGGCAATTTTCTCATATTAATGGAAATCTCATAGTAATGAGAAATGGACAAATTCAACCATTACACTGTCATTTACTTCCCTTATTCAAGGTCTTCCATACTAAGAAATAAAGTTAAAAACTTCCTTCCCTTGCTCTACTTATGCCACTTGTGCTTTTTATTTAGTTCAACCGTTTTAAAAGAATGGCACTGGAGCTTCTGCTTACTCTTTCAGCACTAAAACACATTTTAATCAATACAACAGAGGAAGTAAATTGTGAATAATTGCCTGCATTAATATATTTTCTACCAGCTTTGTCATTCCTTAATTTGCACACACCAAATTTCCCCTTATAAACACCTCTGTTTCTCCAAAAGCAGCTGGAAATTAATTATGCTGTTTTAATTTTCTTATTAATTCATATCCTATAGTTCTGTAATCAGTGAAGGATCATGCTGCAATTTTGCATACTTGTTTCAAAATACATTATGAGCACTTGATGACTGATGTTTAACACAATGTATGAAAGAGCATCTCAAACAAATTAGAGGGAATACAATTAAAGAAACTTAAATAAGAAAAAAAATTGCACATATATTCAAACACGAGCTAAACTCTGAAACTCACAAGATTGTGGCATGGAACACTGACTGATTAGACCTGAGCTAGGCAGGAAGTTTACACTACTCAACATGAAATTTGGATATAAAGAAACTTTTTGCAAAGAGAAAGAACAGCTGAATGAAATGGAGATGAAAATGGTACTTCTTTCCAAATCTATCATCTCTGACCATTTATTTGCAGTACATCAGAATGCTTTCTTTCCCTAGACAGACAGCCAACTTGTGAAGCAAACATACTTGAACAAAATGGCTTACGTGCCAGAAGACTTATCATCTACCAAATGGCATTCTCACACTTCATGCTCTTCCACCCTCTTCCCATTTACAGGAACTCGGCATGTTGCAGCAATGTCTCTCTCTATTCCCAGCTCACCATCAGGTCAGGGATGGCCTGTAAGCTTGTGAGTACAACAGGTGCCAGTCCCTGGCAGGACTATCTGCACATCAGTAACTAAGAATAATGTGAAATCTGCAGCTTTCCTGAGGAATTACAGGCCACCAGGAACTTCACCCAGCAAACCTGCAAACAGGTGCACATTGCTGATGCAGGTCTGGTTCTGGCTTTTTGTTCGGGAATTCACCTGCACAGCTGTAGCTGCAGGATCAGGCTCTTCAGCCATGAGGATAAGAGAAACTGATGTTCCTGTACTTCAGCCTGTAAGCCAGCATGATGTTGCTAACTGTAGTTCACTGTAAGCAAGATGTGGCTCAAAGACCACCACTTAGGGAAAGCAAACCCAAACACAACCAACCACAAAAATGAAATGAGGTAAGAAATCAAGTCCTCCCTCACTCCTTCCATTCTCACCTAATGTTTTCTTTATCCTGCTTCACCTTCAAATTTCTTGTGAAGTCTCTCTGAAATATAGCTTTGACAAGTACAAAACAATGCATTCTCTCACATACACAAACGAAAAATTAGAATTATTTGTTTCATAGAAGAACACACAGGCTGTGGATAGAAGATGTACTACTCTACTGCAAGAGACGTAATCCTAACTATTGCTGTGTGACATGCTTTCCCCGCTGCCATTGCCGGGAACCTCCTGACTGTGCAAGGCACGAGTACAAATGAAAAACAAATACTCAAAACAAAAAGACAACTTCTAACAAGTTTAAAAGTCCATATGTAGCCAGCAGAAAAAACATACTGGGGAATGAACTGAAAGGTACTGGTTGAAAGCCATCAAGCACTGAAACGTTGCCTGACACTCAGCAGCACGGTACAGTCACCATTTCTTGACCCAGCTCACCAGTGGCACAGAACCAGGCTTAAGACTTCCTCACTTGAATCCCGCAACGCGCCAGCTCAGTTCTCATCAACAGAAGCAAGGAGCAGGCCTTCAATGTGTGTGCCTAACCCTGCCGGGGGACCTCGGGGTTTCAGAAGCACAGGACAAAGCCCCTCCCAGGAGGGAGGGTGGCAGAAATCTTCCTGTTGCTACACCTGTGTAAGAGGAGAGTGATCCCACAGCCAGGAACACAGTTAGGGGCGTTCCACAATGTCTCAAAGCAGCCAATTTGCTACACACATAATGCCTTTCAGAGAGAAAATATCATAAAACCCCAAACAAAACACCACACAGCCAGAGGGAAGACACCTTCCCACTTTCCCTCAGAAAGGGAAGGTGTAGACAGGACTTGATAAGCTTCTTGTCAAGAGAGCTTCCACTTGCATTAAGTTCCATAGATCCCATGTTGTGCAAGTCCACTGAATTATTTTTATCTTTGCTGAATGAGGCTCCATGACATTAAGGGTCAATAAAATGCTGCTTCTTACTTTCAGCATTTGCTACATTTTATAAAATCTCTTATATAGAGACACCCACGTGGAAGATTTCTGACAATAAAAATTCCATGCTTCCTAAGCAACTGATTTTCTTAGTGTAGCCTCATAAAATCCTGTTAACTTTCCTTCCCCTCGCTAAAAATTGAAATGTTGTTGTACTAGGTTTCTTTGTACTCAGAGATGCCTGAAGCTAGTTTATTTTCACATGCTGAATTGTCCACGCTCATAAGGACTTGCTATTACATTATGCATTTGTGTGCTACAAAGGAAAAAGCACGAACACTGGAAAGTGTCAAAACCATGCTTTTCCTCTTGGTTGGTCCATTTTTTAGGTGATTTAATTTATAAATATTAGAAATAATAAAATGCTGCTACCACTGTGAGAATATTACAAATAGGTCTACACCCAGGCATTAAGTAAAGTGTGCTTTACTCCTCAAATACACCTCCAATTTTTACATCAAATTTTTATTTTAAGTAACAAAACACCAGTAAACAGCAAATCTGAAAATCTTACATATGTTTACCATCTCTAGAGATAAAAGTTCAGTAAGCAAGTTACCCTATTCATCGCAATACTGCCAGCATGCCAAAGTAGTTGCTTCTGTGAATTCCATGTTTTATACGAAAATCAGTTGTCATTTTGCATTAGATTATGAATATGAAAAAATAATTTAATTGTGAAGAACTATTTCACATGAATCACATTTTAAAAACTTCACTATGAAGAATCATTTTCTTCCTTGCATTAACTTTACAAAGTTAGTATTAAATAAATGGGGGTAATAAATACTGCAATAAACAGCAGTTTAAATACCATGTCTACTGGCAAAAGCTCTTAAGTAAGCTCTCCTCCTACTTTACACTGTCTTGTCAATAAATACAACTAAATTGTAAGTCAGTAACTTCACAACATTCTGAAGGTGGGAATTTTTTTTAAGCAGCATTATGAATGAAAGTGGAATACTGGCAGAAGATGTCCAAGTGGCACGGAATTCAGCGAGACTACTCACATCTCAAGACAGGTCCATACCAGGAAAGCTTCAGAGCAAGGCAAAGGACACAAAACTAAGGAGTCAGATGCAGATTTTATTCCATTCCCTGCTAATGCTAACCTGCTAAGTGACTGCAGGCAAGCCTACGCTCCTTCACAGCTTTTCATCTCAGATGCCTAAAACTGGGAAAAAAATGATTGTTCCTGATCTTGAGGTGTGTGATTACAGTATGGCTTGTGTACTTCACCAAACAAGACCGAAGTACATAAATAAGGCAAGGCCTACAACTGCCAATTATTAATAATATCACTATTATTGAGAAAATAGTATGTGCTTTTTTCTTTTTCAAGCAATGCAAAACAGCAGCCCATCAAGCCATTCTTAAATTCAGAGTAATCCTTAGGGTGGTTCAGATCTTACCCTTTCTAAAACTATAAAGAAGGGTGACAGCTGTAGGAGTCTTTTGTGAAATTCCCATGTCCACCAGGACCACATTCACCTCACTACTCTCAGACAGAAACACTGTATCATTATTGATCTTAAAAAAATAAAAACAAAATAATAAAAAGGAAGTAAGTCCAAATAATCTTTTGACATGAAACAGAATGAGAAAGCTTCTGGCAATAATACCTCAGGAAAGGGAGAAACATGGTAGAAGGAAAAGAAATAAATTTAATACTATAGAAGTAAGAGGGATGACTTCAGCCTGTTTCTTTTCAAGAATATTTTGAAATACATATGATTTTAAGTTCAATCCAGCTTTATAGACCCCTAAGTAATAATGAAAACATAAATTATTAAGTTTACAGTAAGCTACAACAGTACCTATATTGCTTTGAAAAACTTAAATCACTCATGAAAACGGTCCCAATATATGGGCACCATATGATTTAATGATACTAGGAAGTACTGTCACTCTCCATTTAGAGGTGACCAAGGGACACATGGCTATGCTTCTAAAAGTAAAGACCTTGGAAGCCACCAGCAGGCCAAAGCTGTGCTGCTGATTCCACTGGTGGCCACAGCAGGCCATCGCCACAACAGGGCACAGGAAGACTGACTTGGGTCTGAAATTTGGAAAGCAACTTCTGGTTTTGACTACATCACTTGCCAGAGCTCATAGAGACAGCCTGCAACACACTCAAAAATTAAAATGAGAGTTTCAGTTCCAATTTTAATTTACAGTACCTTCCTCCACCAAGGAACCGCCTTCAGATAAAGAGGGGGATCTGAACACTACAAAAGCCATGTACTAATGAAAGAGAAGCACCGTCTCATTACCCAGGTGTCCAAATTGCACTGCAGGTACATTTACAAACTTCACATCACAGCAGAGCCTCGCACACCACAGGTCTCATGGACCTTACCTGCACCTTTTCCACCACCATATGTGGTGGAAGAGTACCTTGTCCCAGCTCACTCAGTCAAGATCTCCTCTCTTCACACCACTCTTCCCCCAACTCTGTGCCAGAAGACTGCCCTGCCTAACGCCATGTTCATGAGCTCCAGAGACACTGCGCATCCTCAGCCCACAGACCACGAGCGGCAGCAACCTGGAAGAACTTTGAGCTCTGAATGCGAGCAATCGTACCAGTGAATTTAACAAGACTTGTCATCTGCTTCAAGATACTCATATGCTTACAGGATCGCCAATTACAGAACCACTAATTTACGAACGAAGTGTATTAAGAGCATTCCAGATGAACAGGAAAAACATTAGTTATAAAATAATGGCATGATTACCTCTGATATTTTATGTGGAAAACTGACATTTAATATCTTTAATTATTCACACAACAGCTATGAAAGAGAAAGGTTTTCTTCCTTGCAGGGAAAAATAAACATGGACAAATTCCTCTCACCATCACTCCTACACTCCTTTCCTAAATAAACCTCCTGCTGAAGCCAATGGAAGTTTTGCAGGCAATGAGCTTATAGCAAGCAGCCCCCAAAAAACTCCAAAGTGTCAAGGGCAAGCTTCTTAAATACTCTGAGTTTACCTACACACAGAAAACAGCTACGTTTCTGCTAAATTACATGCCTACTTGACATGGTTTATCAGCTTGCTGTGCCAAGAGGGACAGTCGTGTGCAAAAAACTTTTGAGAGCTTGGGCCAATTTTTGAAGCATCAATAAGGCCCCTTGCTAAGCAGCTCATCACCTTCTATCTTGTGACACACCAGCCCTGCACTGGCGCTCGCCAAGCAAACCAGAACTCCTGTACATCAAGACTGAATGACTAAAATCCAGTTATGAACAGTTACTTCAGTGAGAACTGTGTAATAAAAGAAATCTTCCCTTTTACCAAATAAAAGCTCCCTAAAGTAAATAGAGATTTCTAGTCATGGACAAACATAACAAAATCTCTATTCTCCCCTTAACTAGGTGCATTATTTTCATTGCCTTTTTTTTAAGCTACAAGGAAATTTATTTCTTCTCTTCCTCTAAAGCTCCTTTTATGCTTTTTTCATAAAAAAAGATACCCTAGCCTTTTCTTTGTTCAAGCCAGTTCAACATCAGGTGAGACATACATTTAGGACTATGCACAAAACCAAGGTCTACTCCTCTCCAAGTGTGGGAAGATTATGATCACCACTTCACTGCCAGATCAACATTCCATGCATCCAAAAGACTTCATAACAGAACTAAAACCAGATAGTGCCTCAAGACCTGAGTCAAGGTCTCTGAGCTATTCTTGTTCAGTATCATTTACTATTACTCAAAATAAAGAAAATGTCCTTAGCACTTACAGCACTCTTATGTGACTCTTAACTGAAAACACGGAAAACTAAGTTCAGAAATCAGTGCATTTGTATTCAGCCCCGATCAACATTTTGAAGCCTATCTGCCAGTTTTGAATTTCCAGATGCACTTTTACTTGAAAAAAATTGTTGCAACAATTACTCTTCACAGAACATGATCCTTGTCAGTAATGCTATAAAACCAAAAGCAATATTCTATGCAACTAGTCTGTCATAAAAAAATCTCAGTAATTGAATTTGGTGTTTATACGCTGAGACCTGCACACACCAAGCACACTGCACATGAAAATCCAAAAACCTGAAATTTGGGTGTAAATCTGCAGGAACTGGAAAACAGCAGAATTCTCCCTTCAAACCAATTGCCCACAGTGGTTATCCCAGCCTTCTCGCTAGCTTTGTGGTCATAATATCACACCAGAACAGCTGCTCACAACAGCCCCCTTCAAGTCAGCATGTTTGGGACCATCACTTATCCTATGTCTGCTATACACTGCCTGCAAAAGGTCAAGAGTATGTTATTAATCATTTGCATTTATGAGTACTAAGCTTACCCCAAATACATGTCTTGTCTTGTTTTTAATTATGTGCAGAATAGTACCAAGAAGAAATGCTACCTCCCACTTCCCATTTTGGGCCAAACGCAGGTCAGTGACATCACAGGCAATTGTATGAGAAGTGCTCCAAGTGCCACTCATTTTATGTCATCTATAAATGTGACCCCAAAAATTTAGAACCTCTTCTTTAAGCTACCACTTCCACTTCAGTTTAAAAGGTGTCAAACCCTTCAAAAGTTATCATAACTTTTCCCAGTATGCAGATTAAAAAAAAACATTGTTGTGTACCTGAAAGCTTAGGAATACTAGTAAATTAGTCACTCAGATACATATTTCAAATTGATTGGTATCTGCATTCATCAATGTCAAAAGAAAAAACAGTAACACAGAATGAGCATGGATGGAATTCTAATTAGCTCTCAGTTTATGTATTAAAACTGATCGAACTCCTGTTGCAGCAGCATTACAGTTCTGCTAAACTTGTCACTGATTCTTGACCTCCAGAGTTTTCTAATTACCTATCCAGTTTACATTCTCATACTTTTCTACCACTGAATTTTAAAAGGACTTTACATGCTCATTACATTTTCAACCTGTGTGTTGCACTTTGCATATTCTAATGTTACTTAGGTTAAAGCTTTCACCCTAAGTCAATCAGCTGGCTGTCTTTACAAAGTTTAAGAGAAAAAAAAAAACACTAAAAAATATAAGCTAAGAGACCTCTGAATATGCACAGCCTTTTAATTCCCAGGTTACTTAAGAGGCCCCTCTACATACAAACTTTGTATTCTAGCAGTAGCTATTAGCACCTGGAGAAGACATATTTTCTGAGGCGCTAAAACCAGAACAAGCATCTTCCTCATAAAAAGTGGCAGCACGAGGACTTCTATCTTATCAACAACAACCAAGTTATTTTCTCATGTGTACAGTTTACATACTTACCCAGGAAGGCAAATGGAAATTACAGACAGGCGAAGATGAAGCTGTCTCAAAGCCTTTGTCATGTGATAGTGACCTATAAAGTATCAAATAAAGGCACATCATCAGCATACCATGATTTTACAGTATTGCAACTCACCACATCGCCAACAAGAGGAGAGATCCCAAAACTTGAAACTTGCTTCCTCCTCACCCCCATCCCAGCTAAGTTGTCATTAAAACAAGATGACAGTCGCAGGAAACCGTAAGGAGCAAACAAAAGATGCACCGTGTCTTTAGAGGGCATTAGGAGTGGGCAAATGGAGCAAATCATCTGCGTGTTCATCAGCAGGGTGGGTTGCTCTTCCTCTCTCTC
>VZSE01004122.1:2227246-2253088 GCA_013398275.1 Promerops cafer | reverse complement strand
AGCCGCCGCCCGCCCTCCGCCCACCCCCGCCCGTGCAAAGTGTAGGGCCACCGGAATCCGGGCTCCGGGGTGGGGTGGAAAGAAAAGGTATTAAATATGGAGAAAGACCGCCGTGACCCAGGGTTTTCCCGTCTCCCCTCCGCGCCCCCCGCCCCCGGTCACCATCAAGTTTGCATCCTAGTTACAAAATGTCGATCTTGAAGGCTGACAAGACACAGGGAGAGGGGGAGAGAACGAGAGAGAGGGAGAGAGAGAGTGAGAGAGAGAGAGACGAGAGAGTCCATCTTGCTTTGAGGGGGGAGGAGAGGAGCAATAATGCAGCGCATAAATCTCACCCTCCCGGGGGAAAAGTCTGCACAACACCTTTGGGGGCGGGCGAGCGCGCAGGGAAGGGGCGGCGGCGCGGGGGGCTCCCCGGCCCTCCCAGCTGCCCTCCCCGGCGGGCTCCGGCGAGGCAGGCTGGCAGCAAACACCTCCCTGCTGCTCCCCTCCTCCTCCCCGCGGGCCCGGGCGATGATCCCGCTGCTGCCGCCGCCGCTGCCACCGGGGAGGANCTCTCTCTCTCTCTCACACGTATGCATGTTTATGAGCGCACACACATATACATACACACAGGGATGCATCACGTAATTATTTACATGCACACACAGTAATACTCGCATGTATTATCAAAATAAAAGACAGAAAGTTCACCACATTCTGCAAGGAGGCATACATAACAATAACCCCCGGGAACTTACACAAGTGAGCGACCAATCCCCGCGCGTGGATAAGCCAAACAACGCAAAAATTAACAAGAATAAGCCGCCAGACCGCAGGTACGAGATCCACCCGGGGAAAGAGACAGACAGAGCGACGGACGAAGGCTGCAAGGCTGGAGCACAGTTTCAGGTAATGCCCGCTGCCCCCCGGCAGAGCCCGGCCGAGCCGCCCGGAGTGCTGCGGCCGCCCAGCCGCCCNGAGGGGGAGAGAACGAGAGAGAGGGAGAGAGTGAGTGAGAGAGAGAGAGACGAGAGAGTCCATCTTGCTTTGAGGGGGGAGGAGAGGAGCAATAATGCAGCGCATAAATCTCACCCTCCCGGGGGAAAAGTCTGCACAACACCTTTGGGGGCGGGCGAGCGCGCAGGGAAGGGGCGGCGGCGCGGGGGGCTCCCCGGCCCTCCCAGCTGCCCTCCCCGGCGGGCTCCGGCGAGGCAGGCTGGCAGCAAACACCTCCCTGCTGCTCCCCTCCTCCTCCCCGCGGGCCCGGGCGATGATCCCGCTGCTGCCGCCGCCGCTGCCACCGGGGAGGAGGTGCCGCCGCCGAGAGAGCCCACATGGAGACCAGCACCCTGTCCCTGCCCCGGCGGCCGAGCCGGGCCCCTCCGCCGCCCCGCCGGGCTGCGGGACTTGGACGTGTCACCAGCAGGACGGGCAATGGTTTCGGCGCCCCAGGCCCGAGTGACCACCGCCGGCCTGGCGGCGCCCCGGCCTCCCCGCACACACTCACCTCCGCAGAAAACTTTTAACCGCGGGCCTCCCCCGGAAAAAGTGGCGAATCCACCCCGCACACGGTTAAAGCCCCGCGGCCCCCCGGCTCGGCTGGCGGCGAGCGGGGGAGACCCGGGCACGGTCCTTCCCCGCCCCGGCAGGGAGGGAGGGAGGAGGCAGCAGGCAGGGAGGGAGGGGGCGGGCAGCCGCCTGCCGGTGCCTCTCGCCCCGCCGCCGTGCATGTCGCCTCGGCGGCTCTCGCATCGCTTCGTTTTACCTTCCTCATTCAGCGGCGGCAGCGGGCTGCCACCGATATTCCTAACGCAAACCTGCTGCCGTGCGGCGCCCGGGATTAACGCGACTGCCTCCTTCTCCCCTGCCTCCAACCCTTCCTTCCCCGTCCTCCTCCTCCTCCTCGACCCACACTGGATCGGCTCTCCTCACAACAATGCAAGTTTCATACATTGCAAATAAACCCGAGAGNTTCCTAACGCAAACCTGCTGCCGTGCGGCGCCCGGGATTAACGCGACTGCCTCCTTCTCCCCTGCCTCCAACCCTTCCTTCCCCGTCCTCCTCCTCCTCCTCGCAAACCCACACTGGATCGGCTCTCCTCACAGCCATGCAAGTTTCATACATTGCAAATAAACCCGAGAGGAGGAAGAGCGAAGCGCCTGGCGGGGAGCGGGGGGAGGAGGAGGAGGAGGAGGGCTGCTTTCTGTAATTTACCAGCGACCCGATCTCGCAGCAGCAAATAACAGCCGAGCACCCATCCGACTCCCGGCGGCTGGGAGAGACCCCCCCGAGGCGGCCGCCCCCTCCCCAAGGCGCCCCTCGCCAAGTTTTCTGTCATCGCGACCACCCAATGTCACAACTTACCTTCAGAAATAGGACTTCGCGCGGCCGAGGCCTGCCGCCACCTCCCCCCGGCCCCCGCCCGCCTTCCTCCCTCCCTCCTCCCTTTCTCCCTCTCCACCTTAAACTTATTGACACAACATAATCCCGCATCCACGCGAAACTCCGGCAGGGCCGCCCGCCGCCCCCCCCGCTGCCCACCGGGGCCGCCGCCGCCCCGGGTGCATCGCCGATGACTACCGGAAAACGCACAGCCCAACTCTCCGGCCGAGCCCGGCCGCCGCTGTTGTTGTCGGGGTCGGCGCCGGGGTTTTTCCTCCGCTCCCCGTGCGGCCGCTGGATCGGCTGCTTCCCCCTCTCCGGTTTTATATCCCCCCCCGCCCTTTCTCCCGGCGGCGGCGGCGCGGAGCCCCCCAGGCCGGCGGCAGCCGATACCGATCCGCGCACTCTCCCCCGCGCCTCGCCGCCCCTCGGGATGAAGTTTCGTTTCTGTCTGCCGCGATTTCCCTGTCAAGTCCCCCCCGGAGGCACGCACCGAGCGGCGGCCGGTGGCCATCCCTCCTCCTCCTCGCCCTCCTTCCCCTTCCTCTCTCCGCCGCTGCTCTTGCCTCTCTCTGTGGCGGCGAGAGGTGCCTGGTTTCAAACGCAGCCTGGCACTGGCTGGCCTACCCCCGCCGCCTCTCGGGCTCGGCTCGCTGGTGTTTTAAATGCCCTGCGCTGTACCGCGATCTACTTGGCCCCCTCCCCGTCACATACCCCCGGTCACCCCTAGCCTCCCGGCCGGGCGGAGGACTGGCGGCACCAACCCACCCGTCCTCCGCTGCCCAAACTTTCAAAACGAAGGCAGGGCTGGCAAGAGGGAGGAAAAGTGACTGGGAGCCGCGGCAGCCGCCGCGCCGGGCAGGGGAAGCTCCGCGCCGCCCTCCCGTTCGCCAGCGTCGCAGAAGGGGCGCGGGGGGCTGCCCCGCCGCTGGGGCGCGGAGCGTGAAGCGTGGGGCGAGGGCACCCCTCTCCCTATCTCTCCCTCCCTCTCTCCCTCCCTCCCTGCCTGCCGCTGCCCATCTCCGCCCGCCTGGTGCAGGTCGGCGGGTGGGGGCACTCACCTCGGCGGGGTGCGCACCGCGCCGCTGGGCCGGACGCGGCTCGCAGCGCAGCCCCTCCGCCTCGGCGCCCGCGGAACGCGGCTCCACACAGAGCCATGCAACCCGGGCAGCGCCACAACACTCCCCGCGATATAAGGCGCCCCGCCATTGGCCGACGCGCTGAGCGACGGGCCCGCCGGCCACTCAGCGCTGCCGTTACCCCCGCGGCCCGCGAGGGAGCCGCCGGCGCACACACTCTCCGCACACACTNACTTACTCGGCCGAGTTGGGCGACTTTCATTCAGAGGCCACAGCACGGCGAGCCAGGAGTTGCGGGAGGCAGCAGCGCATCCGCGCAGCCCCTGCTGGGGCAGTAAACACGGGGAGCCACCCCCGCGGCCCGCGGGCGGACGGGCCGGGCCGGCGCTGCCCCCTGACCCGGCGAGGGGGCTTCAGGCAGCGGCGCCGCTCGGGGATGCGGCGGAGCTCCGGGCGGTGCCCCCTGCCGTAGGAATCCTCGCCCAGGCGTGGCGGAGAGGCCCTCACCGGGCCAGCATCGACAGCACGGCCGGCTTCACTCCGGCTGCCCATAGAGACTGCTCTGCTGGCAGAACTAGCCGAGTATGACGCTGGGGTCCGCGCCACGCTCCGTGTCCTGCCCGGTGCTCTGCCCTGCACCTCGCGGACCGTACCAAACACATGGATGTGAAACTTATTTGAGAATTTCTGTGGCTCACGGGCTGATAGGCGTAAAGCGACAGTGTGAGGCGAGCAGCTTTTGCGTGGCTGCATGGCGATTGTGCTGACGGGTCTTGGAAGTGTAGACTAACTTTTTGGGAGAAGCTCCCTTCCACTACAGAAATCAAACACAGTGTGGAAGTATACTGCGTACACTGACCCTGTGTATTAATGTTCGCGAGGGTTTGAATATATGCAACATGAGACCCTCATGGTTTTTAAGCAGAAGACACGTGGCATTTATTCTTAGAGTTAGGAAGAACTAATTTTTTGTGTGGCTCTGTATCTAGGTGGGATGCTGACTTCCAGTCAGCAATTGTTATAGTAAAAAAAAAAAATAGTTCTAATAAGAAAATAGTAGTTAAGTTCATTTAATAATAAATTAAGAAATAATAGTTATAATAACAATGGAAATGTACTCATCTTTTTTTCCAATAGGAGAGCAATGTTTGTGTTTCATGGTTGCTTTACACATCCAAGGATGTCGCAGAGTTTATTCCATATGTTCTCAGTCCTGAGCTTTTTTCCATTGTAATATGGTTAATTTCAGCATCTTCCCATGGCTTGTCTACTCTTTTTTCATTCCCCAACCCCTTTTCTCAGTATGGCAGAATTATGTTAAATAACCATGAAATAATATTTCTTATGTCTGAATAATACAGTGCAGTAAAGTACAAGATCACATTAAAAAACTAAATTGTATCCATGTTTCTGAGAAAGCATTTTAAATTAGCCTGCACATTTTTTCTTAAGATGTGACAAAAGTATTGTAAATGCCCCACTCTCTTGTTGGTTGTAAGCAGGGGTGTGTTTGTCACTGCCTGAATAATACAAAAATAACAGCATTAACATATTCTTGTAATTAATGCATTCTACTTCAGTATTTCATTTTCATTGCTAAGAAGGCAGAGCTGACCATCTATCCACTGGAAGTCAGGTGCACATCAGCTGTCAGAGGCTGGGACACTGGCAAGTGAAGGCACACACATTTCACTAGTCACATATAAAAAGGTTGGCCTAATTTTTAGGCAGAGCTTCCTCCTATCGTTTCCAGATTGTGAAGTGCTTTGCAGTAGTGGGTAAGCAGCATCTTTTCAGTATGCATAAACAGTTGCTGATAAGAGTAAGAGGCCTAATCCAGACAGTAAAAACTTGCATGGTATAGTTTCTTACATGTCAGTATTAGTGCTATTAGTGCCTTGTTTCCTGGATTCTTTTACCCCTATTAATAACACCACACCATGGAGCCTCTCATAGCTCTTCATTGCTAAAATCCTGTCAAAGCAGGTAATTACTGAGTAATATAAGTGATGTAGGCACTTGATAGTATACATGAACTGCATTTTAAAGGTTGTTTCATTTTGTTGTTAACAGATCTCTCTATTACACTTGATACCTTTGCTGGCCATTTCAGAAAAGAGGCCAAGATAAGGACACCTTGCACGTAATGTAGTTTTTTACAGCTGTACAAAATGGATATATAGTGCTCCTAAGTAGAACAATTGTGTTTTGTGTCTGCTTCATACAGTTACAAATGGTTTGTGAGTTAGTTGCAAGGCAGGCCACCTATTAGGTCTGTAGAAGCCCAAGAATTTTTTCACCCTTTAAGAGAGATGAGTAAGCTGAGGTATGCTGGTATGTTCAGAAAATAGAATATTTGCGTTTCCACTGCCTTTGATTTATTCTGTCCATAGTGAAAGAGAGAACTGTATTTTTTTGTCAATACAATACCTTTTGCAAACACTGAGGTCATGAAGGGGAGAGGATAGTAAATATTTCTGGGTTTCTCTTTTTCTGTATATTATTTCAAGCAACTTAATGTCTTTTTATGCCCACTCGGAGATATTTCTGTCTTTAATCAGCCACCATTATCAAGAGTTTTAAGGTGTTAGCAAGTGTCTGTGAGGAATTTTTCAAGGGACAGCAAGAAAGCAAGTGCTAAAATTTTTTAAGTTGCTTGCTCATTATTATTTTAGAACTCCACACAAGTTGCATTTCTAGATTTTTCTGCAAAAACTTGTGTCATCAGATGGGACCTTTCTGTCACTTGTGTGTAAGTGGTATTAGTTTTTGAGAGTGATGCCCTGACCCTACCTTGTGGCAGGCTCACGAGGGCCTGCGCTGAAGTCGGTGCAGTTCAGCTCAGATAAAGCGTTTGCTCAGTTGCGTGCACAGCAGGATTTGGGGCTTCTAAGCTGCATGTCCGTGGAATTTGTGTGAGTTCATCTGGGTTTGCCTGCTTTGCGCTCAACTGGTGGGGGAGTATCTCCCTCCCAACTGCATGTCCCCTCCTAATTAATCCACGGCACAACATAAAAGATGTAAGCAGCCATGTGTCTGTGCTCTGTCAAGAGAGAAAAAATATTTACATTCACTTTGTTCTTATTTAATAATAACAGGACAAATAGTAGCATTGATATAAATAATAGTAATTTATACTCTTTTTTTTTTTTTTTAACCCCCTTTCTTTGGGGCCTGCCATGGAGCTCAGTAGTGTTGGGGAGGGGACTGAGTTGTATCCTTAATTACCATCTTCTCTATTTCTCCTGCCCAGGGCAGAATCTACCTGCTGCCTGTGGAACTGACCTGTCCACTGGTAGCTCTTCCAGGCTGAGGTAGACATGTGTTCCGTGGCCATTGTAAATTTATTCAGATAATAAAAAGGAAGCTTGGACTAGCCAGCTGCAGCCTGAGCCTGCAGGCCCTGTATCCCTTAGAGCTGCTACCATGGCTGACTACAAGTGACGGTTGTCATGTGAGCAGGGGAGGAAGGCCATAAGGCAACTCTGGGAGCATATGCTTTATCTGCGTTAAGCTTTGCACACAGCCTGGGGAGAAGCATGGGCAAGAAAGGGTGAGGCAGATGCAGCCTCATGGAGCATGTCCCACCTCTGTTGCTTTTTTCCTGTGGCCTGTGCCCACCCACAGTCCATGGAATAGCGTGGCATCTTCCAGGTTAAAAAACACTGGAGCAGGACAATGCATTAGTGGGCCTATTTTCCTCCTCAATGCACTTGTATAACATGGTAACATTAATAGCAATTTATGTGCAAGCAGTGAAGGGAGGAGGCATTTTAGCTGAACTACAGCTGCAGAATATTCACTGCAGAGTAGGAACAGAGCCACAGGATCAGTGCAGGACAGCCATTCTTCAAGAAGCACACTTCTAGGAAGTTATTGTTCCCACCTCAGCTCCACTTTCAGTTTCTTGAGAACTCAACAGAAGTTTGTAGAAGTCAAAGAAAGGGCCAACTTGTTCTGTTGGTTTCTCTGTAGGAGGGCAGTTATACTCTATTTCTTTGTTCCTGTTCCTTACTCCTGTTTTTTCACAACATTAAAATAATCAGGGTATTTTCTTCATAATTTTGAGATTCTGCTTCAGAGTGTTCTTTTTCTATACTAGTGCATCTAATAATCTAATTCCTACTGTCTCCTATCAACTGTTTTTTTTGTTGTTTTTTTCCTTTTTTAGTGCCTCATTTTACTAGAGGAGCATTAGTAACTGCAACCCTTTAACAGAACCAGACATTAAGAGCATTAGATCCTACAAGCAACCTCTGGCCTAAGCTGCTACCACTTCCATTTGACAAGTTAGACACGAGAGTAGGAAGGGGAACAGACAGGTGAAATGACCTGCCAGGAGTCTCACAGTATGGAAGCAGCAAAGTCAGAAATCAAATCTGAGCTTCTAACTCCCAGTGCATTGTTCCATCCATTTCTTTCTCTGCTGCTCTGAGGTTTATCTTTCATAGTGCCTCCCTTTTTCAGAAAAATATAACTACACCTTGAAGAACTATTTACCATTTTTTCATGTTTCAGAAGGAATGAGTAATAGGTTAGCCAGAACATCCACATCCATTTGAGTCTATCATCTCTGTAAAAAAAACATCTGACCCTGGAAGACATTTAGGTATATGTTAAACTACTATATATTAAGTAACCATACTAGTGTACATGAAGTATACAATGTCAAGAATAGTGAAGCAATTGTCTGCTAATTTCTAAGCTCAGTAGATTTTCCTTGTCTTTATACAAGTATATACAGTACACAAAATATATAAATCAGGTCAGACCTGCTTGCCTGATGTTGTGTAGCCCTTTGAGTTAGTCTAGTGCAAGCAGATCAGTTTCCATAGCCAATGACACAGGAAAGCACTGGGTCAGTCATTCACATCCAGTAACTTGGGATTCCTTCACTTACTGACAAAGTCCCTGTTAAAAGAAGGGCCAAAGCATAGCAGCTTTCCCTCAATGCCACACTTCCCATTTTTTACAATTCTACTTTAATTCTCCTGTAAACTGCAGTAATATTTAACTGCTTTGAGCATAAAATGTAATTGGAACTCATATTTCAATTTTAGATTGTTTGCCCCTTATTACATTTTAATGCTTTCAAGTAGGTTTCTTCCTCTTCCACCCAAGGGTCTCTTTTTCCTATCCCTGTTTCTGGTATTATTCAAGCATTTATTTTTTTGCTTGTTATTCCTTTTCTATAAATGTTCATGGTGCTTTAAAGAAACCACAGCTCTGTTCTAGTGTTTTTCTTCAACCTCCAGAGTACCACCAGAAACTTCAAAGATACCTCACAAATACGTATTTACTTCTGTCTAGAAGAAGGAGGACAATCAAGGAGCAAAAAGTGCTCAGCCTGGTAGGGCTGCTGCTTAGCTGAAGAGGGTATTGTTGAGTCTGTGCTTGACAAGTGCCTGCAGTGACTCAAGTGAAAGAGCAGCACCCATTAGGTCCAAGCATGAATCCTTGCAGCTTGGTGAGCTTCCCAGATGCATGTCTCACTGCCCACTGCCACGCCTGGAGTTATGTTCATTCTGAGGCCACAGCGCGTTTTTTTGGCCACACAGTGTTGCTACCATTTGTAAAGTAAACAAAGCAAGTGACCATTTGACCCTGAATAACAAGAGCATGCATTAATCACTGTACTACTCAAGGTATTTGACTCTTAACTTGTTATATCTAGGGCAATACAGAGCACTGCAGATGTAGCATTAGGGATCTTGTTCATCTCTGCAAGGGAGAGGCTTCAAAGAGGCAGAGATCAGAATTTTATTCCTTCAGGTGGTGGCTATGTGACACAGTGAAGACAGTGGACACCATGAAGAAGTCCTGGCTCAGCTCATGTAAAAGAGAAAAAAGCACCCAATCCAGTGGAACACAAAGACAGGAAACCACATCTAGCGTTTCCTT
This sequence comes from Promerops cafer, assembly GCA_013398275.1. NCBI lineage: Eukaryota > Metazoa > Chordata > Aves > Passeriformes > Nectariniidae > Promerops > Promerops cafer. Next base: position 2,243,743 of record VZSE01004122.1, on the reverse strand, counting down.
TTATAAGCATTGCTTTTGGAATTAAAATTTTCAGCTTTGAAGAAAGATATAGGGTGGAGAGCAAAACTGGATGGATCTTGAGGCCTTCTAGGAGAAAAAAAAAATGAAGGAATGAAAATTCGTGTCTTGGACTAGTGACACCTACTATAAATATTCTTTCAGGAGCAAGGATGTGCACTGCTTCAGTGCATCCAGGTGAGAGGCCTCGTGAGAGGAAATTAAATCAGAACATTGCATTGTTTCTGTCCCACTAGGTTCAAATGGAGAAGAAGGCGAAACTTAAGAAGGGCACTTTCTCCTGCTCCTCCCTGTTCCAACATGAGAATTGTTAGCAGGCCAGCCTGTAAGAACCAGCTCGTTTGGAAATATATGGTGTGCCTTCCTGTGTGCCTTCTTAATGCGGCTTCTCGCTGAAGTCAGCAGGTTCTCATGGCTTTCCCCAGTGCCAAGTGCTGCAGCAAGGGAGATGCTTTACTCTAGAAAGCAGGCAAATTCCACACTGTCTGCCTGCCAGCCCTACTTGGTTTAGCCCTCAAACACCCATGGTGGGTGTGCATTTCCCTTGTTCTGATTGTCTGCAGCTCTAGCTTAAGCGCTTGTTTGTGTTGAAATCTCTGTATCACTAGAAGTTACATCCTTCACTGGTTGTAATGCTGTGTCTCCTTATAATTTTGTAAAAGGTAAGTGGTGGAGTTGATCCACATTTTAACTTCATCAGCAAAAAATCAGTTTGATAATACTAGGCCATTTCTTTTCAAATTATGAGTTTTGTCAATTGCTGTTTTGAGAGGTTATATTTATGTCTAGGAAGGGAAGGGGAGGTAGAAGTACCTATATCTTCATGCAAAAGTTTAAATTTTCAAATGGTTTAGAAATTAAGCATTTTCATGTTTCAAATTAAAAAAAAATTCTTAAAAATGCTCCAACCTGAAACATAACATTTTCCTGGCCTTCAATGTCAATTTTCTTGAACAAAAATTTTTGAAAAATAATCAGTTCAGGTTAACACAAGTGATCTGTTGTCTTCTTTTTTTTTTTTTTTTAACTTCCAGCGATTTAAAATATCAGTGGTTTGCATAGCCCTGTCTGCATTTTTTTCAAATTGAAAATTTGAAAATTTGCCTAGTGGAAGGCATGCAGAGATCTATGGTGAGATTTATGGTCTGTGATGAACTGCGTGTTCATAAAGAAACCTTAAATCTGTGACTCTGTTGAAGTCCTACTGAGAAGAACTCAAGTTATGCATGCTCAGCAGTGCTCAGATTAATAATTATTTCCCCTTCATTCTTAAATTTCCAGATGACTGTTGCTTCCACTCCACTTTTCCTGCACATATTAAATCTTTATTTTGAAAAGCACTAGATCTCCTTACATTCAAACCTAGGTCCCAGGTAAAGGGAGGTTTATGTATCTTCTGTTGACTTCGAGGGAACTGTTCATGCATATAAGCTTAAGCCTATGCATGATCTTGGTTCTTCTCCTGCAGAATCTTCTCCTGCTATCATGAGTTTATAAATACCTGCCAGGATCTCTTATTTTGCAATCCAGATGGCAACAGCTAGACAGAAGACCTGGTCAGAGATTTCTCATTCAACCAGTGCTATATACCAAATTTTTGTTAATAGAAAGAATTGAGGGATTTAGTTTGTGTAACATTTGCTTATATAGCTTTAAGTTTATGATAATTTTTATTTATATTTTTCTCATTGTGCTTCTGAGTGTGTTTATGCAGTGTTCTCTTTCTTTCACTATGTCACAAATAAGCCTGAAATAAGATGCTGAATTGTCCAAAGAGGTGAAGCCTCTCCCTGGCTGCCCCCACAAACTCAAACACAAAGTAGCAATGCTGTGTGAACCCATTCTAAGAAGGGTGCTGTCCTAAACCCTGACAAAGTTATTGGAAAGGATCACATTCATGTCAATAAATGCAGGGCGGTCCTCGAACTCTGCCCTTCTGCTGGCATTGGCATAATTTAGATCTCAGCATCTTTGTATCCACACATGCAGGTGTAACAGGCATGTGTGGATGAGTGGAGCAGAAGCTGTGATCATGCACCCTCTTCTGTTTCCTTTCCTTACCACACAGTGTTAACTGCTGTGGAAGTGTTATTTCCGTAAGGAAAAATCCTTCTAGTATTTTACATCATACTTGACAGGAACCCCTTCACCTTACAATTTCAAATGAATACATTTCATTAGAAATTTTTCACATTTCTTATGCAACATGTGCCAAGCAGAACGTTTATCTTCGTTGAATTGTTTGAATTGGCTATGAAAATAAGTAAATAAAAACATTAAGTGTAAATGACATTCCCCTATGGACATTCTCATAAAAACAAACAAACAAACAAATGTGCAAACAAACCAAAAGCAAATAAAACTCAAGCAGCTGTCTGGCAAGAGGAAAATTGTATGGGTAAAAATATCTGCTTGCTTGATTCCACATGCAGCTGTTTTTCAGGGAATGGAAATGCTTCGTTGTGGAGGCCTCTAACCTCATACAGGCAGAACCTGATTACATGAGGCTGGATTGTGGAGCTGTAATACGTGTTGGCAAGCACTTTCTCAGCAGGTACAATGACCTAAGTAAATGCCCACCAACACAGAAAAGGTCCTCACAGTTCCACCTGCCTGTTGATATACTTACAGAGTGAATACTGGACTGAACTCCATTGTACACACAAGTTAACAAGCAGAAAGAGCTAAATACATGGAAATGGGGCAAGCATGCAGGCCTGAATACAGATTATTGCCAGGGGTAAATTCAGTTACACAAAACATACATTCATCCAGAATGTTTGTGGGGTTCATCCCATGCACACAGGGCTGAACATGACCAAAATACAACAGTTTTTTGTAATTTTTCGCCTTTCAAAATAGGAAAGTGCATGATTAAAACCAAGTATGTCCCTAAAGATTCAAACATTTTATTGGCAAACCTATTTCCAGAATGTTTTATCATGTTTCTGAAATGGGGCAGGGAAAACAAAGACACCATTAAGATATGGTGTACACAAAAAGAAATGTGGACTGAAACTATTGGACATTAGTTATGATTGGAAAAAACTTACTGGCACCTAGGACTAATTTCAACTAAGAATAATTTCAACTATCTGCTAGTTTAATAATTTGAGATGTTTTACAATAATGAATTCTCGAATGGAGTATCACCAATCCAAATGAACTGGCAGCAATGGCCTCAAAACAGTGCTAGGTGGAAGAGCCTTGTTCCACAGCTGCCTCACTGAGCTACTTTGAATGTCAGTGCCTCCAAATGGTTCAGCATTTGGATACAGCACATACTTGGGAGGCTGTGGGCTTGCATGGCCCTTGCTAGCAGAATGGCTAGAGAATAAGACCTCTCCTTCAACATTTAGGTTAGGCCAAGTCTGTCTGTAGTTCTATAAGAAAGTATCTTTTAGGAAAATGAGAGTGCAAGGGCCACCATATGTCAAAACTCTGTTACTGAAGTAGGTAGTTCTATGCTAGGGATTTTTTGTAGTTCTTTTGCAAGTGTTGCCTCTGTATTAACTTGGTTTGATTTCTGATCATAAGCATTGCCTTCCAAGGGAAAAATTCTTGCTGGCTCTTGATATGTTGTGTTTTCTGCTGAGTTGTTCCGTCACAGTAGGAAAGGCTGGAACACCTCTTGTCCTCCAAGACACATTCCACTAGGAATATGGAGCACACTCTGTTTCATGTGTTTTCACCACCTTCACTTCCCTGTCTTTTCTCTGCATTGTTTTTTTACCCTGCTCACACTTGGGTGAAAATCATCCATTGTTGTTCCCACTTATTTATTTTATTGCTTTTTTTATTTCAGAATCTCTCTTTATGCTGAACACAGCCTCTGCCGCACATTCAATCAAGGAAAAATGAGTTTGTTCACATTTATACTCCTTTATGATTAAGGGCCAGTAACAGATAGAAAATCCTTCCTCAAGATTAGTTTTTATATAATCAACTGCGATGGTTTAATGAAAAGGCCCAAAAACTTTTTAGGCATTTTCCTGTTACCATGAATAATGATGCACTTTCTGTAAGGGTAGTATTAGATTTTGGCTAGAAAATTGCGTGGTTGCTACCTTCCCTATTACTGTTCATCACCTTCCCAAGAAGAGGCCTAGCTGGTGAAATCTTGTTGCTGTTTTTGTTAGAATACAACCTCTCATTTAAAATATTGTTTTGACCTCTTGTTCTCCAGCTTTATTCAAAGCTTTTACAGTGACACTGAAGAAAGTCCAGAGTGTGATTTTGTTGGATTGTTATCCCTGCAAAGAGATCTGTAGGGGTAGCCTGCTTTCCTTGTGGCAGTAACTAAATACATATGTTGACAATGAAACTAATTTCTTTCTTTTGCAAAACTTCTGCGTGCTTTGAGAAATTCTGTGTATCAGTTGCTAATCAATTTTATGCTGAACAGGCATGTGTGTATGTGTGAAAAAAAAGCGGGGAATAATATCCTCCAGTATTCAAAAGTTTCAGTATAGTAACTGTCCTAGATCACTTTTGGACTCCTTTATGTATGATGTAGTATTTTAGCATAATAATAAGACAAAGGTCAATTTCTTTAGGTGTTCTTTTAGAAGCCCTCATTTTCTCACTATCCATGGATTCAGAGATAATACAACAAGGATGCTAGCACAGACTGTTTCAGCATTTAGCCTTTCACAGCACATGATGCTTGTTAATAGCATCCTGTTGATCTTTGTCCTCTGTATTAGGCTCTGTAAAAAGCTGTTAGGAAACAGTTTTAGTGCTGGGGACTGATGAAGGCATAGGATGCTGCTGTGCCTTTGTTTCAACCAGAGATTTTATGGAAGTATTAAAGGATTGTTTCTTATCACTGGCTAAATCTAAGGTTTCATTCCCCAATGCTATCAAAATAACACCTTTCTTTAGTATCATACATACATGCCTTTGCAAATATTTTAAAAACAGTCATCCATCATGTGTTGTAACAGAAAACTAACCATCAAGAAGCAGACTTCCTAACTTATTCTCCAAGGGTGGAATTCAATTATGCAAAGGAACAAAACAAGGTTTATGTACCATCCAAGTCCCTTGTAGTCCTGTTTGTGCTGACTTTTTACACATGGGTAAACTCTACCCCAACGAAACAATTTTTGGTGGTGTCTGAGTGCCACAGTCAATTAAATTTTGTCTGTAGGACCCCTGTCAGTATCGCGTGTGGAAGATAGAAGAGATACCGAGTGGAGTTTTGTGCCCAGTGGGCCTGGCTGATGCCCAGCTGAAGTCAGGGGAATTTTTGCAACTCCTTCCAAAATCAACAGAATGGCTCCTTCACTCACTCCCTATTTCTCTTGCTAGGCCACAGTTTTCTGATATTTTCAGGCACTTGTGCTCTCCAGCTTGGAATCTCCACAAGGTTGGGTTTCATAACAAAAGGCATCCCTCATTCTTTTAAATTTGAGTAGACAGAAGAGAGCAAGGTGAGTAATATTTTTTCCTTGCTAATCTTGTTAGGATGCCAAAGGTTTACCAAAGATTACTTGAGGTTTCCATGAATAAGGTGTGAATGAAGACTACAGCAGTTTGAAGTGGTGTGAAGCAAAGTGGTGTGTTGGTTTTGCAGGTTTTTCTTCTTAATTCACTGCAAAGTAGCACCATTCTAGTACCACTCCCTCAGCTGTTTGCATTTTAGCAGTGAGTGTCACCAACTTAAAAATACTTGATATTATCCTCAGTAAACGACCTCTTGTAGTTCAAAGCAATCTGTTGTTCCAGAGGGGTTCCCGTCTCCTTGTGGAGAGCTTACAGCACCTTGCAGACCTGACACAGAACCCTTGAAGTAAACAGAAAGTCTCCCAGTGACCTCAAGGGTTTAGATAGGGAGACCTGTGGACTGCACAAGACAGGTAACACCATCAAAAAGCACCTAATAACTACTGACAGTCAGTAGGTCTTCATCTCCAATCTCTTGGATGACTCTGAAAATATTTATCCCAGGGCTGGCTGTACATTCTCAGCAGTACAGTACACATAAATGGTACTCAATGAGTAACATAAAAATTCTTCTAAGTACAAAAATATTTCTGTTCAGGAAAATTATAATTTTATGCTTTTCTATTTGGTCAATATCTTTGTAAGCATCCCTTTGGCTATAGTATTTTCTTAAAGTGCAAATGTGTACTATGTGTCAAAATAAAATATTTATTGAATACATTTACTTTGTGTCTGTTGAGTTATGAGAGGATTCTCAAGTGCTTCTTTGTTGCACCTGTTGAGGCCATTTTACATTCCCTCTTTGCTGGAGACAATGAAAATTTGAAGCCTCACAGTTCTGCAAAAAGAAATCATTGAAGAGAACTTGAATTCAAATTGAACACAAGCATTCACTGTTGCTGTCACTCCAGGAACAAACACAGAACCACTTAAATTCTCAAGGTGTGGGTAGTTGTCTCTACCAGACCCAGTCCTCATTTGCTGTGGGATGATATGAAAGAGTACTGCAGACTGATGGGTGCAACTTGTCCAAGGATGCCTGAGGTGAACTATGGCTTTCCTGATGTCCCCAGAAGAGGCAAAGCCCAGGGATTGGTTTCTTTTCTTCTCTCTTTCTTGCAATAACCCAAGGAGAAGAGTGTGAGACTGTGTTGGATGGAGACTCTCACACCATGGCCTGCATCCTCCAGACACAAGAATGGTTTTATAGATGACTGTGACATTATTGAAGGTATGGACCCCTATGACCTCTGAGAAGAAAAGGGAATCTTCCTTTCCCCAGCCTCCAGGGAGTCTGCATGGTATCTAAGAAATTGAAGAAAATTCAGGTGTTGGCAGAAGCTCAAAAAACCAGCCTTCAGTCCCCACAACTGGTCCCTTCTGTCAGAGAAATTTACTCCGAGGCAAGGAGCAAGCTGATATGCAGACATGGACAGCAGCAGATACTCATGCTGGGTTTATCTCACAGAAAGTGATAAGTTGATGACAGCTCATCAGGAAGCAGGCAAGGCACTCTTCCAGGCCTCAATGTCCACGTAAGCACCCCCAGAGCAGACGTGGGCATTGGAAGCTCAGACCTTGGCTTCATGTGCAACTCCCCCTTGAGATGCCTGGCGCTGCAGCTATTGCCATCATGTGGGGTTGCTTCACAAGGTTCCCGCAGTCCTCACTCCGTGGCTTTCCCTGAGTATCTGGTAAGAGGCAGCCATGAGGCATCTTAAGCCTCTTGCAAGAGGTGAAGGACAAACAAAGGCATTGTTATCCAGTTATGTGCTGTAATTCAGATTAAAAATGTAGAACTTTGGGCACAGTTTTTTAAGGAGAATCTATGAATGAGTAACTGGGCCTGTGTACAGACTCATAACCAAAGGGTTTGTGAATGGGGAGATTAAGTTACATTGTAGCTCTCTTTGTTAAGTGATTGGGTCCTTTGAATATGTAAGCAATCAATTATAAGGCTTAGAACAAGTAAAATTAGGTGATGATTCAGTTTAGCCTAGATGTCCTTCAGCTCCTACTGTAAGTGGTGAAGAGATTTAAAGGCTCCCCTTGGACCCACTCTGGATTCCTTTGGTGGTTGCTCAGCTCCCCTTACTGTCTGCATACAGAATCTGATGAGAGTGTCTTTTGTCAGAGTTAGGTATGTGCCTGAAGGGAGTGGTATCACAGTTCCATTTAGCTTTCCTGTATGATGATTTAGAAGAACAGAGAACCTAGAAAATGCTAATTCCCTGCCTACCATGTTTGTTTCCTATCTACTGGATTTAAATTGAGCATAGAGGGATGACTGCCTCAAATAATCTAGTTTATACAGTTCAAACACATTCTTCAACCCAAGACCCAATTCAACAACAATTTTATTTCCTCACTCTGTTGCAATCATTGCAACCATCAATACAATGCAATTATGCTTAATCCAACACAGGACACCAATTATTTTTACTGATACAGTGGGATATTGACTGCCAGAGAATGGGAATGAAGGTCTATCAAACTAAAGAGAGCAAATAACAACTGGTCCTTCAAACGATAATTCTAATTTCTGAAAAAGCAAAGAAATATCAACCCTTTCTTTTATCTTTTTTTTTGTATCCTATCATACAGAAAGAGGTCTTGACATTCCTTGAAAGCTGCTCAGAAGCTTCCACATGAGTTATGCAAAAAAAGCTGCAGCTGACACATAAAAAGTCTTTAAAAACAATTCTGCAACTGTGGCTGGATCCATTGGGATTAAATAAAGCAGTTTTTAATTACAGCACCCCTGAAAAGCTATGGATAGGCAGAATGTTTCCAGAGTTTGTCTGGACCTTGAGAGTTGTTTGTGAAGACAACCTTTTCATGTGTTGTAAATGGGATTTACCCAGTACAGGGATGAGCTTATGCAGTTGCCTGTATGATCAGAACCAAAATCCCTGTGTGGTTGATTTTGAAAAGATTTAATGTATGTGCACATTTTGCAGGCAGAGAGCTAATATTGAAATAAATACACACCTCTGTGAGGTGTAACCTCAAGCTAAGCATGTCCACAAGCTTTTGCAAGAAGGGTCTGATGCTGTGAATATGTGCAGGAAATCTGTTTGGTACCTCCTTAGTTTACTTCAATCAGAAACCATGTCAAAAAATCTATCTGTATTGCTGTAGAATTATACTGTTAGCTGTATAAAAAATAACATTTTCTTGCAAAAAAAATACTGGTTGTTTTAGCAGATTTTTTTTCTTTGACAGAAAATGTATTGATCTGATCCTGGGAAAGTGAATGTAGTGCTCAACAGAACAGTTCCTGCCATATAATTTTGATGTTCATAAGGTTGTGTCATATTTCATATAAAAAGACTCTGTCAACTTCCACTGACTGTTGAATCTTAAAATGATTCATCCACACAAATATATTTTTCAGGAAAGCTTCTGAAGCAGAAAACTGATTTCATTGCAAAATAACAATTTAATTAAACATATGTTTATTTTAGAAATATGTACATCTCTATAGATGTTTATTTTCTCTTTTTTGATTTTTGTGGCTCCTATGGAAATACAATGTTTAACATAATATGGAAAAGGAAATTCATTGGAAGTAATTTATTTTGAAGAATAAACTTCTAAAAGTATGTATTTCTGTGTTGTAACTTTACTGTTTACTTATAATTAAAGAAATAGTGAAAGTTAATGTGTGAAATAGTTATAATTGTCAACATTTCTCACTTCTGAATCATTCAAACTGTATTTCCAATAATCTCAGCCTGAGTTTTATCTTCAGATTTTCATCTCAGTATACCTGAATGGTTTTGCCAGCCAGATTTCCCATGTACCAATGTAAAATTTGATTTCTATTCCTGCCTTTTACAATTTCTCTTGCTCTTCGTGGGAGAAACCATCCATAATAAACTAGGAGGGGAGAGACTGGTTCCACTGGCAGCAAATTAAGCTTTTCCAGTTAGTTCCCTGAAGTCAGAGGTTTCAGCCTCAAGACATAATTACAGGTAATGATGGCTATGTTGAGGTTGGTGTTACGCCATTGTGGGGGACATATTTCTTCCCCAAACATTTAATTTCAGTAATGTTTTAAAGTATTTGTGTGATTAGATGTATACAGACGTGCCCACACAAGAGGTTCCTCTCACTCATGTTTAATATGGAAGAACGCGTGGTATGCTCAAAGTAAGAGTGCATGAAGATGGTGTTCTTTGGTTGTTTTGGTATTGCTAAATGCAGATATAACTTGCAATGAAATTTTCACCTTTTTTTTGTTCTCATTCAGATTAAAAAAAAAACAAAGCTTTTTTTATAAAGAAAAAGACTTCCCCCGGCTTGTCTCTGACTGTGTTGTCAGGTCATGTGTGATGTTATATTTTCCCATGAAGCTTTGACAGGAGCTAAACATTGAAACTTTAATTCATTTCTTAGTCCTACACCAGTCAGTATTTTAGCAACTTAAGGCTAAATTTACTATTAAGTGTTACAAAGGCCATTGTTGCATAAAGCCACAACTTCTCTATAATAGATATATTGCTATTTTAAAATCTTCTAGCCTTTAAGCTGAGTTTACAGTTTGGTGGCCTGTTGCATGTTCACATGTTGTAGTACTCAATTTGAAAGCTGGGCAGACTGGAGGTGAGTGCAATTCAAATGTGCCAATCCAAGTGAGACTAATTTGGAAAGCTGTACCTAGAAAAAACCAAAATCATAGACTAACCCAGTTTGGGAGTGATCTCAAATATGTAGGCATGTTTTTATATCTGCTCTTAAAGAACAAAAGAAGGCCCAGCAGAGGTATTGTACATCACTAAAATATCTTGACATCGCTAAATTGGGTTTAAAGTGGTGTAAAGACCTTGAAACTGTCTGATTGACTTCACCTTTGCTGACATTGAAACCGAGCTGTGGATTTTCAAAATGAGGCACCATAAACCTCTGCAATGCATGATGACCTGAAAATTTTAGCAGACATCTTCCATGAAATGTCTGCAGATGGAGACAAGAAGTATCCTGTAGGTATTGGTGCACAGACAGTCTAATGCTGCTGCAGTAGCTGGATGAAACCAGACCCACCCCATTGATATGGATTCTAATCAATAATAAGATGGAGCAGAGAAATATATACCTATACTGACTGAGCCCTTCACTGTATAATTTCGGTTGCCATTTAGAGTCCATGATAAAGAATTTCAGTTCACAGAAGCAAAAACCTTTCAAGAGAGTGATGCTACAAATTAGACCCCTCAGAAGCACTGACCTAAAAAAAGGCACTCCTCCCCTAGATGTAACTTTTGAGGTTTCTTCCTTATTTAAGGGCTATTTCCCCTGTTATCATTCTAATTAGTGTCGAGGAAAAGTGCTATGCTGCCCAAGAGGAAGCCTGTGGCTTTTTGCTGAGTGCAGTTGTTCTAAGCAGCTTGGACATCTTCTGGTCTTGTTGAGTTGTCTCCACAGACCTGCTAGGTCATGGATACTCTTTGACTGTTTTCTTTTCTTTTCAGTTGCTAAATCAGCTAAAAGAAGGAATGATATAACACTGTCCTAAGATCACTATTCCAAGTGAGCAATTGCTGCTGTAGTTGCCATAGGGATACTGAATGAATGCAGATGAGGTAGGAGATATCCAGAAGGCTCTGTGAACATGAGTTTCCCTTCAGCAGCCCAGTGTGACCAAAAGATGGGAGATTTCTGCGCTTCCATAATGCTGGGCTGAAATGGCCATCTGGCTGTCAGTGTGCTCCTTTGGCCAGAGACATGGTCACCTTGCTCACCATTAAAAGTGGAACTTGGCCTCTTAGGTGATTCTGAAAACATTACCACAAGTTTCCTAGGAGCAATACTTAGAAACAGCAACTTGCTGTGAAGACTAAAATACCACCAATACTGCATTCGTAATAAATCCACCAAGGAGAAGTGTGGAAGCTGCATACATATGAGACCAAGTGGTGCATTTGGGGACCCATAGAATCTAATTTTAATAAACTAATATTTGGAGAGGAATAGCTGCTCAACAGAGGAAGGAGCTATTATATAGGAGGTGTTCAACACTATAACAGAGACAAACAATCTTTTTGTGGATAAGGACTGATAAGTGAGCTGCCTCTCAGTTCAACTTATTCATGACAAGGGGTGAAAGTGGTCAGTGTGGACAAGGATGATCATTTTTAGTGTAGCTGTGTATTGGCTTCTATTCCAAACAGGACTGAATCAAGGCACTAGTCATTATGAAAATAGCCTGTAAATGCAATTACTTACTTGCTTAAACACCCTCAGAAAACACTGGTGAACTTACATGGTAACTTGGTGACACACACTGGCACTCACAAACTCTACCTTTGGAGCACCATTTGCTCCCCACCTGCTCATGGAAAGAGATGGATCTTATAGCCTTAAGCTCCTCAGATTTATGCTTTCCACTGGAAGCTGCAGAGAAAGACTGATGACATTTATGATGACAAGAATCAACTCTGCCTTCAGGTGCATATTCACAGTTGTAGGTAAGGTCTGAGTTTAGCACTAAATTATTTGGTTAAAATACACAAATATGTATAGACTCAGATTGTACATTTCTTGACATGGACACAGCTCTTAATTATTATGGCATGACTAGAGCCTTGGCTATTCTGAATGGATATATTTCAGTTGTCCCTAGAGAAATTGTAGTGGTTTGCTTCAGGTCACTTCGACTATCAGCTCAGACTTTCAGCCCCCAAAATGCAAATTTGTACTGGGAAGAAACCACACTGGCTTGGTGTAGGCTGCAAATCTAATGCTATTTCAAAGGGGTGTTATCCCAAGCACTGTGCATTGGATGTATAAACAGAGTAAGATACTCTTGAAAGGATTAACTCTAGATGCTATACCCAAGTTTGAGCCAGGATAATTAATTCAAAATAGTGAAAGGTATGAATGGGATTTTATGAGAACAGATGTAAACATTCTCCAACTAAATGGAATGAATTAGCAGCCAAGGGGTAATAAAAAGACTTGTGGTTCACTGACAAATAAATACACAAAATCTAACATGTCTTGCTCAAGAGATAATGAGATGGCAGTAGTTTCTATATTCCCACTCACCAAAATACTGTCTGTCCTTCCTATTCACAGCACCTCTAGGCTTAAAGCTCCGCAACTTCTAAAATGTCCTCCCCCTCCTCATTTTTAAATATTTTATGGTATTATTAACACTATGAATTAGTACCTTTCAAAGTTGTCTGATGGAGGTTAATTAATCCCTTTTAAACCACTCAAGACTTAATTGAAATAAACAAACATTATCATATCTATCTTCCAGCTGAAGGAGATGAATCGGAGAAAAGTTAAGTTGCTTCTAAAGTCATAAAACAAGTCAGTAGGCAAATCAGGAGGAGAGGTAAGCAGCCCTGGACTTCTAGACTCCCACTGTAATGATTACATTAGCCTGACTTCCTAGAACCAGTATGTCTGAATGAGATAATTTTATTCAAAAGAGTTCTCAATTATATTCACATTTAGGCTCCAGTATTGCTGTAGCCAGTGGGAAAACAGCAGCAGAAGATTTTGGTGCTAATGTATCCTTTTCAGTGAAAGGGAAGACTACTGTGAGACGGTGTGGGTGAAATAATTTTCCTAATGGTGTGTTTTTTTAATGTTAGCAGGTGTTAATACTATAAACTTGCAAGAAAGGCCAGGTGCTGTTTTCCAGTATGATCTCACCTTCCTTGTAAATGAGCCTTTAACACACCTCTGATTTCCGTGGTCAGGCACGCCTCCCTCCGCCCGCTCTCTGGACTATCCAGCCTCGCCATATCCACAGACAGGGACCACAGACAGATAAGGATGGGTAATGCCAGACGCAAGAAGGGCCACTTGACCATTCCTTGCTGTTGCTGTGGACCCTGCCCTGCTTTCCAGTGCTTGGTGACAGTGAAGGGAAGGCAGGCGGGTCATGGAGGAGAGCTGCTGTCACGCATGGGTGGTGATGCAGCTCCTGCCTGGGGACTGATGGAGGGGGGCAGGCCCTGGAGATCTGGTGGTTGTTGCAAGTGACCCCAGCCAGCAGCAAGCAGGGTATGCTGCAGGTTCTTCAGGGACAGTGGCCTCTGCAGGATTTATGCAGCGTACCTAGCCTCAAACCAACCCTTGGGGCTGCACTATAGACTGAGATAACATGGGCAACAGCCTTCTGAGAGATGCTGAACATACCCTCCATCACCCCAAGGAGCAAAACCATACCAAGGCAGGTCCACCAGGCCTTCCTCCTGCTCTCTCCCTGAGGCAATGGGATAACCATCTGTGTACCACTCTGATATGTCAGCACTAGACTCCCACTTTGTACATGACACACTTTATCTACCATTCTGTACACAGCCTATTGACACATGACAGTGGCAGCAGGACCTCAGCGATTTTCCTGCTTTCTCCTGTTTATTCCTGGTTTCCACTGGCACAAGAGAAATGGATCATTGCTAGGCAGCTTTTTACAGAGGGGCTGGCCCAGCAGTGGAAGGAGAAAGAGCTCACATTTAATTTCTGCTTGACAAATATCAGTGATGAAAAGGCCTTGTGCTAAACTTCTATGATGGTAGACTTTCACTCTGCTGAAGTAGTTAAGACCAGACAATTGAATAACCCTTACTATTAAGAGCAGATTTAAAATATCTTAATCAATGCAACCATACACACAAAAATTTCAGTGTAGCTGTAATCCTCATTAGCACATGACACCATGCCTAATTTCACCTGCAATTACCTGGATAGACCATGTAATTATGCCACATAATTACTTGTGCATTTTACAAATGGAGTTGTGTGTCTGCAGCTCAAGATGATGTAGCTCTTTCATGTCAACCAAAGTCTTCTGGTGCATTTTCCACCATACACATGTTCTTGTTAATTAAAAGCAAGGGACAGAAGTTGAAAAAAGTCAACTAAGAGTTTAAAAGCAAGGGCCGGAAGTTGAAAAAAGTAAACCAAGAGTGCAAGAAAAAATTTAAACATTTTGGTTTAGGCAGTGAATTTTGCTTTCGGAAGTTAGAATCAATTGATGGAATTTATTGACAGAAGCTTGTTTAGAACCTGTAAACTATTATAAATTAAACCTGTTATGATTGGTATCTATCAAACCTCTTAATATGCTCTAGGATCTCTCTGAAGGCATAAAGAGATTAAAAAATAGGAAATTCCCAAGCAGGAAATAATGCCTGGCCATGTTCTCAATTGTATCTAAATCTACTCAGTGCAGCAAATAGCAGCCATTACATTGGTGTCAGTTATAATTCCCAAATACATTGTGATAATCTGTTTCAGTCTCCACATAGTTTTACAATATAGACCTTATCATAGTTTACACTATGAAAAAGCAAGAGTACCTCTAGAGGCCAGCTGTGTCAACTCTGGCTGCTGGACTCCTGCCCACATTGTATAGGCAGTGCACAGATATCACCCATAAAGACAAAAGGCCTGATAGGCCATTGCCTTGTATCTTACCCTGCCCTCTAATTGTATTTGATCAAGCAGAAGCAGGTATAAAATGCCACAGGTCTGACTGCATTGGTCTGCAGTCCCATGTAGGGAGTGGGAAGAGAGTCTTACAACTGGCTGATGCTACATTAATTTATCATTCAAAAACAAACAAAAAAATTAATAAGATCTCAAAGAGAACTATATTAAAAATACATTTCATATGACCTCACTCAAAATGTTTTATTCTGGGTTAGCATCTTCTAATAATTTTATTGTTTCTTCAACAAGAAGAAAGCAGTTTTACAACAAAAGCAGTTAGAAAAAAGAATTCAGTTGGAATAAAACCTGCCAAGAAGAAATGCAGTCATTCAGTAATGCAGTGAAACAAAGTCAAATTCACACCATGTTTTCCTCATCCCAAACACAAGGTATGTGCCAAAACAAATTTAGGTGATTAATATGCTCACCAGTAGTGCCAGGTCAGCTTTATTTTTAAGAAGTAACATAGCCCTTAAGTTCCTACAAAACAAAACCCATTGCAGCAAGTGCAAGCTCAGCCCTAAACACATGGGAGGGACGAAGTGGAGAGGGAAGCCACCTACAGAAGTTCTAATCCCAACCACTGGCTCAGCCTTTAGAAAATTATGCAGTTCTAATGGGTGCCCTTTCCCTGGGAGGTGTGAGTAGCCCAGTTGTTCCTTGTGTATCTTCTTATGATTGCAGGTAGCTGCACCTCGCTCTCTGTTGGGGGTGTGGATATTTCAACAAGATAAAGACAGAAAATATACGAAGGAAATTCCCGGAGACAGAAATTGCAATTCCTTGTCTATATAGAGTGACAGTTAATGTCAGTCTAGAAATCTTAACATTTGGCTTTGTATATGGGATCTTGGTAGCCCATTAAATAGGAATGAAGAAAGAAGAACCATCATCATTAGTTTTCTCTTGAGTGCTAAATCAGACCAGAGTCAGCTGAAACCAAAACTTCTTTTGTTAAAAGGATACTGTGTGAGTCTTAACCCCAGTGCTAGTCAGTACACTCTCAAAAATATTGGTAACATATTTGTAGAGACATAAAAATCTAAGGCAAACTATTTTGCCATTTTTTTGTGAACATCTATTTATACTTATGCTTCAGGATTCCTGAGGAATTTTGCTCCTAATTTAGATTATAATTTCCTTTTTTTTTTTTTTTATAGCCAAGGCTGATATTTAAAAAGGCATTTTAAGTGTTTACTTCTTAAACAGTTTTAAAAACTCATCCAAGGTCCTGTTTTTTCATGTAGAAATAAAAGTTTACAGTATCATACTGGATAAAGTTTACAATGAAATCTCCTGTCACTAAATCTGTGGCAAAGCGACAAGATCTATTTCATGCAGTAATTTAAATTTGTAGATCTCAAAGCCCTTGAAGAAAGGGGCTGTAATCATCAACACTGATGATCACTGCTGATGGGGAACCTCAGGTGATAAAGGGCTTCAGTGAAGGTCATCCAGCAGGACAAGACCTGAACTGCACCCCGCTCTCCTTGGAGCTAGGCCAGCACTCGATCCCATGGGTGCTGCAGTACTGCTGCTTTTACAAGTTTATATATATATATATATATAAAAATA
>VZSE01004122.1:2170204-2227122 GCA_013398275.1 Promerops cafer | reverse complement strand
CTGTCTTTTTTCCTCTCCTCCCACATTTACTGTGTCTGTGATAATTTTTTTTACAAGGATTTGCTGGAAGCAGTGATTGATAATGGGAAAGTACTCCGAAGGCTGTAATAAACAAAAGCCATCATTTGGGTTTAACTGATGTATTCATCACCTTGCTTTGCATAAAAATCCTTGTGTTTAGGTCTCTTCTATCATGGGCAAACAGGTCATACCATCTCTTTTATAAATGTTTCCCTTTATCAGATAGTTTTCCTTTCCTCATCTTCCTCCTGGAAGGTTCCTCCAGAGCCTTTCTGATGCAGGAGGTAGAAACTGTCTGTTGTTAGCTTACTCACAGCTGACAAAAATCCAAAACTAGACCTGGTGTTTCCATGCCAGCATTGCCCTTTGGATTAAACATGCTCCCAAGTTCTATGTATCTCCGAGGGTATGCCCTCCACAAGCCTAAGTTTGCTATACGGAGCAAGAGAAGACATATAATGTGTTAGTCTAATGAATGCAGGGCAAAATACCAATTTCCTTCTGCTCCCCTTATCTCTAGTTAAATACTATTTAGATGGCTTAAGTAAGATATACTCTATGTAGTGGTGGCTCTGGTGTGCTGTGCATGGACTGCTTAGATCTCCATGGGAGATGGCAAAAGGGAGATCTTGCAGGAGTTTGGGACTACCATGATTGTTATCCTACTCTCTGAGTAGGATTTTTTCAGGCTGAATCAGTGTCCTTCCTCCACCACCCTGACACAAGCATGGATCCCTGTCTCCCCTGGATTGCCCTCTGTGGGTCCTCCCAGTAGTTAAATGCCACAGCCCCCTTTATATGCTGCTCATTGGAGGCTTTCTGAAGCTAACTTGGAGATCCTGCTGCCTTGAGACATGCTCTGGATTCATTCTGAGAATACTCTGCAGTCATTCCTCTCTCCTTTTTCTCTGGATAACCTAAGAGCCTGTGAAGCTTTCTGCTATGGCATTTGTTACAAATTCAGTATATTTTATTAGATATAGTATTTTTCTTTGAGAAATTTGCTTTTGAAGTTATTTGTTTTCTGTCTATGCCTTTGATGGATTTCTAGCTCTCTCTGCCATGTGAGGAGATAGAGGTAACTTTTGCACTGAGTATCTGCAATTCTGCATTGGAGATCTGTATACTTTTTCCTGACCAAATTCTATGTAAGCAGGTGAATATATATCCCTTGTTTCTTATTCCACTGGACATTTCCTTGGCATTGCAATGCTGATGATTTTATTTACTTCTTGTATTCCTTCTCCCTTCTAATAGCATGTCTGAGTAGTGAGGGAAGGAGTCTCCAATCTGCTCTTTGAAACAACTGGCTATTCACCTCATGGTGTTGCTGAGCTCTCCTCCCATCTTCTTTGCAGACTCCTTGGTCTCCACCATCAATTCAGTTTGGATTCTGCAAAACACAAGTATTTGAACTATAGAGTCCATGACTATATGAGCTCTGCCCCTGCAAATTGTTAAGGAGCTACATATGAACAGAAAATTTTGTTAAATTAGGATTTGCCTAAGGAGAAATTCAGGATTCACAAAATGGTGAATCACAGGAAAACATAGATATGCCTGCCTTCTTGTTCTAAAGAGGCTGGGAATTATTAAAGAGCAAATGTATTTTAGAACTTTTATGCTTTCCAGCATAAATTCCTTGCAACTAGTATACAAATCCAGGCTAGCATTTTTCTGACTAACCCATCACAGATCCTTGGTAGAAGATGGAGATTTGCTTTTGCTCTTTCTTTTCAATTTATTGTCTAGCAGCATTACTAAGAGGAAGAATTAAAAAGGACAAAAGGGAAAAAGGAAAGACATATGTAAGAAGCAATTTCAAAAATACCTCAAACCATCAAAAGATACATGTTCCTCTTAACAGTAAAGAATATTTGGAGATGAATAAAAAAAGTTTCTGGAAAGCCACACTGCTGTTATGACAAGGTTATCAGTCCAAGGTAGGACCTATCTAATATTATATGGATATCTGTGGTGTAGGTATCTCAGCTGCAGGTATCCACAGCTTAACAAGTCATTCCAGGCTTCCTCTGAGTCCACAGAAGGCAAAACAAGCACATTGAGGCTGTGATTCATTGCATCCACTGTAGGTCTAAAATAGGCGATATAAATCACGTCTTGTAAGTCCTTGATTTCTTTCACTGACTGTAAAGGAAAACTAGTCTAGATGTAGGTGTCTATACCTTGTAGGCCTTTGAAGATACACCGAGTGGGTGTCAGGTCAGACTCATAGTGTGTCTAGGTACAAGGAGATTCAAAAAGAAAATCCGGGTGCAATAAAAGCAATCAAATATAGGCAAGAAATGTTGGGACAGGTAACTGAAGACATTATCAGGTTGATCACAGATTAGTCAGAAAAAACACATAAGTTGCAAGGCATTGCAGCTCGGACCATCTGATTGTACAAAATGAGGATGAAGGACGTACTAAAGAGACAGAAGAACAGTGTTAGTAAAAGACTACAAAACAAACATCTCCCTAATTTAGTCCATGTCCATACATTCCTTCATACCTGCAGTCATACTTTTACCTTGTTATTAGTGTGTTTGGCAAGAATTTACTAAAGTCTGAATTTGACCCTTTAGGACAAAATTTTGCATCTCCACTGAATCAACAGAGTGTCTTCAGCTGGTCCAATGCAAGTCAAACCACCTCACATCTAGATGGATTTAAAATGTTCTGATGTCAGTGAAGGTACAGTTTTTGATCTGTGTAAATCCCCCACAGTTAATTTTTGCCTTGACATTGGTTCTTTTCTCATTCATTCTCCAAAACTGGTTCTGCTTCTCTTAGGGTGGTGGCACCAGAGAGGGCCCTTTGGAAGGGAGACCAGCGAGAAGCTGTTGAAATATGTCACATGGTCATAGAGTTCACCACTGAATTTATCCCTGAGTCTGAAAAAAGAAATGGGTTATTAATTAGGGAACTGTTCTACAATTTACTATTTCATAGATAATAACCTTAGCAGAATTCTGGAAATATTAATGCAAACTACCGGATTGTTTTTAAATGTCTTCAGATCATCTGCACAGTTGTCATGTAACATACAAGTACAGGGAAGCTTGAATTTATCTGAAGAGATTTAACTTGTTTTGCCCCAAAAAGTAAAAGTAGTCACAATAGATTTTCTTCCAGAAAATAATTAACTCAGTCTTAATTTGTGTTTCATTTTGGACTGACAGCTGTTTACTGTGTGTTCTTTTCTATAAAACCTCCCAAGGAATTTCATAATTTCAGAATGGCTTTTTTTATTGACACCCATTTTCCCAGAGTACTCCTTTTTTCATGATTTGGCTACAGTTCTAGATAATTTATTTTTATTGACAGTGAGATTACTCCATTTGTTTGACTTTTTTTTTATTAGATGCTCTATATGTTGTTTAAACTGTCAAGGCTTCCTCATATCCTCATGAAATCATCCCATTCACCTCTCTAGGAAAAGGCAAGTCAGATCTGGCATTTGTTGCTCTCAAGGGGAAACGGTAGCATCACCTCATTGGAATTGCTCTTTCTGACTTAGAGCTGTTGCTAATGAGGACTCAGGAAAAATGGGCAAGGGCAACCACTCTCCATGTTATTGTCCCAAGGCTTCTTACAGAAAAATTATGATGTGACCTTCAATTAAAAATTATTTCTTACCGGTCTTTTCCACGATTCACCACTGAACTATAGCAGAACACCATCAAGCTTTGGGCATCTTCTAGAGCATTTGTGATTCAAGGATTTCCAGTGGAAAAGCAAGGCATACTGAGGACATGGGATACGCAGCCAGTGACAACAGACGAATGGCTGCCTGTGATTTTGGTGGAAGGGATTTGGTGTCCACAATGGTTCTCTGTTTCTCAGGCTCAAACCTGTAGTTGGAATCCAGAAAATTGGATCTGGCTCTTCAGGGAAGGAAGAAGAACAGCTTTAGAAAACAGACTAGGTTTATCAGCTGTAGATAACAGTGATTTTTTTCTTTTATTTTTCAATAAAAAATTTTCATGAGGCCACCACAAGCTCTTATTAGGCACAGGCCAATGGGCATGGGACAATTAATTAAGAGTCTCAGAAAGTTCACCTCATCTCATTTACCAACCACTCTGATCACCGCACATAGCTTTCTACTGGGGAAAAGCTGTAAATTATTAAAAATGAAGAAAACAGTTGAGTTTTGAGGTTTCACCACTAGAAATTAGATTGCATTTTTCTTTAGTTAAAAGTTACTGAAAATAATAATCGGTTTTGTGTTGCTCAAATACTTACTATCAAGAGAATTGTTGCTCAAATACTTACTATCAAGAGAATTGTTTCTTGCAGATAAGGCATCAATTACTTGAAGACTTTTGCTCCTTTTAAATCAGCAACTTATAAGCATTATTAGATGCAGAATCAGAGGAACCCTAAAGATATGATCTACATCCTATGCACCAGTGCCTAATCCAAATGGAGAAAATAAAAAAATCCCAAGAAAAGAATATACGCAATGAGAAATAAGACCCATATTTTACTGTCTGTTTTATGTCTCTGTAATCTTGATTAGCACTCAGTTTGAGGAACTAGAGGTACTGTGATTCCTCTTGTTTTCTATATTTTTTTCTGTTCTCCATCTGAGAAGGATGCACTGGGAGTGCAGGCCAGGACCTAGATTTCATGCAAATTCGTATAGCTCACTGAAATCAACAGAGCTACAATGCTCTAAGCTGCTAAGGATCTTTCCCTACATCTTATTTATATATTTTCAGGATGGACATAATATTTTAGTTCATATTAAAGTGTAGAGTTCATTATAGCACTAATCTCTAAGACACAGGCCTGCCTATCTTCTGTGATAAAGGAATTACATTTCTTCTGTTGTGATGATAAAAATCTACTATTCCCAGGGAAGATGACTTGCTGGAACCTAAATAAATTGATCATACCCTACTCTGCAGTAGAAATTGAAGCAATGTGACTGCTGACCTAACCAGTGAAAGAGATCTCCGGTGTTACTGCAGTTAAAATAGCAAGACTCTGCTGTTGCCACTCACAGGTGGATAGTGTTGGTTTTATTATGTATGTGTGTGTGGGATTGACCCTGGCTGGATGCCAGATGCCCAACAAAGCACTATCACTCCCCTCTTGGACAGGGGAGAGAAAATAAAAGGAACGGCTCATGAGTCGAGTTAAGGACAGGAGGAGATCATTCACCTCTTACAATCAAGGGCAAAACAGACTTGACTTGGGCCAAATCAAACCTTAAGATACCTTCCCCCTAACCCTCCCTTCTTCCCAGCCTCAACTTCACTCTTGATTTTCTATACCTGTAGTTCCCCCTCCACAAAAACATTGCCCCAAAAACCCAATACAATGCTCTGACAAAAAAGAAATTACAAGTTTGTTACTGTTTTTGTGGCCATGAAAAGTGCATAGATCAAGTATGGTGTACCAATAAATTGCCACAATATGTATTATAAAAAAATGTAATAATTTCCAGTAGGCAGAGTTCATCCCTGTCACAAGATTTAACCCAGTCCACTGTTTGCTCCTGATTTTTCCTGAATCCTGTCAAACATGGAGAGGGAACAAACAATGTTCTCAGCTCAGAGGTTTGGTATCTCTCAGCTTTCTTCCTTCTACCCTCTTTCTCAGGGACCTCAAACTGTACTAACAAGACACAGAGATGTTAAATGATGTTTAGACAGAGATGTTCCCTTATTCATGTGGTTGACTGTGGAGCTATGCCAAATTGCTTGTTGGGGCTGCATGACACGCTCCTCAAGTGCTGGGAAAGCACGGGATCAGGAACACTGGACAGAAATTTCTACTTATTTGATGGAAGAGGGAGGTATGGTCTGTTGAGGTCAAAAGACTGAAGAATGTTGGTGCAAAGAAGTGGTTCTCAGGCAGTGGCTAGCAGGCATAATTGTGCCTTAAAACTGGGACTTAGGAGCAAAGTATAAATTGCCTGCGGCACATCACCTACTCAGCAGTTTTACCCATGGCCAAGTCAGAGGTCTCTGGCTTAACCAGTAAATATTCAGCCTCTTTTGAAGAGACTGTGAACATAATTTATGAAATTATCACTTTTCAAATAAATATTTATTTATTTTAGGGTCCTGAGTGCACTTTCTCTTTTTATTGATATTACTTCACACTTCTAATGCCTGAAATATTTCCAGCTGTAATTACAAAGTGGAACATTTCTTTGTTGTTTCTGTCTGAGTTTTATGGTCTGGATAGCATTTAGCTGTAGTGAGTGTCTGCCATTTCTATTCATTATTTACTGTTTATGTTACAACAGGAGAGTGTGAGAACTGGACAGCTAATACATCAGATGGATTTGCCAGAAGTGCGTGTAAAAAGCTTTGCTCCAGGCGATTGTTGAGGACTTCTCCAAGTCATCGCTGCCAGGAGTGAAGTCAGGATCCCTGAGTGCACGGTGCAAGCTGCCATGGATAGAGACACATCCTTGAGCAGGGAGGTGAAAGCACCGGTGTCAGGGTGGCTGCCAGAAAGGTGGAGGAAGAGTCTAAAACAATTTAGGGTTTTCTTGCTAAACCACACTTCGAGAAATACAGGGTCACAAATGTTGCTTTGCCCTGCAGGGCAATCCTGAGGGACAGCCATGGAAAAGGGACTTGGAGAAGGTAACACAGGTAAATTGTTTTGCCTAGCATGAACCTGCATTTACCACTAGAAGTGGGAATAAAATGTAGCTCCTCATATTCCTAGCTCAGCACATTTCTCAATGACACTGTCCTATTTGCTCAGCTTTCCAAAATGGCTGTGCTCACCCCACTGTCCCCAGCCCCCAATGAAGTAACAAGCCACCTACGATATTTTTTCTGCCCTAGTTTCTTTAAAAAAAAAAAATCACAACACCGCCAACCACTTTTGCACAGCAGTCTCAGTCGTCTTTCACTACACTGGTCCATCCAGCCTGTTATTTAAGTTCTCCCTGAAAAAAATCCCACCACTTTCTTCCACAGTGCCCACACAAAGTGAGTCAATGTTCTTTTCCATTCATCTTGGAGACACCAGGATTGCATCCAACATATTTTCTGAAAAAAAAGACAAAAAGGAAGAAGCATGGGTAAAACCACCAGGACATTCATATAAATCAGCTGAATAGTTACACAACTGTGTTTCTACAACCCTTAATCTTCTTCATTCACACCCTCCCTACTATCAAACATACCATGTGGACCTAGGTGGTAACTATTAACTTTGTGCATAACAGAACATTAAAAAACCCAAACATAGTAGCAAATTTTATCCCCATGTGATTATGCTTTTCTTCCCAAGATGGGTTACCCAGATAGAGTAAGAAAGTTCCCCTCCTCGCTCCTATAGAATTGTATGTTCTGGGTGGTGGTTCCATCTCTGCACAGCTGTCAGAGTACAGGCCTCACGGACTCAGGCAGCAGCACAAAAGCTTAATTTCTGTGATACAGATGTTGTTTGTTTCTGTATTGTGCTTTCTGGATGTTGCACTTCAGCAAGATTCAGACCCCAGCCAGACTTTAACAGGCCTGATGCATCTTCATGGGGTTTCTGAAAGGTAGAAGCAACAGTTATCCCTATTTTACACCTAGGGTGTTCTTTGTGCCTCTTCCTTCAGCAAACCAGAAGAAAGAGCAGGACTATCATTGAAACACGGCATGGGAAGCCTGAGGGGGAGCTTCTGTAAGCCCCAGGGCCAGTGCTCCATGGTTGGCAGCAGCATGCTGGCTGTGGGGAGCATCTCTGTGGAGTGTGACCTGCCTGGTGCCATGGCTTCAGGTCCTAGTGGGGGAAATGCATCTGTGCTGTGGCCAGCACAAGCAGGGAGCTTGGCCGGTACTGTTTGGCACACTACAGCTCTCTAACCTCCTCAGCACATAGCTGCTGGCTGAACAGCATTTCTCAAAAAAAGCCCCAAAACAAAACAAAACAAACCACATCCAAACAAGCTATTTATTTATAAGTTTCTAAAATTTATAAATTTTAGGTACTCAACTTTCCTTATAAAATACATTCAGATAAAAAAGAATGTCAGTGTAAACGTGGAGATGTCAAAGCGGGCTGTTTCCCATCAGACTGCTCAGAAAACATACATTCCATTAGATTCTGCAAAACCCTTTCTGTAGAAAGCCCCTGTGAAGATGGGGCTTCTTCCAGTTTCTGAGTAATTATGGTTGGTAATAAATTTTCAACTTCTCTGAAATTAAGTTAAATTGTACAAGTGATTTCAGTGAGACCAAGATTTGGACTCATGGTCTGGACAGCACTGGTTTTGACAGACATAGCTTTCCTGGTATTCCAAGAACAGTGTTGTTGTTGAGGTTTTCACAATTCAGAATAATATAATGCCAATTGTTTAAAAAAAGCTTAAAGCTGAAAATAATTTGCTATTTTTAAAACAAATACTCTGACCCCTTGCCTTTGTATTAAGTCACAAAGGCAAAATAAATGTGAACCATTCTTCTGCTGTCAACAGTTAGAGAAACTGTATCTGAATATGCTTAAAGTTATACCAAGGTACAAGATATGTTCATGAAAACACAGAATGCAAAAATGTTATGCTAACTGATCATTTCTGCAGTTAAGAACATATTGTTGGATTTTCAGAGTCAACATGCATGTGTTAAAGGAATCGATTTGCCACTGCTCTGTAAAATTCACCTCTGTGTAGAGGGCCCCATGCAACACTTCTGAACTGTGTTTTAAGGATGAAGTCTTGCAGAGGTCTCCAACTGAGCAGGAAGGAAGATTTCATCCTCTCCCAGAAGAGACTTCAGAAGTGATCACCAATAAAAGAGTGAGAAAACTTGCTTTACGTAGTATCTAGCCCTACAGCAAGCCAGGGAAGAAATGGTTTAAGAGTAAACAGGTCAGGTTTTACCTCCTCTGAGCTGCCAGCTGGCTTCACCCACTGGAGTACTCTGAGCTTTGCACTGGATCTGTACATTGGGTTAGCACTGAAGTGTGAGTGAATCACAGGGAAATGATAAGCCACAACTTAAAAACAGAAGGAAGGAGTCCTGCCAAACAGGAATAATTGCCTGCAGGCACGAGCTTTCCCCAGTCTCCGGCTCATTCATTTCTGCAGAATGGCTCTACAAAAGCGTCAACATAAAATTGACATTCTTATGGAAAACCACCTCTAGGTGGAAGTGTTGACCCTGCAGACAGAGATGAAATCATAAATATATATGTGGCAGGAGTGATGGCAACATTTTTTTAAAAACTATTTCCTCTGATATTTTGCTTGAAACTGTAATTAGATGAGGTGCCTTGAGATTTATACACCTGTGAGCAGGTTGCAAAGCTCAGTGGAGCCAGGAATTTGTTTCTCTCTGGGCCCTGATCCAGTGACTATGGTTCAAAGAAGCACTTCAAAGAACATTAGACTGGGTGAATGCAGCAGCAAAGGTGCATTTTTGGTTTTAAACACATGCTTATGTGCAGTCCCCAGACTCTGTGCTTGCCATCTTGACCATGTTTTGATTGACATTGCAGCCTAAACCTGTTCTTCTCAGCTTATTCAGTGCCACAGAAAGCTTTGATTTTAACTGGACAAAACAAGAACATAGTTGCTACTTTCTCATTCCCTCTTTAGAGAACAAATTGCTAACTCCTGACTCCATATTTAAGTCATTCAAAGGATGAGTCCTGTACTTCAACTGCTGCAGATTTTAAGTGCTATGTAAGACTAGATACTGTTTCCATTACTGCTTTGTAGAGTGAAGGTTTGATTCAGAAAGGATCAGAAACCATCCTTCTCAGACTGATTTCTGCAAAAGTATCAGAGTAAGATGGACTGTTCAGTTCACTTTTCCAGGTGATTGTGACACTTCTTCCTTTCTTTTCAGATACCCCACCTACCCCTTGCTCTCTTAATGCTTTAATAACAGTAAATCATTTCAGAAAGGTTTCATTTTCTTTATTTATCTTTCTGTTTTGTACTGCAACCTGATAAGGGCTTCTTTTGGGTTGGGCCAATATTTTCATAAACAGCTAAATGACACTGGAGTACAGCTAAGCACTATTTTTCCACAGGTATGTTTTATTTACTGTCAAACCCATTGTTTATATCAACTGAACATGTCTCACTGACCATTTGTCATGCAGCAGAGAGTCTGGAAGGGAGGTGAGACTACTGCTGGTACATCTTAGAGCTCTGTTGTCACAGCTTGTACCTGCCTACAGGGACAGTGGTTCAACTCCACTTTCTACCTGAGTGAATTTGCTTGTGTCTCTCACCCATCTGATGAGTGCAACCAGTGCTGTACCAGGTACCCTAAGTGCAGCCTTAGTGATCACTGCTGGTAGCTCGGTTCCTCACTGACTGAAGTAATCTTTCGAATTGGAGAGCAAGGTTAAGCTGATAGCAAGGTTAAGCTGGAAGTGAAATACTGATAGAATAACTTTGGATGTGAATTCATGGCCAGGTAGTAAAGCTTGTGCCGACTGCTTTGAGCATTGCCTGAGCCTCTAGGAAGGGCTGTACCATTAATGCAGGACCTAGGCAGTGCTTCCACCAGCACAGCTACTCCTCACTGGCTTCCAGTGAAGGACTGTTGAGTTTTTTCATCATCACCATCAGGTCATGCCTTAAAACAAGTTTCCCAGATGACACTGAATTATGTCCTGTAAAGATGTTTGTGTGCATGTGAACAACCAAGCCAATGAGAGAACAGACTTCCATCCACACTGGAATGAGACCTTAATTAATCCAGGCATAAACCAGTATAAGTAATTTGTTCTTTGGAGGGAAGTGGCCAAAAGAGGACGAGAGAGAGCTAAGCCAGAAAGCAGATGTTCTCAGAGACTGCTCAGCTCTCCAAAGAGAGATGGGAGTTGCTGGACCCAAAATAAATATTTTGTAGCCCACCGGTAAAGAAGGATATATCATGTTTATGTATTTTATATCTTTATATCTATTCTTATGTATACATAGGTGTGTAAAGGTATTCACTATGTATCTCTCTCTCTCTAGATTTGCACAAACATAAAGCTTATTTCCTTAGTCAGTATAAGCACAGATCTATTACAAAGCCTCAGTCATTTCATGAACACCTTCATACTTTCCATGATGATGCACCCAGCTCTGATGGTTTATGGGACAGGAAGATTGCTACTTGGCTGAGCTCAGCTCTGTCTGCCAGAAGAAATGAGGAAGGTTCACTGTTGGTGAACTCCACATGCCATCTTGTCCCAGTGCACTTCTCACTGAGATTGCCCACTGGTCCTGTTAGAGCCAAATGTGGATGCCTCATGCAAGAATGGAGCTGGGAAAGAATTTTTATCACCTCCACTATACAGAAAACTAACAATGTTTAATAGATGCTCTTATTTTGAAGTTAAGAACTAGATGACCAGCAGAAAAATAAGGTTCTTCTTAATAATGGGTCGTGCATGTAACCTTTCCTTCCAGGCACAAGCCTTTGTACTCTGTTTTATACAAAACATATCATTTTCTCATAATCTCCTCAAGTATTAAGTTCAAGGAAATGGCTTTTTGTTCATAGGGTAGCTCACTGATGGATTATGTGTTCATACAGGGTCAAAGTCTCATCTTTATACCACTGTAAACTGCATTAATTGCCACAATCTTTATAGAGAAATTTCACTTTGCTGTTAATCTTTGTTATCATTAAAATATTTGGACTAGTCACCACAGATTTCTTGTAGTAAGTCTGGAAATTTCAATCTTTTTTTTTATCTCTTTCTTGACCAGCTAAATGGCCAAGAAAGAAGCTCAAAGATGCAGCTGCACACTTGGGTTCGTGCTTTGGATGCTGGCGCCTTTTTGCACCCTCTCTTTATTAGGGGAAAAAAAATCTAAATGGCAGAGCACTGTATCCTGCAAGCATTTCATTCCACCTACACAGTTCTTTTTCCTTAAAACAGTGGCTTATTCCCAACTGGAAAGGCAGCAGTCTAGCTAGAAGACAGGTTATGTTCAAGAGAGAAAGTAAGGAGGTAGCTGAATCATAGCAATTTAACTCTGGCTGGGTAGATGTAAATCCAGCCACTGGTTGCTGCTATCACAAGCGCAGTATGATTTTGGATACAGGGAATGGCATATTGTTCTGGGTAATGAAGGCTAGAGGTCAGAGCAGGCTATGCATTTGCCTTTATTTCTTGCACTCCAGCAGGTGCAATATTCATTGCCTCTGTTCCGTGCACAGCCATCTCTAGCATTACTAATGAAATGTCAAATCATATTTTTATTTACTTCCTTTCTTCATCACCTGCAAATAGCCACATTGACAACCCCCAAACCAATCATTTGTGGGTTTCTAAGGATGCCATCAGTAAAAGTCAGTCATCAGCAAGGAGCAATGCTTTCTGGAAATAAAATAAATAGGTTCATTTAAGGCTTTTCATAAAACAAATGTTGCAACGAAATTAATTTGTCCAGCATTAGTCATCACCCTTTCAGCATGTTAATACTATTTCTTCTGGAAGAAACCGGATTTTTCAGGGGTTGAAAATATCCTCTGTTTCACTCAGCACTCACAAAGGGCAGAAAAGGCACACTTCTGAGTGCGTCATGTCCTGCATGTCCAAGTCATGCAGGCTGGTTTTGGTCATAGATCAGTTGTTATTATTTTCCCATGAGTAGCTACTTATACCTGCTGTCTTGTCAGAATCTTTGCCTCAATGGGCAGGAGGATGGCTCTTTTTTGTGTTGATTGGCACCAGAACCAAATTTCGAAGGAACATAACATCTAAGAAGTATGGTCTCTTCAAGAATGTGGTAGAGCCCCCATCACTGGAGTTTTTCAAGATGTGATAGCTCAGAGCGCTAGATAATCCTATTTATGCTCCCTTACCCTTAAAAGATTGGACCAGATGACCTTTCAAGGTCCCTTCCTTGGGCTGTTCTGTAATTCTGTGATTCTGTGATTTGGTCTGAGTGACCTCCCAGGGGGAGGAGCCAAGCATTCCTACCTGGATATAATCTGAGATTTTGAACACCACAGCAGCCTTTTCTCACTGGATTCCCAGGGGATCAGCTTTCTTCTCCACCGGATTCTCAGAGGAATCAGGCCCATCTACACCACCACTAGACCTTCAGAGGAAAACCTACTACAGGATCAGAGGAAAACCTTTCTACAGGATCACTGCTTCAACAGAACCACATCCAGAAGGGCTGCAGCCACAATTTCATTGGACTGTTACCAGCACCCTGATCAACAGGGTGTCAGGTTGTATTCTGACTCTGTCAGTGGTTTCTTTTTTTGTACTATTGAATTTGTATTTTTAATTTTCCTAATAAAGAACTGTTATTCCTGTTCCCATATCATTCCCTGAGAGCCCCTTAATTTCAACATTTGGAGGGAGGGAGTTCACATTCTCCATTTCAAGGGAGGCTCCTGCCTTCCTTAGCAGACTCCTGTCTTTTCAAACCAAGACAAACGTAAATTTTCCAACAGACTGATGACAATGGGTGGTGTTTGGGGCTCTTGTTTCCTTTGCAGATATGGGACATGAGAAAGGCAACATTTTCTGCCAGGATGAAAGCAATCTGTCTGTGCCTACAGGTCTCTCTTTGATTACGATTAATTAATCACAAGTACATGTTAGAATTGTGCCAAGAATGCTCTGATCAGTGAAGCACCCAGTCAAAGGACAGACAAACAGAGAGAATTTAGAGGGAAGCCAGGCATTATTTTACACTTTGTGTAGGAGCTATTGCAAGAGCAAATAATATTTTGATCTTTTCAGGGGGCATATTTTTGGAAGCCTACAGAGAATGTCCGCCAGGATTAGAAAAGTACTTTATAGTTTCTGCTGAAGAGGATGTTCGTCCTCCCAGCTTTTTCTTCAACATGTGTTGTTTTTCTAACCTATGCCAATCTAGCTCCTGCTCAGAATTAATGTGGTAGGTAGGAGAGAAACAACAACTTTCTGTCAAGGTGTGCTGAGGAAGTTCACCTCAATTTTATTTCAAAGCATCTCAAACTTTTGACTGAAGTACTGGTTCCTTAAAGGTGTTTAGACGCAACTCAGTTTTTTTTTTTAAATTCTGTCCAAGAACATGCAGAACATGGATGATGTTGGATGCTTGTATTCCTCTGGTCTTTCAGTTTCTCTGTCCTGGAAATAGAGTTTTGCAAGGTGGACACTTGAGGAAAGGGAAGTAAAACTTTGATTAATAACGCACTTAGTTGTTACTGGTTGGAAAAAGACGGTTTGAGGCTTGCCTACAGCTCCTGCTCAGAAGCAGTGTGTTCTGTTCTTTGAGATCAAAGCATTAGTCTCCTAGTTGATAATTTTAAATTTAGTCTGTGAGGGTTTTAAAGATTTATATGGATTATCTGTATGTCCTTTCAGGTGCAGAATTTCATGATCATTGACCTAAACTGCCTTCAAAGTCACTATGCTGCTCCTCAGCATTGCAGAGACATTTCATGAGCTCTGACTTGTCCTCTGATTGGCACATCACAGGTTTGCTTAGGAAGAGACTTAACTACAGTACAGACTTAAGTACTTATACCCAAGTGCAGACCCATAACTGCCCGCCATTGCTCTGAGCACCTGTCCTGGAAAGTTATCAGCAGTAGCAACCTTTCTCACAAACTCCCTGAGATTCTTGCTTCTGAACATGGAAACTCTTCTTCTAAGAAGGATTGGAAAAGATCATGGTGTGCTTTTCAGAGAGAAAGAAGTGCCTGTAATCTGATATTTGGCGAGTTGAGATCTCTGTGGAAATGTAACACCTAAAACACATTCCATGGTGCTTCAAGACATTTTTCTTCCAATGATTTTACTCTTCATTAGACAGCTAAATAAATTGCAGGCTCTGGATCCCAGCACATTAAGTAGTGTTACTTAGAAGAAACACAATATGAAACATTAACATACCTGCCAAACTCTGATTTACTGTGGAAGTTCCTGTATCTGTGTGCTCTGATTCATCCAAAATCTGGATCCTCTTTGTACAGACCTCAAGGCTTTATTGATGGACGGCAGCTGACCTGTTAGCTCACAGAGACAATCTGCATCAACATCTACAATGCACTTGCTCCCTTTTGAGAGGTGTCTTGCCTAAAGCTTAGAGAACCGAACAAGTGACCTCAACTGACCCTACTTTCTCCAAGTCAGAAGTTTCATGTCCTACACATCCCATGGACGGAAAATGAAATAGAACGATATAACATTAGAGTGATGATTTTTTCATGACAGAAATACTAAAGTTTGAAGTTGGTCTTTTTCTATAATCAGATGACCAAAATGAATTTCAAAATCTTATCTTAAAAGGAATATCAGTGTTTGAGACCAGATTTAAATCTTCTGGTTGTCTTAGAAAGAAAAATAAAAAATGAAATTATTTTTCCTCAAAGTGATTATATGCAGTTCCATTCCTAATGTATGATTCCATCAAATTTCATCAGCCTAGCATGTGATGGGAAAGTGGAAATCAGTTGTGTCAGTCATTCATCCTGATGAATACATCTGTATTACCTTACACTGGACTTCTTAAGTGACCAAACATTGGTGGCTCAAAGAATTGCTTGCTGTGTGGGAGAAATAAAAAAATTCAACATTGTAGTTGTAGTTCAATGCATTGTTTGATACTAAGGACTCTCTTGCAGAGGGTCTCTCTCTCTTGGGACTGTGGAGAGGAAAGCTTTTCTTTTATGCTTTTCCTCAGGAGAGCCAGTTGGGTTGGAACAGCTGCTAAAATTATTAGTCCACCAACTGACTGGTCATATGATTTCACAGAGACTGGTTATTATTCATGTACATAGTGCTCTTGCTTTCTTTCTCCATACTCTGGGTTATGCACATCTGACATCAGTACTGCAGCTGTATTACACTGAATGCTTTATATTTTAAGGCCTCACTTCTAATTACTGAAAAAAAGGAGATCTCTCACATATATTGGAAAGGGAGAAAGGCTGTAGCCCTATATCAGCTCTGATAAGGTTTTACCTGTTGTTCAGGCTCCCTGTGCTCTGGTCAGCAGCAGACTGCTTACACATTATACGTTGTATTTTTGTTGTCTATCAGATTAGTGCAACCTTTTATTCCTAAGACCCAAGAATTTCAAGGTGTTCCACAGACTAGCCATGGCTGGGCACATCCACTCTATGGCTGACTGTCTTGAATGGACCTGAGATGTTCATGTCTTCAGTATCTCGAAATACAGAGATTCTATAACAATGGTCAGGGTAAAAACACTCTGGCCGTGTGGTGTCTGGAGATGGCTGCACTTCTTCCTTGGGGGTCATGAGTGCAGTAGTGCTGGGTCTGACAGGATGGTTGAGGAAGGCAAGACAGTGGCATATTAACCACCCCAACAAGAGGGGCAAACAGCTTTCCAGAGCACCAAGGGGAGATATGAGCACATTACATTGATAGTCTTTGCACAAGGATTTTGGTACTTTTGGTTAGGACTTCTGGGGGGTTTCATAAGCAGGCTTGGTCCGTGCTAACGTCCAAATCTGGATAGCACAGAGAGGAAAAAGATTGATATTTGCTGGTACCATTTATATTCTGGTCATTACAGGGCTCAAAAATCCTCTTCCTCAGCATGAGTGACAGAGGCAGTCAGGAATGCAGAGCTTGCTCTGTAGTACAATATTGACCACCTGATGGGTTGAAATGTGGCAGAATGTCTACTCTTTCCTCCAGAGCACATGGCAGGGGCCACTGTCGGAGATATGTGCTGGGCTGGATGCATCACTGGGCTGTTCTACATGGGCAGCTGTGGTGTCCCTCTGAAAGGCAGCATGCTCTGCACTCTGCCATTCACTGTCCCCTCCTTCCTTCCTCCGGGAACATCTTCACAGCCTGTCACAAGGGTGACCAAGGGAAAACCAGATGAATCACTAAAGAGACCTCTGAGTACTTGAAAAAGATGTGGCTTTTAAAAATACTGAGCTATTAAGTACCAGTACCTCATGCATTTAAAGCAGAGTTCAACTTTTAACCATTCCAAGATAGCCCTGCAAGGCAAACACAACACTATTTCCTCCATACTTCACAAGGAAGGAAATTACAGCACACGTGACATAGCTGAAGTTTCAAGCTAGGTGAATATCAGGGAAGGGATTAGTATTTATGCTCTTAACTACCAAAACTGGTGTTTTGCTCATCAAGGCAACAATGCCTCCAAGGCTTTGTGTTGCAGAACGAACAAAGCTAATGCAACTTTAATAATGTGTATGTATATTTTATGCCTTCACCATAAGGACATGGGTTCCTTAGGCTATATGATTTTGATATATAGCTGAAAGTGGTGCAGATGTAATGCAATGAGATGGTCATGTCATAAAATCTGTAACAGAAGAGTTTTTCCCTCACTGTGCATCTGATTCCTTTCTTAGCATCTAGTACCTGGATTTGGGGTGGGGATGTTGTTATTTACCTAGATCTGAATTGCTTGAGCTTAAACAAATGTTGATTTTGCTGCCATGCTACTTTGTTCCCATTTTTTATATCAAAGGTCCTCACTTCCAAACAGATTATACATACTGAAATATGCCAGTCCTTCCTGCTCTGTAACTCTAAGTAAATATGTTTACAATGGGTTGTTTTTTTTTTCCAGGCCTGATTGTGGCACTAAGAGGAACTTACATATATTATTTTTATCTTCTGAGAAAAATGTAGCTGGAGATTTTTTGAGAGGAGGTCGTTTTTTCCTCTTCAATGCACAGAGGGAGTTAAGTATCGAAGAGTTTGTGTACATAGATATAAAAGGGGATGTACCCTACTTTCTGTTGCCAGTGTCAGTCAGACCTGCTTAACACTGGGTAAATGTGTAATGTCTAGAGAAATATCAACGTGTGGGTGAAATATCTGTGTGCAGTAAAAACAGGGGAGTCGCCTTTAAATTCAGGATCCGAGTTTCCAAATACAGTTTGCTGGAAAAATACCATCAGATTTGGCACTGGTTCTCCAGTGGAGAGATGTATGTGAAATGGAATGTCCAGTAGGGCTCGGGAGCCATTCCTCTCTATCTAGATACAGAGAATGAGATTTCCAAAACGGAGCCCTCAGCGATGCAGGGGTAGGGCAGTAGATTTGTCAGCCTGCAGAGCTTGTCTGCTGGTGTGGGATCGCTCTGTAGCTAGCATTACATGCGGGGAAGAAATCTTCCTTTCCCTGGCTCATGGGTAGGGATAGGGGCCATCTAGTGGGGAGAGAAATTCACAGCTGAGAGTATCTCCCATTTCAGTTCCCGGTCTCGCTGCTCCTCTGGCACAGCCTCTGCATGCCGGCACAAGAGTTAAATAATTCTCCTCTGTTTCAGGAAGGAACAGTAAAAGTCAAGTCAGTGCAAAATAACCAGCGATACTTACTCTAATAGCATTCAGATTGCACTAGTATCAGGACACCTTCGCAGAAATCATGAACTGGTTTTGTTCCTTTGCTTCGGACGAAGTGCCCTGCTGATGTGAAAATAAAGCCAGACTATTATGTGTGCCCCCTCAATATTTCTGTATCACATCAGTTCAGTAAACTACTTGCATTTAGTCCAGGACCTAAAGTGTCAGCTTAGTTTATAAAAGCTATTTCCTAAGTTCACATGGCGGGTTTATGCTGAGTTGTCTTTAAGAGGCACAGAGAACTGACATACATCACATAAAGATATGCATTTGTTTTTTATCAAAGCCTGAGTCTTTACTTCTATTTCTTTTTGTTTTTAAGTCTGAAGGTGCCTATAAGGCTGCTCTGCTAAATATGAGTTAGTTTTCAATTTCTAAAATAGCTTGTCCCCACCCAGCACCCTCTACCCCTCCATTTGATGAGTGCTCCTATAATAAACTCACTGAAACTTGTTCCAAAAGGCAGTGCTTTCATAGGAACAGTACTCAGTCTCATGCAACAAAGATCTATATTAAGATCCATAGATTGAATCTAGATAAAATGCAGTCACTGTAACTGCTGACAGCAAGAAGATCTCCCCTGCCTTGCTGCGGTGAGACACCCATTGCAAGTGAATCCATGTCCCAGGTGCTTTGCCTTGAATACAGTTGTATGGAAGAAACAGTGCTGCTGGGAGGGAGGGAAGGAAGGCACTTCTGTGTCAGGTGCCACACAGGAAAAAAATCTACCAAAATTTATTTGCACGAATAGTTATTGTCTCCCCTCCAGTTGCTATGATCATTAAGCT
The DNA here is from genome assembly GCA_013398275.1 of Promerops cafer. Taxonomy (NCBI): domain Eukaryota; kingdom Metazoa; phylum Chordata; class Aves; order Passeriformes; family Nectariniidae; genus Promerops; species Promerops cafer. The sequence continues at coordinate 2,208,017 of VZSE01004122.1, read as the reverse complement.
GCATCACCAGCTTTCATGACTGGATCCTGCTGCTGGAGTACAGGGCAGACATTGGCCACAGCCTGAGGTTGTTGCCTTAGAAGGAGGCAATTGTAGCTTTGCTGCCAGTGTAGAGCTAGTCCCACAATGTGCATTCCTCCACCTCCATCACCCTTCTTCCTCCCTGCTCCTAGGTGAGAGGCTGAGAAGCACCTCTGGACTGGCTCCTTCAAGTACAGGAGCCAGGGGCCAAAAGATCCTGGAGCTGGAGAGAGCTCATCATCCAGAGGAGGCAAAGCCCTGGCAGTCTGGACCTTGGGCCCGCTTGGGTCACGGAGAAACTTTTCTTGGACTGCTAGGAGAATAAAGCTACTCACATAGAGTGGTGGGAAATACCAGAGTTAGTGTTATCCCTGGAAGGGTCAAATAATTTTTGGTGGTGCTGCTGAGACTCTGGTAGGGTGTGTGGGCTTCCCACACAGTGGGACAGCCTCCTGTGAGGCGGTTTGACACTCCAGCTTGCAATGAATGCAATCTGTAGCATCAAGGTCACCTTGGAGAAAATAATAGAGCTGAACAGACAAGGATGTTTACTGACAACATGAATGTATCGCGTGGTGATCCCATTTCTAAGAAAAGTCTTTCCCAGCTCTTGCTTTCCACTGAACACTGAAGCTATACAGGATTTGAATAAGGCCCTTGAGCATTTCCCCACTGGCATTGTCCCAGCAGTGCTCTGAAGCAGGAGCAAAATTTAACATGAGCCATCAGGTGAGCAGTTTTGATAAGACTTGATTAAGCTTACCAAATCCCCCCAAAAGGAATTATTTATTGATAGCAAAGTTTTTCTCCCACAGTACTTGATTCTTATGGCAATTAATGCTGCTGATTATATGGCAATTGTATGATGTAAATATATACTTCAAAGTACCAGCCTTTAAGGTAATATTTCCTTACTCATTTTACTGTTCATGAAGGGGGATGGAATGTAGTGAAAACCAAGGAAGCTGGTATTTGATGCTCTGCTGTTAGCACAGTCTTTCACAGTTTTGGAGACAGTGTCAGACCATTTAGATCAGTGAGCTCTGCTGCACGGGAATTCCCCTGTGAACTGGTTCCCTCACAGCCTCTCTCACATTTGTGGGTCACTGTGATCCTAGCGAACATAAGCCTTGTCTGACAGGGTCATATATTCAGAAACTTTCCAAGTGAATTCCTGGAAAGTATCTACTAGATGTGTTATACTTGTCTGTATATTAGCTTGACCTTATTTCTTGTTTCTGACTTCACGATATATTCAGGAAATCAAATTATGCAAAGTGCAGGAAATGAAAGCAAATCTGAATGAACTACAATCCCTGGTTTCAAAAATTCGTAAATTCCTTAAGAACTTGTGTAATACAAAATATGTGTGTGTCATTTCATAGGCTAAGATACATTTGCCTAGACTTTGGTGCATTTATGTTTCTGGAAATGGAGCCTCCCACCAAGTATGTCGCAGTGATTTTCTGCTGTAGAGATGACCACACAGCCTTTAAATGCATCACTTGCATCTCTGCTGCCACCACAAGACACACACTCTGATGGACTAACATCTCTTTTAGAAGCCAAACTGCATGTCCAAGTTACTCATGCTGGAGTTATAGCTCCTATGAGAAACTTACACCTTTTCTCTTCTGCCTGCATCGGCATCAATGGCCTGGCCCTCAGGAGGCTTCAACAAGGTGTCCTCCAGAACAGCAGAAAGGAGGTAGGAGATCTTTCACCTTCAGCTGTTTCCAAAGCTGTGTGATACAGCTGCAGCCAGTGCAGCATGATTTCCCAGGATGGAGGCAGAGGGAGTTGTGGCCGCAGAGAGGGTGACAGCAGCAGATGAGACCTGTCCTGTTGGCAGCTGCAGGACGGATGCTGCTGAGGGTGTGGGCAGGGGCTCGGGGCCTTGTTGGGCTTCCTCAGATGTCCTGCCTCAGGTGAAGGTCCTGAGGCCTTCTGGCCGTGGTGGGGACCAGAGCTGGCCAAGGGCACCAGCCTGGCCTACTGCTGCATTCATCTCTCCTCCTTGCTTCCCATGCCACCCACAGCCCACCGAGCACCTCAGCTGCCCCCACCTCGATGGAGCCTGGGCAGCCCGTGCCCCCTGACATGCACCCGTGGCCCAGCCTTGTAACTCCATGACCTCACTGTGCTGCTGGGCTTGAACACTGCAATTGTTCCCATCTCGCAAAGGCAGGGTGGAAAACAAGGAATTTAACAGGGAAGGCCTGGCCCAGGCATAGTTTTTATAACTCCAATTTTTCTTATTTTTAAATGAGATTTTATTGAAATGCTCCGAGGGGCAGGAGAGCCATCTCTGGGCTTTGCATAAAACCCTGACCACCTCCCTTGTCAGGGTTTGATCAAGATACCTCATTGCTTTTCTCAATCTCTCTGCCTGAATGCTTTAATTGGTACAAAAGTGAAATTGTCATTGTTTTTACCATGTCATTGTTTTTACCATGCCACATTAAAAAACAGCCCAATAAACTAGTGGGGGGGATCGTAATTATGCTGGCATGAGCATAATTTAATTCAGATTGCTATAACAACAGCCAGTGTCCATGCTCTCTGTAATCATGTTAAGGCCTATACACAAAATAATTAGCATCTTTATGTTTGGTAAATAGAGGTCTGCTCCAGGTCAGCCTCAATGAGGACATGGCATTGTTAGAAGGCTAGGCCTTTTACAGCTTGTGCAGAATGGGCATTTGCAAATAAAATGCTGCTGGAAAGGACAAAAGGAGAGCTTGATTATCCAGGAAGCACCTCCACTTGCCTCTTACCCAGTTTTTATTCCTCCTTTGGAAGAAAAATAATAATTCCTTTATTCAAGCTCAAGGAATCAAAGGAAACTGCATATAATAGACACACTCTCTGCTCAGTTTCCTTTTCACAGGCAAGCATGATCCAATAGGCTTCTAGAAAGCCAAGGCTGTATTCCTGCAGCCCTGAATCTGACAAAAGGCAGGGGCATTTGTTTGTTTATTTATTAAAATTTTCTGTGGTTGTTTGGCCTGGAACAGACCTGCCTGAATTTCAAGTGGTTCAGGAAAGTCAGAGCACGATTCCACAAGCAAGCAAGAGCTTTGGTCCAAAGCACCCCAGCCATTTCTGTATTTGTGTTTCCAGTGAGTTTGCATGGCCTGGTTTTGGTAGCAGGGGGGCTACAGGGGTGGCTGCTGTGAGAAGCTGCCAGCAGCTTCCTCCATGTCCAGCAGAGCCAATCCCTGATGGCTCTGAGACAGACCTGCTGCTGGCCAGGGCTGGGCCAGTTAGAGATGGTGGTAACGCCTCTGTGATAACAGATTTGAGAGGAAGAAAAAGTTATTGCACAGAAGTAATTGTGACCAGGGAAGAGCAGAGTGAGAATATGTGAGGGGAACAACTCTGCAGACCCCAAGGTCAGTGCAGAAGGAGGGGCAGGAGGTGCTCCAGGCACTGGAGCTGGATTGCCCTGCAGCCCACGGTGCAGCCCACGGTGAGGCAGCTGTGCCCCTGCAGCCCATGGGACCCACGGGGATGCAGAGATCCACCTGCAGCCCGGGAAGGAGACCCAGGCCAGAGCAGGTGGATGCCTGAGAGAGGGCTGTGACCCCGTGGGAGACCCAGGCTGGAGCAGGGTCCTGGCAGGGACCTGCAGGCCTATGAAGAGAGGAACCCACACCGGAGCAGGTTTCCTGGCAGGACTTGTGTGCTGTGGGGGACCCAAGCTGGAGCAGGCTGTGCCTGAAGGACTGCACCCCATGGAAGAGTGACCCACTTTGCAGCAGTTTGGGGAGGACTGTTGCATGTGAGAGTGACCCCTGTAGCAGGGGAAGGACTCCTCTCCCTGAGCAGCAGCAGAAACATGCAGTGAACTGACCACAACCCCCATTCCCTGTCTCCCTGTGCTGCTGGTGCGGACAAGCTGGAGCTGGGAAGGAGGGAGGTGTGGAGGGAAAGTGTTTTTAAGATTTGTTTCATTTCTCATTACCCTACTCTGATTTTGTTAGTCATAAATTCAATTAATATCCCCAAGCTGAGTTTTTTTGTCCAGACTGATTTGGTGAGTGATCTCTACCGGTCCTTATCTCAACCCATGAACCCTTTGTTACATTTTCTCTGTCCCATCCAGTTGCAGAGGGGAGTGACAGAGAGACCTTGGTTAGTGCCTGGTGTCCATTGTTGTTACTTATATCTATTTATTTAGAAGAAATTGATGCTTTCCAGTGAAAAATGACCCTACTTTATATTTGTAGAAAAAGAAGTTACTGCACTTCACTTTTCCAGTATTTTGTAACAGTGCCACAAAAATCCTTATCCTTCTAGCTTGATTCCAAAATTGAGACAGCATCTCAAACATTTTACCTTGTAGTTTTTATAAGCAGAAAATGTTAGCTAATAACGTCAAAAAAGTGTCATCAATTAAATTGCTTGAAGTTCTGTTGAAACTGTCACAGAAACCTACCCTGAGGTCCATTAGACACATTATTGAAATTTCAGCTGTATCTAATCAGTCTGCTATGCATGTGTGTTTCAGTGCAACGAAGTTGGTCTGCTCCATCAAATTAGGAGACAACTCATTCAGTCAGATGGAACTGTGTATGATGTATTAACATCAACAACCTGTAGACCAGCCTGGCATGTGGACATAGTTGAGTGCAGAGCTCAGGATATTTTAACAGCATTTACTATGTGTTTCTCTGGGTCATGGAAAAAGCTCTTTTCCTTTAGGAAGGACAAGTGAACTTCACCCCACAGAGGTCCTCTCTCTTTCCTGTGCCATGTTCCCAAAGCAGTGAAATTTCTTGGGAAATTTCAAACATACCCCCCTTATCCTTAGGTCTTATACCTCTCTTTTTTGTTTTTAAAATATTTTAACTTTTAAAAATTATTACTATTTTTTGGGGGTAGTTAATCTCTAGTCTCCTATGGTTGGTAATTTCACCCCAAATATAATACTGAATGCAGTCAGAGGCATCATGATGGCCAGACAGAGCTTACTGCCTCTAGGGACACTCTTTCTGTAGAACAACCTTAAGAAACCTCCCTATGAAACTCTGCCTGCCCAAGCAACACTTTGTTTATTTGCTGCTTTCTGAAAGTTGGTGAAAGCCAGCAGGTCAAGGGAGGTGATCCTGCCCTTCCACTCAGCCCTAGTGAGGCCACAGCTGGAGTGCTGTGCCCAGCTGGAGTGCTGTGCCAGGACAAGAGAGACAAGGAGCTCCTGGAGAGAGTCCAGCAGAGGACACAAAGATTATTTGGGGTCTGGAGCCCCTCTTATAAGGACAGACTGCAGGAGCTGGGCTTGTTTAATCCAGAGAAAAGAAGGCTGAGAGGGGATCTCAATAACACATGTAAATACCTCAAAGGTGGGTGTCAGGAGGGTGGTGCCAGACTTGTTTGAGTGGTGCCCAGTGACAGGACAAGGAGCAATGGCCATAAACTGAAACACACGAAGTTTCACCTCAGCATGAGGAAGAACTTCTTTGTGTTGAGAGTGGCAGAACACTGGAACAGGCTGCCCAGGGAGGTCACTGAGTCTCCCTCTCTGGAGACATTCAAAACTCCCCTAGACAAGTTCCTCTGTACCCCGCTCTAGCTGGGGGGTGAACTGTAAATTTTTCCAGAGATCCCTTCCAACACTAAAATTTCTGTGATTCTGTGAAAGTTTTTAGACAAATGTGGACTTTTTAAAGTGTGTGTAACAGAATCATTTGGGGCATTTCCAGGCAAGATGGGACACTACTTCCTCAACCAAACTAGAAAAAGTCAGATTACATTTTCAAGTTACACAGCATAAAACACCCCCAAACCCAACAACAACAACAACAAAAAACCAAAACCAAAACCCAAACAAAAAACAAACAAAAAAACTCCCAATCAAAAATGGAAAAAGGCTTTTAAAAAGTGAAATTGTGTTTTGTTTTGGCTGGTTGTTTTCTTTTTTTAAAAATAAATTTGTTACCTCAATTTGTTTTGAAGGCAAAAGGCTTCCCTTTTGAGTTCACAGAAAAAAAAAATTTTTTTTCCTGATTTTTTTTCTTTGCTATGGGAAAAAAAAACCCGAACAACAAACCCTAGCTATTCGGGCAGCTCTCCATTCACTCCCTGGTCCGAAGTTTGTCCCCAGCGCTCACCCGTGCGCGCTCCCGGTAGCGGCGCTGCTGTGGACGCGCAGCGGCAGCGCAGCGCTGCAGGTGCCGCGGCGGCCGCCAGAGGGCAGAGCGGGCGCGGCGCTGGGCCGTGCCGTGCGCGCTGCCAGCCGAGCTCCCGCTTTGGGGAATGCGGGCCAGCTCCGAGCCGTGAGCCCGCCGCGGCTGCCTCGCACCCCGCTCGGAAGCGGGCATGCTGAGGCAACAGCCCGCGGCAGGCGGAATTTCGGTAAAACCCTCAGAGGAAAAGCGCCGGTGGGGCTGAGGGGGTTATGTGTGGGGCACTTCCGCACCTGCAGAAGTCAGGGTTTGAAATTTGGATGTGTGAATGGATCTCCCCGGTTGCTCTGAAAGAGGAGGATTGCAGATGGTGGAATACACTTACCAGTAGCAAATCTGACATGATTGGTGCTATTTCCCTTTTGTGGCTGGAGTGATTCTGTACCATTTAAACTGCCAAACTAAAGAGGAGATAGATTTTACCTTTTATTTGATTCTTTCTTCTAGTTTTATGTAGTTTCAGAGTCCACATCTCTTCTTGACCTCCCACCCCCTCGACTCCTTGGGGCTGCTGACAGCAGTGACAAAAGTGCTGTGCAAGACTTGGGGGTTTTCCCAGACTTGCTTTCATGCCTGTAGGGTGCTGCAGATCAAATCAATTCAGAAGAGTGAAGTTAGAATGAAAGTCACCCCTACACAAACCTGTTGCTTACTGCTTGCTTCAAAAATCCCATTCTGTATATTTGGTGATTTACACACATCATCCAGAGGTGGGGATGAGCCCGATCTGAAAGGCAGAGGTTGTGGAAGAGGCACTATCCCAGGGGAATTACTATAAAGCTTCCTATAGGTATTGCTTCGTAATTTTTTAGGAATGTGGTCAAGTGTCCTTGTTCACCACTCTGTGGGGTGGTCAGAACCCATATTATTAACAACTACACTCTTGCTGTCCTTTCCACTCTGCTATATAGCAATCAGACATGCTGTTGTTTTTGTAATTTGTACTGTACTAGGCCTGAAAGTCACACCTCTGTTTGGAGTTACAGCTAGCTACAGCTCTTCTGTTGAAATGCAAATGTGTCACAGTTTAGCAAAGGCTTAGTGAAGCTGAAGTTTTTTGACAGTGCAGCATGCTGCAGTGTCTTCCAGGTTTCAGCAGGAAGGGGTTTACCACACGTGGGACTCTCCAGGCAGGATTGCCTGGGGCAGGAGGATGATGCACGAGAGATGGCATCCAGCACTTCAGCCAAAAACCAGAGATGCTCTGAAAACAACCTACTGAAAACTGTCCATTCCACAAAGGAATACTTGGGTGACTTGGTCCGGCTACAAGTGAGAATGTGCGCAAATCTGGAGGGCTGTCATGTCCTTACTCTGTCCCCATGGCTCTCTGGAGCCTGTGACACCAGGTGCGGTGCAGAGAAAGGGCAAGCCTGCCTTCTCTGCCATGCTGGGGACCTGAGGTGGCACGACAAAAGGGTGGGAGAGCAGCACTGCACAGCTCCTCTCTACCTGGCAAAGTGGCAGTATTTCTGCTGATGATTTGCTCTGTGTGTCACCATGAAAAACTATTTGCAGCTCTCCGTACACTCCGTTCATCTTCCAACAGAATAAACATTCTTCTGCCTTCCTGTAATGCTCAAAACTGCAGGCAGCAATGGCTCACCACTACCCTCCTGCAAAAGGCAGGAATGCAAATTACACGTACAGGTCTGGTCAGAAAACAGCCCATCAGCTTGGCTTAGACCTCAGTGATCATTTTTGTGCCATTTACCGATGATCTGCTTTCAGAAATGTCTGGAACAATGCTATTATCATACTGACTCTTACTGCTCCTCTATTTATTATCTTTTCCCCTGAATTACTAAAATAAACATTTCAGAAAAAGGTGTAAAAAAATCTATTGTGGAGAATTATTCCCTTTGCTTAAGTTACCATTTGAAGAACTTTCTTTACCGTGGCTGAAAGTTACAGGAATATATATGACTTCAGAAGGGATCTGCCTCTTTTTATGGATATTTTTTCTTTTCTTATGTAGTAAAAGTTTCCTGAAGCACTACTGAAATTCTTTATTTCATCCTATCTCCAGCTCTCACCGTGTCCCATAGGCAAATCAAGAAAAAGCTTTGCCAGGCTCATTTCACAGATGCTCTCCCATTTTTCTGTTGCAAGAATTAAAGACAAAACTGCTCACTCTTCTCTTAATCATTTACTGTTTTCCGCAGCTGTCACACTGCCTCCAGCTCAGCGGTCCTGCTGCCAAGACCTCCATGTACGAAATTCCCAGCGATCCTCTACTCATTCTCACGGTTTGCCTTCAGACTTCAGCCGCAGGAAGAGCAGGGCCCGGTGCAGCGCTCGCAGAGGCAGACCTGCATGTGGCACAGGGTTTGTCCCCGCGGTAGGACACGGCAGCGCCGGAGCCCTGGGCGATGCGGGAGCGCAGCCTGCCGGGAAGCGCAGCCCAGCTGCTCGGCGGGATGCGGCTTTTCCGGCTTGGCTCTCCCATGCTCGCATAGGTGGAGCTAATCCTTTTTTAAAAGCAAGAGAGAATGTTTTCCGTCCTGTACAAATCATGCCTGAGGACACATGGCGAAAGCGTTCCTTGTCCACCTTCCCCCATTTCCTCGCACGCCAGTCTTGAGGTGTCTCCTGTGTAATTAGGTTAAGTAGCTCTTGCAGAATGAGTTAAGAGCAAATACAGAGCTGGAGCATGGGGACACCTAAGGTCGGTTAAGGTTATTAGGTTCCAGCAGCATTGCTGCAGGAGGAGTGCTTCCCTCATATTTTTTCCCAATAAATCCTTGTGGATTGCCTCTAAAGACAGAAAATTTTGTGTTAGAGGAGTGAGAAAGCTGCTTTCAGGAATCAGCAGACTCTCTTTGTTACTCAAATGAGAGAGCGATGTTTCCCTGCAGGTCTGTGTTCTGGCTCTCCTGCCTGATATAGTTCCTTGCCTTTAATTTATGTGTTGGCAAACGTGCCTTGCTGCAGTTTCAAAACAAAAATCCCTTCACAGTGTGTACGTGTATGTACACAAACATGCATGCACTTCAGTAATGCATTGCCTGCTTCTAGTGCGTATATATGGAACACTTCCAAAAGACAGGCATTCCTCTCTTCAGAAAAGACCTCCTGAAAAGCTTGTTTTAGATGGTGCTGATCTCAGTTTTTCAATTGTAGAGGTGATGGGGAGCTCTGAGCAGAAAATGCTGCTAATGTGGCACTCGCTGAGTTGCCAGGATGTAGATCATGGTGCTTGTGTGCAGCTGAACAGGGCAACTCTAAAATACAGCACTGGGCAGATCAGGCTCCAGAAGCAAGGTCCCTGGTCATTTCTTCCACTTGTAGTAGAATGAACACTTTACCTTTCTGCAGCAACCCCCTTCAGGCTCTGTCTCACATGTCTGAGTGAGAAGGTGATTGCCAGCAGCAGCCAGCACAGTGTGAGAGAAAGCACTACAGAGCTGCACACTCAGAATAAACCCGTGTCCAATGATTTCAACCCTGTCTTCATCTCACAGGGCATTCAAACAGTCTTGTGGCTGTCTGAAGGGGGGAACGCATTTGCTTTGGGTTGAAATGTATTCCCCAAGAGATCATGTGGCTAAAGATGTTCCTGCCAGATGCTAATCTGAGATGTTGCTCAGGTATTGGTGACTATAACCAATAGAGGGTACAATAAAGCCCATGGAAAGACCCAGTCTGTACTGGGAGCACAGTCTCTCTGCTTAGTGGGGGCACAGTCCTGGGGCAGAAGAGGCTGGTGTACCTTAGGGGCACCTCATAAAATGCCCTGGTTCTCTCTACAACTGAGCAATGAGCTGCAATAACATTTTACCAGGACTTGAGAATTTCCATGCTGGTGCCTCTGCCCTCCCATTTTGACAACCAAATGAGATTAAAAGTTCACTCATGAATTTCAATGATGAACCCAACCACCTCATTTCGAAAAAGTTACAGTGAATTAGGTCAGCAGAGGTAAAGAGAGGCTTACAACTGTAATTAAGTGAACAAGGAACTTAAAAAAGGAAGGTTATGGGAGGTTTGTGGTTGAGTGGAAATAGGACTTGATTGCTGCTGCAGCACCACACTTAAAACTTTACATTCAGGAGAGACAACCTCAGCTGGCACCTTTTGTACCACCACACCAAGCCTACTCCTTTGTCCAAAACTTAAAACTGGCCAGTCAAGGGTGCTTTATAGTGAACATGCTACAGATTTGGCAAGGGGGAATACTGAGCTGTGTGAAAGAGTGGAAGTGGTGGCTTTGGAAATTCTAACAGTGTTCAGGAAGAAGTGGTGGTGGGAAGGTATTTTCTGGACTGGGGATACTGAGCAATACTTCCTGCTAGTTGCAGCTCAGTGTCTGAGTAAATAGATTAATTTAATTTTTTTTTTCTGTATGAGCACATGGTTATCAGTAAAGCATGGGGAGGAGGGAATGCAAACTCTCCTATGGAAAGTGAATGCATTGGTTGCTTTCACATTCAAAGTGTTTAAAAAACAGTATCCTTAAGCTTTCTGAATATCTGAGGAATAAACACAACAAGCAAAATCTCTGCATGCTTTGATTAAAAATCATAAAGGTGAAAGCATCTGGGCAAGGAAGAAGATAAACTATGAGAAGAGCACAATGAAAGCAAAAGAGTGACAGGATGGAGCAAAGGGTAAAAGACAGGTCAAGTGCTGGAGCTGGTTCCATAACAAAACTCCAGTTTCTGAAATAATGAACTAATACTTAGGTCTTTTTTGCTTGGGAGCTTCTGTTTCTCTTTGTTTGGAAACATTTAAATAGCTGTGGCATAGTCATGAAAATGTTTATAAATCCAAAGCTTCATAGATCTACAGGAGATGTAAGTCATTTGTCATCTGCTATTTGCTAATCTCTTATAAAAATGTCAGTCATCCAAGCAGAGTTTGGCTGGGACAGCCAAATTCACATAGGAAATACTTAATAGGGACTAATACAGGAACTGACAGCCAAGACAATCTGCTTTCTTTGAACACATGGTTTTTTTAAGAGAGGCCACGGTGACCTAATGTCTGGGCATTATAGATGTCAGTGACATGGCAAGAGGCCTCCTTTGACTTAAACAGGGTTTACCATACCTTGCAGTGTGTCTGGAGCTCCTACCTTGTCTTGCTGCTGCTTTGCTCCTTTTTTTCAAAGTGCACCTGGGCAATGGCAAAATGTTCCTCAGGGAGAAAAAGGCAAAACAGCAATTCCTTTATCTCATGACTGAAAATAGTGATACTACACTCTCTCTTCTCCCCGCCACCTTCATCTCTCATGTGATGCTTTTTGCAGCAAAATCTCCTTTGAAAAATAAGTGTGAAGGCCATTTTCCTCCTTGACGGTGTGTTTGAAGCCAAAGCCAGTGTACCACTTTGTTTGGAGCACATGGAGCTTGGCCAGCACCATTCCAGCACAGGACAGGGGTACATGGTGCCAGCCTGGTACCTCTGCTGGGCCATGGGGCTTGGATATGCCTTGTGCCTGTCACCAGCCACATCCACAGCAGTCACACATGGCACTGTGGTGTCACAGACCTGGCCAGAGTGCACTTGTTCACATCCCATACCCCTCAGGCTCCTGCAGTCCCAGAACAGGACACAGGGAGTCCATCAGGATGGGAAAAGAGAATGTTGAGTTGTGAGCTGTAATAGCACCAAAGATACATTGTTTTTTCAGAGATGTTGCTGGGTTCCCTTAGTCTGTAAATAATTTAAAGCAACCGGAGCTCAGCACGGCATTGATGGGCTCCAGTACTTCCTCACTGCTTTACACGTGGGATCTTTTTGACACAAATGCAGGTGGTCTTGCTTTCCAGCACAAATCCCATTTTTGACTGATTGAGTTACATGCTAGGGTTTACCCATGTTTTACAAGGCTGGGCGTGGATGGAGGATAAGGTGGAAGGTCTCAGGAGCCCTTTTGCTTTATTATAGACAAAGTGTAGGATCTTACTTTCGCAGCTCAATGTGGGTTCCCACAGCAACACTTTCAATAACACTTGCAAATCCCTGTGTCCTCATGTAGTCAAGCAAAATTTACATTATAATAATTTGCCATGGAAGTATGCTAGCAGTGATTGCTGTTAAATGAGGTGGGAACACATTAAAATAATTATTTCTGTGGGGTAAAAAATCCAAGCAAAAAGATCTTTTTGTGGACTAAGACCTTGCATTGTATGGAGAAATGGTCTAAGTAATAAGCTGACAGAGAGGTTCATCTGTGAGAGAGCTATTCTCCTTTTCCCAGCTGCAAACCCATGTGTGTAGGACTCTGAGGAGCAGCATGGATTACCAATGCCTGGCTGATGCTCTCTGTGCAAGGATGAGAGTCAAGTATTGTGATAAAAAATGGTGTAGACCAGATAAATTACTGAACACTTCTTACCCTCCTACCTTTTCCAGTGAGTCTTTTTGAGAATTTCTTGCTTACTGTGAAAAAAGACAAAGAAAGTAATTTTCATTTTGTACTAATTTTCTTTGCACTGCTTATTTGGAAAAAGCCGACCAGTTTTTTTTTTTTTCTTTAAAGATCACTTTTAGTGTTTTTTAGCACCACACAGTTACACTTGTATATCAGGACCACAGTAGATTAGGTCTGGGGTGACCTCATTCCAATGGTGTGGTCCAGGCTATAAAGAGCAACAGATTTTGCTGGGAGGCCACATGTGGTATGAGTTTTGTAGAAACTGAATTTCCTCATCCACACTAACTTGGGGTAGAAGTACATAATATTCTGGCTATACAACATGGGAAAAAAAATAACAATTGTCTTCTCTTGTATGGCCAATTTGATACCTTTAGGAATGTCACAAACAGACAAGCAAACAAACAAAAAACCCCCCAAACATAACTGTAGTTCCCTTTCCTCAGTACCATCCTTGGACTTCTGCCTGAATCCTCTAAGTCTGGATAACTCCTGCTGGCACTCCAGGAAGCACTTGCCCACATAGTGTGCCTGAATTGCTGCTGATGGGGTGGTGAGATAAGATATGCAACAATATTCCCAAGAGATTAGAAATAACTTTGCTCCACTGCTCCTTAATCACCCTTGGATTTTTCTTATGTGAAACATAATGAAATAAACTATTTTTTTAAGGAGATTATGCATTATAAAAGCAAAACTGTCCATTTGTGTGTTTGTAAACATGAAGGTAGATCACTTCCATTTGCCGTTTTTCAGTGATCAGATCTGTGGTAGTCAGAACATTAAAGCACCACAGGTCATATGATCATAGGAAATTCTTTTATTCCCTACTCACCTAGGTTAGAATGTCATTTCTAGCAGATAGTTTGCTTACAGACCTGTACAAACTTGATTTTGAGACTTCAAAGCTGTTTCAGGCAGCCTCTTCGCATCTTTCATAATCCCCACCAGTTACTCCACCAGTCAAAGAGGACAAGAAATGTTTTTCTCATGCCACAAATATTTGGGAGATGTGGTGAGTTGACCTCAGCCAAACAAATCAGCAGCCACTTACTCACTCTCTCTAGTGGGAAGGCAAGAGAACAGGAAGAATGAGAGTGATAAAATGTGTGGGTTGAGGTAAAGACAGGTAGATCCTCGTTGTTGCCTGCAATTACTGTTACAGGCAAAAGAAGTAGGACTTGGGAAATTAATTTATTGCCAATTAACATAAACATTTAATTGCTTATCCAGGTGCTGTGAAACAAAGCAGTCAAACATTTCAATACTGAGGAGAAAGGCTTTTCCTTTGTTTTCCCAGTCTCATCTTCACTCCAGGCACCTCTTTCATTTCTTGTCTTCATTCCCCTTGCTATTGCTGCAGGTTGCACTCACTCTGTTTCATGAGGTAATATAGGAGCTTGGGGTCTGGGCACAATAGTTTCTTTCTGCCATTCATTGTTTCTCACTCTTTTCTTCTCCTGCTTCTTCCTTCTTCTGCTTTTTTTATCCTTCAACAGGGCGCTTCATGGGCTACAGTACCTGCTCTGGCAAGGATTATCCATGGGCCGCAGTCGCTTTTGGAGGGTGTTACCAGCTTTGTCATGCAGTGCCTGAGACTCCTCTGCCTTGCTCTTCCCTCTTTCTCAGCTTTTACCACCCTTCATTAGATATGTTTTCACAGGAGCGCCCTTGGTCAGCTCAGAGGAGCCACTGTCGGGGCCCTGCGGTGGTACCAAATCGGATCGCGCTGCTCCTCACAGGGCCTGCCCCTCAAGCAGCCCCAAGAGAGACGGGTTCAACCACTTTCCACTCCATGACTGAATGAAGTAGACTTTAACGTTTTGGTGCACAGGAGAGCAGAAAGCTGCTGAAACAGCTAAGAACAGGTTGGCTGCTGTCACAGAGCAGAGCTGCCCACTTGAGTGTCTCGATTCTCAAACACCTTAGCCTGCAAGCTACTTATGCTTGGGCTGTTGGGGTGGAAAAAGGTGCTGGAGACAGGAGTGTGTTTTATCTCTTGATCACGGGTCATCACTGCTAACATATCAACATTTCCCAAAAGAAAACCTCTTTGTTGAAAAATCCTGGTCCATTTTCTAAGCATGTTTTTGAAGGAATCAACATAGCAATTCCCACAGGACAAGGTTGCTGATCTATCTCTGAAGGATATAGAAGGATAGGGCAAGTGAATCATGAAACAAGAGTGCCACTTCAGTCTCAAGGTCTGCCTACAAGCTTTAGGGATGATGGCAGAATTTTGTTAAGGCTTTTCAGGGTGATTGAAGGATTTTGATTTGCATTGCTTTATTGGAATGGTGAAGAACTGTCTTTACCCCATGAAAGCATATTCCTGATGACATACACCTCTCAAGGGCTTTTTGACAGTTTTAAACACAGACATTCTGGCCCTTAGCTAGTGTACATTGGTGTAGGCCCACTGCAGCCAGCACATCTCTATGAAAAGATGAACCGTGTGTTAAGAGTGGAAATAAAACTAAAATAAAATCGTTTTAATGGCTCTGATGCTCATCTAAAGGCATGTAGATTTTTTTTTTTTGACATAAGTACTCTAATTTCACTGGAGTTGTTACAGTAAGAGGACCTCAGTCTCACACCTTGTACTTGTAGGTAGAAATAGCAGTTGATTACGTGTATTGTAACGATGGATGAAGCAAATACACGCCCATTTCAATCCCCAGGGTAATATATTTCTCTTGGGAAACCAATGCAATATTAGAAAAGTATGATTTTTATAAGCCTATAATTACATTTTTGCACAGCTCTATTTCCCCAGGGTTGAATTCACATTTATTGGATTACCAGAGTAATTCAGAGCAATGTCACACAGTTATGGGATAAATTCCAGGTGGCCAAGGCTACTTCAGCAGAGGGAACTTCTTGATTGTCCGCTTTGAACCCCCAGAAACTTTAGAAAGACTCCAAAGTTGAAGTACCAACTTTTCTATTTCACTTTACTTGAACGTGTCCTCACTGTGACACTGTAAGCAGACTGTACAAAAAGTTTGCCATTTCATGAAAAGAAATCTTCAAAGTGTCAGAAGTTTGACAGCAAGTCCTTTATGGCTTAAAAATCTTTAGAGATTCATCACAAAATTCTAGGAAATATAGGATTGGTATTTTTGCTTTCGCCCTCTAAGTCTTATAAGGTTTGTGTGAATTGGCCTCTACTTCTGATATGCTCTACCTTATTTTTCTTACTTCAAATCTCTTTCTTATCTAGGTCTGTGGTTTGATATCAATACAGAATTAAATCCAAGGGACACATTTTCCAAACTCTCAAAATGTTAAATCACCACAATATTCAAACATCATATCTGTGAAAGTGTGTCTTTATCTTAGGAGCCAGAAAGCTGCATCACTCAGCAGCACACCCTGAGATACTCAGGATGCTGTAAAGAAATAAATCTGCGTCTCTAGAGTGTGTAAAACACAACTCTATCCTTACTGCCATATATTTCTTTGAAATTTAAGTTGTAGTCATCCACAGAACACCACACTGATCCAAATTAATTTCTCTGTAGATCATTGTGAAAGAGACACTAGTGCTTGATGCAGTTCAGCACGCAGAATGAGATGCCTCAAAGAGCCAGCAGCTCGAAATACAAAGGAAGTAGCTGAGAAGCTGGAAGGACTGACTGCTTTGTTTTCTTTCATTTCATTTCATTTTTTCTCTTTTTAATTGATGGCATTAGCTTGCTTCTCAAAGGAATCACAGCAAGGATGAGTCATTGGCAAAAGGAGGGAATGGCACAGTGGAGAAATGGGTCTGCCTTTCCAGCAGAGTATTGCAGGCTAGACTAAATGATGGGGAAGATCATTCACTGGTTAAGGGGCTTTCCACAGAAAGGACTTGCAACAGGGGACTGTCATTGGGAAGAACACAGGCTGTGCTACAGCTCTCAGGAGGCTTTCCTGCTGCTCCCTACAAGCTGAGCATTCCGGCAGGCACAGGTGGAGAGCCAGGGATGCAGTCTGCAGCTGGGATGTTGGCGAGTGCTGGGAGGGACATACTGCATTGGTACCACTAGAGAGCATGTCCCTGTGCCCAGAAACCCAGAGGTGAAAGCAGGGGATGTCTGGAGGGGCAGGAGCTTTGGGAGTTTAAAGCAGCCATCAGCCCACAGTGGAAGGCAGGGAGTGTGAGTGTAGTGAGGGCAGAGGAGAAGAAAGCACGGGTGGGTACCAGCCTGTGCTAAATATGCATGGCTGCCAGCAGTGCTGCAATGCTCACGTTGCTGAGCACATTCATGATAAGCAACATCTTGTAAGGTTCTGTGAGTTTCTGCTCCATGAGGAGGAGAACAAAGCCCAACCTATTACATAAATATCTTCAGAATATATCAGGCACAGAGATTGTGAGCAATATGCACAATTTGACCTTGAAACTACTACCACATCCTCTAACTAAAGCATACCCCTGGCAGTTAGCTGCAGTGGGACCTGAAGTTAGATGAAGTGGGATCAACGCCTTAAGGATGATGCAGATGCTCACAAAACACACTGACAAGGTGCATCTCATTATCATTGAAGTGCCAACAGTAAATGCTTATATTCCTGGTGCTAAAAGGATGCCCTCCTGCATTTCTTATCACTTATTTGAATGACTGTAGTTATATTCTAAGATGCCGTCCCAGTGTCAGGTCGTGAAAAGTCAGCTGCCTTTGGAATAAAAGGACAGTGACAGTTTGCATTACTGTCATTATTAAAGCAGGGATACAAGCAGAATGGCAGACTGGAAGGGCAGTTAAGGCCTCTCCCACTGCAGCAGTAAATGGCTTTGGAGACAGATAAAAAAGCTCTAAAAGAGTCCCTGGGAGAGCAAGCTTGTATACAACAGAAAAGGAAAACTGTACAGATCAAGTCTCATGATGTAATACCACAACTTTGCCATGAAAGAGTCATCTCAAAATCTCCAGTTCAGTTCATGCAAAGCTGCGTGTGAAAAGCTGGATAATGCAAACTACTACTGTGTTTTGTGAGATCTTCCCTTTTCAGCCAGGGAAGTCAAAGCTGAATGAATCATGAACAAAACCTGGAAATTCCCCAAGTATATGCATCATCACCAGGCCCAGTCACAAACCACTGGATACTGTTGATGATTAACCCTCTGTGGTCAGGAAGCACTGCCCTCGAGTCAGCTGCCGGTGTACCTTTGGTAAGACTTTATGAGTCTGAAACCCCGAATGTTAGGAAAGATGGATCCAAAATAGCTTTTGCAGCCACTGTCTCAGAGAAGAGCAATGATATTTGTCCTGCAGGTGTGAAGAGGGATAGAAGGATTTGGCCACTTCAGCAAAGTGACAGAGAAGAATTTGATTGCTATAGAGAAAGGAAAAAGAGCCATTTAAGCTGAAGAGCAACGCTGAGATGAGGACAGATACCTGTGATCTAGCTGTGCCTAGACCAGGAGCTGCAAGATACCTCACTTTCTTTGCTCTCTGCTGCTAGTTACTGTGAATATATAATCTGATACTCTGGGAAGGGCATTACAGGGGTTTTTGCCCATAACTGCAAGGGACATCTCTATCCTTTGCTACTAATCCTATATGGTGTGTTAAAATACTACAGCATCTACATTTGAAAAAGATGGCGATTGAAAAAATGATGCAGACTTCTGAGTTCCTACAAGAAACCTGGGACTTTCTGGGGTATGCCTGTGTCTTATAACACAGAGGAGCAAGCTGGTGAGCAAAGGAGAGAAATGCTATTTTGAAGCACAGCAGTGCATGTATTTGACTTATGAAATAATTTTTATTTTGACAATGTACTGTTGAGGTCTTACCTTATCTTAGTGCCAGGACAGATGCAAAATTATTATCTACTGTTCCTGGGAATCTGTACTTAGAGAATCAGGACAGTGATTAAAGAAATTTAGCAATGACACCCCTAAAGTATGGTCAGCATAACCTGACCTGAGAGGTTTGCATAACCTCTCAGGATAGTTGCACAAAGGTCTCTGTCTGGCTGCAGTTGCTGGGTCTTCCTCCAATGTGTTTCGAGCAAGGACAAGCAGTAGCTCAAAATCTCACTTTGACAGGTAAAGGGCAGCCCATGAATTTAGGCCTGGGAAATGTGAATAAAATTGCTTCTGGTCTGAAATTTTGGCTGAAAATGAGGTGTTTTTTCAGCTGTTGTTTCATGGTCTGAAAGTGTCTGCAATATATGGGGTATTCCAGGGTTATAATGAGGCTACAAAAACATCCTGGCAACAACCCCTGTCCATCTTAGAGGAAAGCATTTTAATGAGACAGATCTGAACAATTTTGTTCAGGGAACACTTGCTGACTGGCCAGCAGAAATCATGCATCATGACCACAACCTTCTCCCCCACTGCTGAAACAGAGTCACCCCTGTGGAGTTGTCCTTACCAGTCAGTGTGAGAAATGGGTGCCTAAGCAGCAGCATTGCTGTTCACCTATGTAAATTCTCCCAGGCAAAAGCGAGGGAGGCTGGCTGTGTGACACTGCACCATAGTCACTGGCAGGCTCAGAAGGCTTTGGAAGCACTGTGTTTTCACAGGAAACTCTATTTTCCTTTCCACAGGCTGTTTGAACAAAAATAGAATTAACTTATGGCCTCCAATTTTTTCCCACATCTAGGAAAAGCAGCAGCAGGCTTCTTAGAGGAGCACGTGCAGCTGGCAAATGTCACAGCTCCTATCATGAAACAGGGAAGTTGCTTTCCTGTCTTCCCATATGTCGTTATTAATGCAAAAAGGAGGTGTATTCAGCAGGTTAGGGTGGAAAAGAGGAGTCACTATCCCAGACTACCGAAATGTGTGGAATTGTTTTTTAAAAGCCTATGCAGCCATGGAGTTTGATTCAAAGAACACTGGCAACTTCAAAGACTGTTGAACAGGGATCATAAAGGTAGAATTATAGAAGATCTTCAAACAAAAATATCCAGTTGTCCTCTTTGAGTATCGAATAATATCTAAGTGTTTTTCCTCCTTTTTCTCTCCTCAGTCATTTTAATGAATCTACCAAAATAGGTTTGTGCATTGGTGTGCAAAAGGCAAACTTCTCAGTAACATAAATCCAAATCCAAACGGATGACAAAGTTGTGGCTGTAAAAATTCAACAGAGTTTATAAAAGTGCCATAACAGGAAGTCATAATTTCTGCTCTCAGACTTTCACTGGGGAAGTCAAGCTGGGTGCAGGCGTTGGATCGTGAATTGCCTTCAGGCCTTGCTAAGAGCAATGCTGGCTGAAGGGGAAGAGCCTGGTTGTCAGGATTAGGAGATGTGCGTGTCCAGGCCAAGGTGGGCGAAGCATGCAGCTGCCTAAACCCAGCTGCAGAAACACCTCCAGGAAGCTACAGCAACTGGAGAGCTCCCACTTTCCACTGCAGTGATAGTCTACACAAGTTTCACCACCAGCAACTGTGACATTGCAGCATTAATGGCATGGAAAGCAAAGTCCTTTAAAAAGCATGTGGTCCATATGTGACAGCCCCCATAATACAAGCAAAGATATGCTTACAGATTCTCTGTGTGGGGTCAAAGTACCTGTGAGCCCCAAAAGCTGATGTGTTTTATGAGTTAATCTTATAGTGTATATTACCTCTACCTACCAACCTTGGCTTTTTTGTATCCTTTTATCACTGCTGACACGACAGGTCTACCAGCAGTAACAGGAACATAGGCATAGAGTGGTTTAGGGTCTTCCAGTGAAGTTTGTTCTTTTTCTATGTTACCAGTAACACATGCCATTCTGCACAGCTGAATTTCCTTTTTCAGTTGTCCAGTCAGGAAGTAAGTACAGTAACAAGTGATGTATATGATAATTTCTGTGTGCTTGAACTAAACAAATTGTAAACATCTAATTAATGGGGAATTATTCTCTCCATCAATACAGAAGCCTGGAAAGAGCCAGGGTAATGTCCTCCTTCTTGCTCTTATTTCCTTAACCTTTTCCTAAAATTCTGTGCATATTTATTTCCTAAAGGAAGATGTATGAGAAAGTGGAAAGTTTATGAAAATTCCAGTTTACGAACCCCCCCAAAAGAGCAAGATTCTGCCTTGCCTCAGGCAAACTAAAATTTTTCATTCTGTTTCCCTTCCCAGATTTCCTCCACTTAAAAAGGGTTTCAATGATTTAAAAAAAAAAAAAAAAAAAAAAAAAAAAAAAAAAAAAAAAAAAAGAGGAGAATTTGCTGCTGAAAAGTCTGGCTGGGAAAAGATGTTAAAGGCATTTCAAACTGAACCACAAATAGGTAGCTAGGAAAAAGCAAAGGCAGCATTCCAGCAATTTACAGAATGAGGAAAAAAGTCTCACTAATAGAGAGATGGGCTATGCTCTTTTGGAAGGCGTATTGCAGTAACTGTATCTAAAAATAGGCTCCATAAGGAACACAAGGAAGACTTATTAATGTGATCTCTACTGCCCAGCTAATTCTACAAACAAACAACCTGAGGGTGGATACTTCATTTAAGGGTTGATTTTTCTGCCTTCGGGAGGGAAAGGGATTACCCACAGTCTTAAAATCATGCACGTGCAGAAGGGCTTTCCCACACGCGCTGGGGACGCAGCAGCTCACGGCGGAATTAGAAACACTTCCAAGAGCGCCTGGAAGGACAGCACGGGAACGGAGAGAGCCCGGAGGCTGAGAGGCGAGTGGCACACCAGAAGTAGGTACACATCAAGGGGGGGACATCCGCATCCTCCCGGCCGCTGCTCCACCACGCTGCGGCCCTCCCGTCCCCGGCAGGCTCGGGCTCCCCTCGCCTCACTCTGCGGTCGGGGTTCGGCAGCGGCGGGGGACGCTCCGCTGGGCCCGCCGATCCCCCCCAGCCAGCAGCCAGCATTTCTGGAGCGCTCTCGGCCCTGCTGTCCGCCCGGGAAAACTGCCCAGCGCCTCGCCCGAGCCGCAGCCGCCGCCAGCAGCAGCGGCAGAGCCGGGGCCGGGTGTCCCCAGCCAGGGCAGCCGGGCACAAACCTCTGAGAACGGGATTAGCCGACAAGGAGCGCAGCAAAAATGGGGACGGGGCGCTGCTTCCCTCTAGGGGTGATGCATCCAGCCCGCTACAAAGCATAATGTGATGTCCTCAGCGAGCTGAGGTTTCCATAGCAGAAATCTACCACACTTAAAAGTTTTCCAGATTTAATGGCTTGTTGGGAATAAGTGGCATCGGTATTATGACTTACTGTTAGAAGGAAGTTGTGTAACTTTGCAAACACCTTGTAAAGGGGACAGTTATGCTCCTCTTGTGTCAAAAAAAAATCAGTCAGGAAAAGTAAACTAAAAATCTGCTGACATCTTCATTTCATTCTTGTTATACATGGAAACCTATTTATACATTGGAGGACAGATGTCCAGAACTTAATTCACTGCTTCATTCATCTTTGCCTTGGCTAATACAACTGGCTTTGACTATTTGCCCAGGTTCTGCCAGCCCCCTCAGGTGGCACAGCAAGCTCACACTGAGACCAGCGCTGTTGCTGTTGCAAGTCACAACATCAAGACCCAATTGTGCCAGGGATTTTATTGAAATCTAGCAGGGGACAAACTGTGAGACTGCTTTGCTTTTTTAGCTGAATTTGATTTTTTTTTTGAAGTGACATGCCTGGTTGACATGTTTTCCTTATTAAGTTCTCCAGAAGCCAAACTTTAGTTTCTCCAGATTGCTCACCAGATTGCTCACCACTCTTTCAAGCCTCGTATTTCTGCATGGCCTTGACAGGAAAATTTTGCACCACACTTCTAGAAAAAATCATTTAATCTTTAAGAGATTTAAGTGCCCTATCTCTTTTCTCTCATCTTTCTAGCCATCATCAAGTTGTTAACTAATTACCTGAATTTTAAAGGTGTTTTATCCTACTTCTCAGATGGTTTGGGCTGCTCTGTTAAATCAGCTCATCCTTGCAGACTTTGCCTCTGTTGCATAAAACCTTAGTGCTTTGTACAGCCTTGCCTTGCTAAACTGGCATCACTTGGTCATGTTTGCCCCATTGCTACAAACATCCCCTCAGTGGCCTGGACAGGGACATGTGACATTGATTCACAGGGAGTTTATCACTTCCCTCCCAAAGCAAGACAGAATTTACCCACCACTCACCTGACATCAAACCAGCTCTTTCCAGGCAAGGGGCTTCCTGAGACCCCCCTGGGAATAAGGAGGAGGAATGGCCATGGGGTGCAGCATTGCAGGGCAGAGACTGAACCTGCCACCCTTCCTGCCTTCTGGGAGCCCTGACCCAAAATGAACTAAGCCCACAATTCCCCCAGCATGCAGAAAGAGGTTTTGCTGCTCAGGGTCACAGTGGGTGCCCGAAATGATTTGGGGGGCATGGGGAAAGTGTTGGAGCTGTTGAAAAATAAATAAATGTCAAAGCCAGGAAGAATGGAGTGATCCAGAAAGGAAATACAAAGCTGTTACCTGATGGGCTGTAGGTGTTGAACAGCAATGAGATGATGGTCAGGATGGTATGTGGGGTATGTGAGATGCTGGTGTGGGAGAAGTCCTGAGTTTAGGGTGACAGTGCTTTGCCAGCTAAATCACACGACTCTGTGCAGCTCGTCTAATTACCCTGCGTTAATTTTCTTCTGCCTATAAAATAAGGGTGATATTGTATGGAATGACTACATTGAAAAAAAAGAAAAGAAAGAGAAGATATGCAGACATCTGTTGCCTGGAATAGAGCAAATGTGGGAGAAAATAACCCTAGAGAAATATGAGGGAGGGCTGCCTGCCTCAGTGGGAGCTGAAAGGGGGACAGCAGCAAAGCGGGAAAATGCTCTCCTTGGCGTCCCTACATTTGCCTTGTGATTTTTAAAAGTGCAGGTATTTTCTAAAGGACATGGGGAGGGGAGGAGAGGGGAAAGCTTTAGACTCCAGTGAAGCACTGTTAAGAACTTTAGTTGGTTACAAAGAATGAATTTGTGTAAAAACAAATAAAATGAACATTTTTGTTGTTGTTGTTGAGAGACTTTACTTCAGCTTTACTGTAAGGCTGAAAAAATATTGTTCTGAAGCACTCTGGCTTTATGGTTATTTTATACAACTGCAGATGTTTTACAGACACTTTGGCCACTTTACAACTGATCTGTATGGACCCTGAAAGATGAACATGTTAAGCATTAAAAGGAGTTTGGAGCTCATCTTGTTTAGAGTCCATGGTCTGAGCTTTCAGAAAATGAGTGTACAAGCACGAAGAGGGTGAGCGCAAAATTGTGCTGAATTACCTTTGAGCAAGCTGATCTTGTGTTCCCCTGAAACTGATTCCCCAAGGCTGGATGCATTGCATACCACGTGGCCTGAATACGCAGCATATCACTCTTGGGGTCCTCATGATATGATAATCATGATGGATATTTTGGATATCCATCCAAATGGATATTTGGGATATGGATAATCTTGGGTGTCTGACAGCTTTGACTTTAGGGCAAAAGGAAACTACTGCAGAGACAATCCAAGGAAGGAAGGGACAAGTGTGTACATGGAGCAGGGGAGCAGTTACCTACCCAGTGCAACTGGCTTCACAGGGAGAGCCATAAGATTTACATTTGAAAATAATCCTTTGAGGTTTTTACATGCACAAGGAAGGAAAATGGCAGCAACCAGAAATGCTGGTGTCAGGAAATGAAAAGATGTGTACAATGCTACATCTGATAATGGTGTCTTTTTATCAATATGGTCCCCAAATAACAGTAAAGAGGTTATTCCACTAGAGAGTGAAATAAAATCAGAGGGACTCTAACTAAGGGGAGATCTAAGGGGAAAAATGAGGCTCTAGCCATTGAACACACTAACTGTGTGCAAACACTGAAGAAAAGCCAAAAGGTAATATCTATTAAAAAAAGAGGAAAAAAATAAAAAGAACTCAGGTGAGGAATATGCAGAAAGCAGAGGCATTACCAAATCATCTGACAAGAAGCACTAAGAATGAGACTAGTTTGCTCTGGAAACCAGGCTAAATTGTAAGCGTGGAGCCAGGGTCCAAATAATACTGCAGCTGCCAAAGATGAATGGACGAGCAAAGGCTGCATCTCAGATGCATCAGATGCTTTCACCTGAAAAGCAAGATCACCAAACTGGGAAGAAAGCAGAGAGCAGGACACACCAGCTCAGCCTCCTCACAGGCTCAGCAGTCAGCGTGCATTGGAAACCAGGGGTGTGGAAGGTAATTGCTGCATAGGACTAGGAAGTAATGGTAAGGTTATAAAGTGAATTGCGAATTTCTCTTTAGTAATTGCAAGCCTTGCTGAATAAATAAAAAATCTGCATGGAAAATGATGTTGTTGAGGCATAGGCATTACTTGTTCTTGATTTATTTTTCCTGCTTCATTGTAACAAATGGTCTTTTGATTTAAATGACAATCCTTTTCATCTTGCATCCTGTTTTTGATGGTGGTCACAAACTAAAAGTGAAAGTAAAGCCTGAGAGTCAAATCCTCTTCTGGTGAGAGGATATGACTTCTAGTTCTGAGAAATGGGATATGACTTCTGATTCTAAGAAAGGAAACGTCACTACAGAGTTTGTAATCAGCCTATTGGAAAAATGCACAGCAGCACCAGAAACTGACATCAACAGGTAATGACAGAGTCTGTTCTGGATCTTCAGATACATGACGGTGACAGAGAGGGTTATCTTCCTTCCCTCCTTCTTTAAACTACTTATTTCTTCTGAGGAAGCTGAGTCCACCCATCCAGAAACATGACAGAGACTGATCACATCAAACCACTGTTAGCAAAGACAGACTGAAATAAGTGACTAGGAAAACCTCAGTCCAAAATCGAAAAGCCTTTTCAGAAGATTGATGTAAAACACATCATATGAAAAAACAGTTTATCTTCCAACTCCCCTGTCCCCTAAACAGGTGGTATTCTGTTAACTTCCTTCAGTAGCAGGGATGAATGATGAACAGAACAGGAAAACCCATGTAATCAATAAGTGCCTTAAGGATTGGTGCCATCAGCACAATTTTGGTTTTTTGAACATGGGGCAATTTTTACGGCACCAGACCTGCTAGAGTCTGATGGGCTTCATCTCTCTAGCAAGGGCAAAAGGATTCTCACCCCTGAGTTGGCAGGGCTGGTTGAGAGGGCTATAAACTAGGTTTGAAGGGGGAAAAGGATGAAACCAGGCCCTCCAGAGATAAGCCCAAGGGTGGTAAGTCAGGGGTGTAATGAGCAGCCCAGCTGAAGTGCATGTACACTAATGCACGCAGCATGGGTAACAAACGAGGAGCTGGAAGGTGTTGTGCAGCAGGAAAGCCATGACACCGTCACTATCATGGAAACGTGGTGGTATGACTCACAGCTGGGTGGGTACAAGCTCTTCAGAAGACACAGGAGAGGGAGAAGTAGGGGGGGTGGCTCTCAACACCATGAAAATTGAGATTAATGATGATTAAGTTGGTGCCTATGGATAAGAATCAGGGGGAAGGCCAACAAGGCTGACATCCTGGTGGGAGTCTGTTATAGACCACCTAACCAGGATGAAGAGGTGATGCATTATTATTCTATAAGAAGCTGGAGGATGTTTCAAGATCACCAGCCCTTGTTCTTGTAGGTGACTTGAACCTGCCAGACAGCTGCTGGGAACTCAACACAGCAGAGAAGAGGCAGTCCAAGGAGGTTCTTAGAGTGTGTGGAAGACAACTTCTAGTCACAGCAGGTGAACGAGCCTGCCAAGGGACAGACTGTGCTAGATCCGCTGTTTGCAGAGATGGGCTGGTGGGAGATGAGGTGGTTGGAGGCCCTCTGGTGCACAGGGATCATGCAAATATAGAGTTTTCAATATTTGGTGAAACAAGGAGGGGCATAAATAAAACTTCCACACTGGACTTCCAGAGGGCAGACTTCGGCCTATTCAAGAGACTTATATGGAGAGTTCCTTGGGAAGCAGCTTTTAAAAACAAAGGGGTGCAGGAAGGATGGACATGCTTCAAAAAAAAATCTTGAAGGTGCAGGAACAGACTGTCCCTATGTGCTGAAAGATGAGCTGCTGGGGAAGATGACCAGGCTGTATGAACTCAGGGTAAAAAAGAGGATGTATTGCCTTTGGAAAATGGGGCAGGCAATTCAGAAGTGTTTAAGGATGTCATTAGGTCATGAAGAAAGAAAATCAGAAAGGTGAAAGCTTAATTAGAACGTAACCTGGCAACTCCTGTAAAGGAGAATAAAAAACGTTTTTATAAATACATTAAGCGCAAAAGAAGAGGCAAATAAAACCTCCATTCTTTATTGGACATGGGGGGAAATATAGTTACTAGAGATGAGGAAAAGGCAGAGATACTTAACACCTTCTTTCCCTCAGTTTTCAACATTAAGATAGGTTGTCCTCAGGGCAACTGTCCTCCTGGGCTGGTAGATGGTGTCAGGGAGCAGAAAAGCCCCCCTGTCATCCAGGAAGAAGCAGTCAGAGACCTGCTGAGCCACTTAGATGCTCTCAAATCTATGGGACCAGAGGGGATCCATCCTAGGGTGATGAGGGAGCTGGCAGATGAGCCTGCGAAGCCACTCTCCATCATTTACCAACAGTCCTGGCTCAGTGGGGAGGTCCCAGTGAGTGGAAGCTCACTGGGTGACTGGAAGCTGGCCAATGTGATGCCCATCCACAGGAGGGGCCAGAAGGAGCCTCTGGGAAACTACAGGCCTGTTAGCCTGACCCCAGTGCCTGGCAAGGGTACGGGACAGGTCATCTTTAGTCCGATCACACGGCACCTACAGGGCTCAGACCAGCCAGCATGGATTTAGGGGCAGGTCCTGTGGCTTAGGTAAATAGCTGTGCCTGTGCTGTCCCTGTGGCCTAGGTTTGACAGTGGGATTGCTAATTCTGCAACATATTCATTTGTACAGTTCATACAAGGTACCTTATATTCTTCCTTGCTTTTTAGTAGGAAACCTTTTACTGTTTCATAGCCTGACGCAAAATCTCTTCAACTTTTCATCTGAAAAATGGGCAAAATTCTCCAAAGCAGAAAGACTCCCTTTCATAAGCCTCACGCCAAAGAAAAATAACTCCAGCCTCATTTTTTCAGTGTCTTCTCTTTTCACTCAGAACATCTGTTTCTAGGTTGCAAATTGCCCCTACTAAAATATGCAACAGACATCAGGGAAAGAGTCTGAAGCCGTGGCCTCTCCAGAGCAGGGAATTGTAAGTGAGCAGTGGTTTATTCTTTTATCTCTTATGCTTACTTTTCATTAAGCTGAACAATACTTTTCCTTTATTGGGATAGCTCATATGTCACATCTACTTTCATGCAAATACTTACATTTCTAGGTGTAAAATGTCAAGTAGGAACTTGTGAGCTCTCATAATTTCTGGAAGAAATCCTTTACTGAGTATTTTTGATAAAGAGTATATTTCTCTCACTGGAGGTCGGACCAGTAAAGAGCAACCCTCTCTACTTTCCTCCTCTTCAATGCCTTCAAAGTCCTTTTTCTCCCACCTTCATTAGCTAAAAGCCATCCTTTTTGGAGGGATGATTAAACCAGCTAAAGCCATTAAGTCAGTTCTGCACACATACGAGACTTTTGTGATGGCATCAAGGTTTGCAGAGGCCCAGCGGGTTATCTTGATACAACAAAAGCTATTGGTATTGGCAAGCAATTTTCTTTATATCCTGCAACAACTTTTCTGTAGTAGTGCGAGAAGTCAGTGTCAGGTGGCTGATATAATTACAGAAGGTTACTGTGGGCTGCTGAGGCTGTGTTTTCCTCCCATGTAGTTAAAAGACAGTTTCCCCCCTTCTTCCCTGCAAAAGGGGGAGCTCTCCTTCAGTAAATGGGAGGCTGCATGTCTTGAGGGGAGATACATCTCCCCTCTCTTGTGCAGCATTAGGCCTGGCAAGCAGATTGAGGTGCTGAAATAAGGGAAGCAGGGGCTGTTCTTCATTTCTGAATTTGAAGAGAGCATGCAGGAATATAAAAGATAAACTTATAAACAGCACTTGATACCACAAGGGGAAAAAATAGTCAAGATCTTTGATTCTTCTTTAAGATGCCACTGAGCACATTCAGAAGGGACCAAGCATATATTTTTAATGATGTAGAAGACCATCAGGGGTTACATTATTGTAGAATTAGGCTAGCTCAGTAGCTTGAAATAAATAAGGTGAAAAAAGATAGTCTTAATTGCTTTTCAAGTGAAAATCACCATTTGTAAGCAGTTTTGTATTTCACAGAAAGAAGATGGTGGTGCTGTGCAATGAGCTGTATGAGCTGGAGATTTCAGTTTGACAGGTAGAGTGGCTACGTAAAGGAAAAGAGAAGTTCTCTAGACTTGGGAACCCAGTGGTAGTGCTCCTGTGTGGGCCATTTTTAAAGCAACAGATAGGACCTCAAGTACAGAATAGTGACTGCAGTCAGATAGCTCCTTCCCACCCCCAGCTAGTCCTGTGTGTCACTATGCTGTTTGCTAATAACCTCAAACCTTTTCTGTTTAAGGATCCCTTTCCCCACCTCATTACTTCTGTTCTCAAGTTATATTCCCTAAACACTAACCTATTACACAATCTCTAGCTCCCTGAAACACATTAACTACCTGAGAGCATTCAAGGAGAATGGAAAAGAGAAACTTATATTCTTTTTGGCTATATTTTAACGTATCCTTAGGTAGATTTTATCCCATCCTAGGTAGCACTCCTGACCATCATCACTTCTTCTATACTAAATTCCCTTTTATCCCTGTTGCCTGGGGCAACCCAGTTTGGTTTCTGCCTTGATTGGGTGGTATGACTGCAGGGTTAACAAAGCTTGGTTGACCAGATCCTGCCCTTGAACCTCTTCCTTGAAAGATCAGACAGTTAAAGTAAAGTAAAAGGTCAGTCTGTGAGTTTGGGGACGTCATGTCAAAGGCAGCAGGGATGACATGGGATTTACTCACTCCCTTTCAAGTGGTAGTGTGAAGACAGTGGTGGAAGGAGATGTGTGAGTCTGAACCTCTTGACAAATTGTGTGATCCAGGCTCCAGAAGCAGCTTTTTCATTTATTCAATACTTGCGTAAACTACAGACATAGTGTAGGGAGCAAAACCAAGCAGTTAGTCCTCTTCCTTCTCATCTGAATATCCTAACTGATAGGTTGGAAAGTCACATTTCCCTTTGTGCTGCTTTTTTTCTGTTTCCACTCAGGATTCTCTGGGGTACAGGCAGGATCCTGTTTAACATCTCTGTGAAACAACAGCCTATTTCGCATCATTTTGCATCAGCATAATAACCAGAAAAAGACCCCTGTGAGTTCTAAAGAACCTTAAAAGCATGATATTTTAAAAATTGTATCTCAGCATCTGATGATGGAGATCATCAGATCTGCACTCCACTTAGCTACATTTTCATACCTTGATTGCTCCTCCTGCAGTGGGTACCATGCAATATGGGGAAAAATGGTGCAGTGGAAAAGCTGAGGACTAGGTTCAGGCTGCATTTGGGAGGCCTTTCAACCTTCTGCCCCAGAACCATACTGCCTGTGCACAGGGGTGCCTTGCTCGTAGGAACCAGTGACATGGCTGTCTCTGTGCCTGTGCTTGCAGGTAACGGGTCTGACCTTGAAGGCAGATCCTTCAAGGCTCCATAGAGCTGTTGCACAGCTGTTGCACAGATGTGGTGGATTTTCAGGCCACCTGAGTGCCTAATGGGCAGAATGCACAGCTCCTATGATCTCTCTGGATCCATGTCCATTAATGACTTGGAATGCATGCAGCAGTGAGGGTGCACAGCAAGATATGAGGTAAAATAGGAGAAAAGGAGACGGGGGATGTCTGAGGTGATGTCATGGCATTCATTAAAGCAGAAGAGCTCAGAGGAAAAAATGTCCCCAAAAACCTAGTACTTGGTGAGTTGGCCCCACTAGTGAGCCTAAATAGTGTGCTGTTTTTCTCCACAGAGGTTTACTGTCATCTATCTCTATATCATATATCATCTATATATATGTATCATCTATATATATATCACTTACTGTCATCTAGGGAGCATAAATTTCATAAATTTCTCATCCTCAAACACCACCAAGTATATTGAAAAAATGTCCTGGCAGCTGGAAAAAGGTTTCCAAAAGAAACAGAACATTTTCTTCTAAATATCCTCATTTTAAAGGGGTTTGTCACAGCGACCAGCTTCCATCCCCCTCCAATACTATTTTGTAGCTGCTAAGTGCCACCAAGGCCACCAAGGCATAAGCCAGAAGGGGAGAGACAAGAAGGTGAGGACCAAAGGCAAGGGCAGCTGTGTGTCCCCAGGGCCCCTCAGAACACAGAGACAATTGAAGCTGTCTCCTCACAGACACTGCTGAAACTGCTCTGAGGTCTTTGTGTCCTGCCTCATGCTGCTGCTGTGGTAGAATGGGTGACAATGAGTCTCAGATGAGTTTACACTGTGATCGTAGATTTGGATAGAGGGGAAGGATTAATCTCCACATACAGGAAATTTGTTTTATTTTTCCTTTTCACATCCCAGTTTTCTCTTTCTCCCCCTGTCCTGCCACAAGCCTGCAGTGCTGAACTGGCAACATCTCCTGGCTTCCCCCTGCAGTGAATCACCATCTCTCAAACACAACAACGGATGCTGACTCCTCTGCCTGGTTGTTTAGGGAAGATGCTGTACTTGGAGACAGAAAGCTCATCTCCACCTGGAGAGGTGCAAAAGCCCTTCTGAAGGGATGATGAAGAGCAGTGCCTGGGATCTATGCATCAGTGCCATAGGCCTCTGTCACAAACAAGTCAGTTACCTTCAAAATGTTGTAAAAAATAACCCCAAACTGAGCATCTGTTTGAGCTGATGAATCAGCTTGGCACTTGGATCACAGATGTGGTTATTGCTGTGGGGATCTGGTCCTCCTTTCCCTCCTGAATTTGCAACCAGTCCCACTGATGTGGTAGAGTGGTGAGTGCGAGAAATAAAACTGTTCCTTCAAGTGTCTTGTGGCAGCTTGAGGTGGGGGTTTGGGGCCATGCTGATTACAGGGAGTCAGAGCCTCACAATTTTAACATCCTTTGCAGATGCCTGTATTTGCACGTACTGATCCGATGCAGCATATCAGAAGCTTAGCCAAAAAGCTGAACAATGTGGCCATGACTCACACCTGAGGTAAAAACAGGATAGGCATGTAAAATATCTGCATAAATTTACCTTTGAAAATTCATGCAACTGTCTTTTGAAGCATTTACAGGAGCTGACTGTCTCAAAGTGTGTTCGTAATTGTTTCTTTCGGGACACAGATACTGCTTAACCTCAATGCCCTGAAAACACAGCAGCACAAGTGATTTCTGGGGCTGTTGTTTTTCCTTGATGGTCCCCAGGGTACATGAAAGAACCTGTGTGTTATTTTCCCCCGAGCTAGTGGCAGACATTAGAAAATTGAATTTAACAATCCAATATGCCAGGCATAAATATGCTTTGCATATCGCACACCAAACCTAAATGAAAGGAAGTTCTGAGTAGGCAGATAGCTATTTTTCAATTATATGGGACAAATGTGCCATTTCTGATAGCTTTGTCCGTAAAAAGCAAGAGCTGGAAATGCCAAGCTCTTTAGCAAAGCAGGATCAACATTCCTAATACTTCATGGGATCACTAATAGCTTTTGCATCTTTCAAGACAATCAGCCTTGATTGTTCCTCTGGATGCATTCCTCCAAAATTCATCCTACTAATTGCAGTATTTCAGAGCTGATATGTGTAAATAATAGCAAAGACTGTAAGCCTAGGGACTTTGAAAAGAACGTCCTGTTACCTTAGTGTTGTCAGATTTTTTGTGGCAAAGCTGTTTACAAAATATACAAGCTACAAATCAAAGGAATGTGATGTACTCTTATTTTATTCAGGAAATTTAGCATGAAAAAGATGAAGATATGTTTGTGAAGTTTGCTATCCAAGGTGATGAGTTAATGTGTACGTGATGGTGAATCTTCTAGAGACAATTTTTTGCATCTGTGAAACACAGTTTTTCAGAGGCCCAAGAGAAATATTCCACCTTCAGAAATTTACAGGCAGATGAAAAAAAAGCAGAGGTTGTCTGTTGCAGACATGCCTTAGAATGCTGCGCACAGAAATTTTTCTTTCTCTATTTAACTTTCCCTTCAGTGATTTAACATTGCAAAGAAAACCAGTTAAAGATCTTCTGCAAGCACAGTCAGTGTTCTCACAGAAAAGGACCAGCACTATAGTGAAGTGATCTCTCCAAGGAGTTAAACAGCAAGAATACTAAGATAATTGTTCAAGAAATTCTTCTGTTTGCATGTGTTTCATTTAAGACAGGTGGAAAGTGTGTCAAATTCAGTACCTGGCACTTGGGACATAAAAAGACATTGGCACATTTTAAACTTGTTTTCAAATTATTCTAGATAACTTTTGGTTTATTCTTATTAGGAAAGGATTGAGTTTTTAAAATCACAGTTGTTCTTTATTTAGCAGCAAAAGTAATGAAATATAGAAATGATAAGAGCAATAAAGCACAAAGTTGTATTTCTGCCTCAGTTTCCCCAGCACCTTGAAGCAGTGTT
This sequence comes from Promerops cafer, assembly GCA_013398275.1. Classification (NCBI taxonomy): domain Eukaryota; kingdom Metazoa; phylum Chordata; class Aves; order Passeriformes; family Nectariniidae; genus Promerops; species Promerops cafer. The sequence goes on along the minus strand of VZSE01004122.1, from coordinate 2,174,979 downwards.
CATGCTGAAGTTTAGTTATTTTGGGAGAGTCCAGGATCCTTCTGGGACATCCAGGGTCTGTTCCTGAACTCTGGAGGCCTTCCAGCCCAGCCATGGGTCGGCTTGAGGCTGGCAGGTAGCATCTCTACTGCCCCAGCATGGGCAAGTCTGAGAGTATCCCTGATGATGCCTTCTTCCTCTCTCCTGACGTGTTCCCTAGTTCTTTGTGTGAAGCTACCTATCACCACCTCAACACCTTTGTTTGTTGCCAGCTCTCTAATCCATAGACAGAAAATAAAAGATTTGTGCCACAATTCTGCTGTTGGAATAGAGTTGCAAAGACAAATGTTGCATCTGGGACAGACAAGACATACCTTTGTTAGCAACTACATGAAGAAAATATAGCTACTTGCTAATTTACCTGCCTAATTTACCAGCCACTATCTTTGCATTGTCCTTGCAAAGATTTGCAGACTCCTGGCAGATTCCTTCTGCTGAAAGGTCCTACTCCAAACAAATTAAACACTGACCCAGTTTTACACTATCTACTAAGGTATTACAAGGAATAGTGTAGTATTTATAGGGTAAGTTTTGATGGCTTCACCAGGGGGAAAAAAAAAAAAAAAGCCCCCTGCACAATATCTTTAAGGTTTTGAACAACAAAACCCTTGCCCCTGGGAAAGGTCTTTTCATATGGATCTCAAGTATCTTACAAACAACAAGTTTCACCACTTTTTGTAGAACTTTTCCTTGTAGAAAGAAAACAGAGAGATGAGACAGTGGTGTGCCAAGCTAGTGAGTGAAGGACAAGCCTGGGGGCCAGGAGTCCTGGCAATCAGTTGTATGTGGCTACCACCAGACAATATCCTGATCATACAGAAAACTAATACTGAGAGAGTGATTGTCCCAGTGTCACCCTGTCCCTGGAGAGACATCACTGTAGGCTGCACTGATTGAAAGCTGCAGCAATGCTCCTGTTGCAGACAGGTCTTTGTAAATTTTGCAGAGGAAATCTCATGAAGACATGGCCCCCTGGCAAACATACCCAGCACCAACCACCACTCTTCCTGCCTCCCTAACTTGCCTCTTAAAACCACTAAACTGGCCCATCAGAGTTCCCATTCCCCTCTGGCTTACTGAAATTTGTTAGGACCTGGTCTCGGTGTACCATGTAGCTTGATTAGCTATTAGAAGAACATGGCCCTGCAAAAGCCATTAGGGTAACCTAAAAAAGAGTGATTTTTCCCAGCTATAAAGTTAATCTTCACAGTCTTTTGGAAAACTAAGTCATGTCTGAAATAGGCATTGCTCCATGCCAGCTTTCTTTATGACAAGCTGCAATTACTTCATATTCCTCCTTGGTATCTGAACAGCAGCTAGAATCGCTGGCTCTCCTCAACTTACTCCCACAGAAAATGTCAGCAGGATCTAATTATCAGAATGAAATGGATTTGCACTGATGCTTGCTTTCTTATCTGCATAATAGTTGAGCTAGGCATTCTTATTATCTCAGTTATGAGTTTGCACATTTTGTTATCTCCCTGGAAAAGGTGTTCAGATGCATGTACCCCATGTTTGACTAAGCTGAAAGAAATCAAGCCTTAGGTGAAAACGCTGAGGAACATGGTGGTATGGAGTGAAGAACTTCTTGTGATTCCTCAATTTGTTTTAAGGATTTCTCCATCTGAAACATGATGGGTTCTGGTTCTGCAACCATTTGAGCAGGCACCCAGCATCCCTGTGAATTGCAGCTTTGTCTTACATGTTTCTGTGGGAATGGCCTAATGTTCTCTATCTGAAAGAAATATTCTTGTCTGACTGTGCTGCAAAGGCATGTGGGACACAGAGTACCATCACCCCAAGGTGCACACAGCTCAGTTTCCTACCCTTGGGCAGGGTCAGCTTTCTATTGGAAAGGTCCAGAACATATGAAATAACTTTTATGCGTCCTCTGTTAATGCCACTGCTGAGAAGGAGTCTGAATGTGTGACAGTGGCAAAGATATCTACAAAGAGCTTAAAGCAGCTGCTGAGTCAGACCACCAGAGAACCAAAAAATGCACAGGAAAGAAAATGTCAGAATAGTCTTACGGGGATGGAGGGTTCCTTCATGCCTAAAACAATTGGAACAGGGTTGATCAGGCACTTATTTCAAGGTAGCAGGATGGCCTGAGCTGAGCTCATCCTCTTCTGTCTGTCCTGCTCATACTGGTGAGCATACTTTTAGCCCTCTGGCCTGCACCCTGTTCAGAGATTTTAAAGTGGGGATAGATTGACGCTGTGACCATTTGTTCTTTATAACTCCAATCAGAAGCCTCTCCCCTCCCAACCCACTGCTGCCAGCCCCCAGGAGCAGCAGTATTAACGAACTTGGATGGAACTCTGTTGATCCAGACTAAGAACTGGGATGTGAAAGGCTCATTTCCACCATTTATCTGGCCCTCTTAAACTTCAGGTTGAATAAGAAGTAGCTCTCCTTTTCCAGTGCTGAGGTTAGAGAGTATCCATAACCTCTTCCTTGTCAGGGGCAGACAGCTCCCTTTCTCAGGACAGAAGGAATAACAGCCTCATGCTCCTGGCATTGACCAGGTAATATTGCAGAATGAGAATTGGGTTCATGTCACCAACCCCAGTTTTTCACCTGTGCCACTCGTTCCTCTCTCCGTCTATGTCCTGGCACAGCCTGGAGAACAAGACTTGAGTCTTCCGAATACCCATGTGAGTTTCCAACTCCCTTTGGTTCACAGATGTGTGCAAGTGCTGAGGAGGAGGGTTTGTTACCTATCTGTACCACAGACCTAGGCAGAAGTGAGGAACAAAAAGGCACTTACAAATAGTGTAAGAAATGATCTGGGGAAAAAATGCCAGCTCAATAGCACTTGGAAAACAGCAAAGTATATAAATAACTTGACGATTCAGGTGTCTGTTTCCTCTAAATAAATCTGTATCTGCCATGAAAACATACCTTATGCTAAGCCAACATATTGATGAAAACACAAATCTTGCAGGGCTTAAGTTAGATAGAGGCACTGAAGATCCCTATCAATTTTAGCATTCATAGCAAATGCACAGAAGATGCTGATTTTGAATATCGTGGCTTCATTCTGCAGATTCATTTCAAATGGATTATCAGTAGTTGTATAAGCACATGTAAGTGCCTGGAGTTCAAATATTAGACAATAGCTGTATTGTGTAGTGTAGTTACATTATTTTATTGGAGCTTTCCTCTAGCATTTCATTTAGCCAGAGAATTACTGACTGATCCTTTCTACCTAACATTCCTTTGGATGCAAAAGGATGCTTCAGAAAATCTGACAATTTATATGGTACTCCAAATATCAAAGATCAAGGGCTTATATATTATATCAAGTGATTAAATACAGCAGATGAGAAAATTAAATATTAAATTCTCCCCACTCAATTGCCCATACTTCCCTCAGCTAGTATAACTCTTCAAATAAGCTGCATTTTTTTCCCCAGCACCAACACCACTGTTTTATATCCAATATTGAACTACTTAACATAATATACAGTCCTTGAGCTTTGATACTTGTTCTGAGAAGTACCAATAGAAGTACTAGTGAGTTTGATGAGGCAAGATGTGTTGCAGTCAGTCCCTAAGAAGCATTGTTTGTCAGAGCAATTTTGGTGTATGGGGGTATAAGCCAGACAACTGAAATGTAACAACTTGCCGAGCATAGGGCTCTACCTAGCAGCTTAAAGTACCTTTTTAATTTTTTCTGCCAGCTGTAAAAATGTTGTGCAGTGTGGTATTACTTTCCCTCCTCTAAGAACTTGGATAGATTACAAAGTTGTTATTTTGTTTCAGCTAGCAATTGCTCTCTGTCACTGTTTAATTCTGAAACAGGAAATGCGTTTAATGCTTATCTCAATTTTTCCGAGGTGTAGAAGATCCCAAGCACAAACCCAGCTTCTTCTGTGGACACTAGACATTACAGGGACAGGCATAACATTTTTGGGCACTAGGAGTGTGCTGGGAATTCCACGTGGCTGGGGTGGGCGGGCCATGGGCACTCACGGACCTCAGCCATCCATGATCCTGTCTCTGTGTACAGGTGGCTGGAGATGCAGCCAGGGGCTTAAGGATGGATAAGGAAGTGAACAGATTAGTTTTGCTGTTTGATTTTTATTAAAGTGGCATCACAGCATTTCCTTTGCATATGGAGTATAGCTGGACAGCCTTCTAGGACCTGAATGGAGGTTACAAGGCAGCTGCAGAAGGGCGTGCAGTGATAGAACAAGGGGTATGGCTTCAAATGGAAAGAGAGCAGGTTTAGATTAGATATTAGGAAGAAATTCTTTATTGTGAGGGTGATGAGACACTGTAAAAGGTTGCCCAGAAAGGTTGGGGCTATGCCATCCTTGGAAGTGTTCAAGGCCAAGCTGGAGGGGACCATGAACAACCTGGTCTAGTGGTAGGTGCTCCTGCAGGGGGTTGGAACTAGGTGATCTTTAATATCCCTTTCAATCCAAACCATTCTGCAATTCAACAGCTACATCCCACTCTGTCGGATGCTGGCTTAGCTCTTTTCCCTCTCAGGAATGCCCCCAGAAGGGACTCCCACCTTGGTCCCTGAAATGTATGCTACCGAGTAACCCTCCAGCAAACGCCTCTGGCGTTCAGGGCCAGCTGTGAGCCCCAGCCCCCCAGAGGGCGCCGGACGCCGCTGCGCTGTCCCCGGGTGCCGGGCGCGGGTCCCTGCTCCCGCCGGGAGCGGCCGCAGCGCTGCGGGATCGCGGCGGGGCTGCGCTGCGATCCCCGTCGCGCCCGGCAGG
>VZSE01004122.1:2061069-2169954 GCA_013398275.1 Promerops cafer | reverse complement strand
GAATGAATGATAGGGAATCAGGAAAATACTTACAAAACAGGAAGGGAAACCTGACGCTTTTCTTTTCCTTACCTGCTTCTGCTCTCCCTCATTTCATCCTGTTAGAGCAGAGCTGAGAGACCCCCTTGGGTAGAACATGCCAGCATGCTAAGTGGGGGGCCCATAGCTGTGGGGAACAGACAAATTTTACCTCAAAACTGTTTTCTAAATGAAGATTTGTAGCAAAAAAGCAATGGTCAGATATTGAGTCTTTAATTTCAAAAGAAAATTCTGGGGCAAGTAGAAGCGCACCACAAAAGCGAGTGTGAACCCGCCAGCAAACCGGCATTCGAGGCAGTGTAAGGCAAAGCATGAAAAACGTGGCCACCTTATGGTGGAAAATCCAAGAACAGCCTGAGACAGCAAGAGGACTCCCAGGGCAGTGCAAGAGCTGGAGGCAAAGTGTTCCAGCAGACTCACAGGAGAGGGTTGAGGCTCAGAGGATGACCACACGGTGCTAAAACGTGAGAGGCCACTTTAGGTGTGGCCCAGATTGACTAGAAGGCTCTTGAGTGCCTGCCTGGATTTGCCTGAAGCAGGTAACCATTGGGTATGTGACTTGAAAGCATTAGTAGCAGAACTGTAGCATGTGTACGTGCTTTTAATATAAGGTTTATTTACTAGATATTGAACAGTGTCTCAGTCAAAGCTGTTTCCTGCGTACTGCAAGCCTGTGACTGCCTCACAAAGTGATCCACCATTTTAGTTCTGGTAGTGCATCCACTGTGCACCAAGGAGATAATATTGGTTTAATTGCAATTTTGTGCCTAGAAGAAATGAATTAACAAGTTTGATTATTTGTACTTGATAAAATTTTAAACTGTGCATGTTAATTCCCAGGATTTAATTCTATTAGTATAATGTAACTCTCTTTTTTAAAAAATTTTACTTTCCATAGCTTCTTATCTTCCAATGTAATTTACTTAATAAAGCTTATAAGTTCAACAGTAATATCAACTTTGTCTTCAGCTAAATAAGAAGGAATCTAGAAGAACTATGGTGAATTTGATAGGATTCATTTTTAGCCTGCTTTTGCTGTTTCTTTTTGTCTTTTGAAAATAAGGGCCCTGTAGTAGCTTAAGTTTAATTTTGTTTTCCAACGCCACACATACTACAGCTTTCCCTGCAACCTTTAAGGGCTGGGCAAGACCACTTCAACCTTTGAATAAAAGTAGATGGTTTTTACTTCCTTGGGATTTCTTAGCCTACCACAAACAGTCTGCAGTTGGCTGTGGATGTTGTCTTGGACATGGGCTCTCATCTGGGTTCCTCAGGGTGCATTGGCTGAGGTTCCCATTGGGTACACGCTACCAAGTCCAGTGTTTTTTCATAACTTTGTCACTCAGGAAAATTCAAAAAAGGTGAAGCAAATTTCCAGTGAATGCAACAGTACCGTACTTACATCTTGATAACAATAATTTGAAGTATATTCCAAGTGCTGCCAGGAAAGATGAAAGCAAACTTCATTTAGGTGTGTGAAAGAGCTGCAAGTGTTGATTGCTGGCACGAATAATGCAGTCTCATATAAACGTTTGATCCTGCAAGCCTTTATAGTGCTGTGAACAAATCTTTCCTGATGAATGATGACTCAGAACAGAGCTTTTCACTTGGCATTTGATAATTCATTTCAATTGCAGCGGAAAATAATTGTTCTATTCAAGCATACCAGGATGTACTTACTCTGTCCCTAATGAGTACATTAGAGCAGGCAACTCATCCCTGTCTGATTTTAGCACAGGCCACAAACTTTATGACTGAGTCATTATTCAGTCAACTCTCAGTCCTAAAGAATAAAACTCCAATGAGTTGCAATGCTCTTAAAACTGTATTTTCCCTTTTCAAAAGTCATCAGATATTCACTGATTTGTTGGAAGGATCTGTGAATCTTTGGGAATACTACTGGTGAGCCTCATGTACTCTCTATATTTTGCTTGAAAAGCTTAAAAATGGAGCAATATGATTTTGATTATGGAACAGGCTGACTAAAGAAAAATCAGTTTATATTTTGTCTACAGTCAGAATGTGTCTTAAATAAATAGTTCAAATATAGGCAGAGTTTTCAAAAAGAAGTGGAAGATTCAGAAAAACATGTCATACCAGCACTTGGTATGCTGGTATTGCCTATAAGACTGCAGGAACCATTTAGCACTTTTTAGCACATTTATGCTTTTAGGGAGGCCTGAGTCATCAACAATGTCAAAAGACATGTATCCTTGGGTAAGAAACTGTTCTGCTGCATTGGTGACCCTTATCTCACTCAGGAAATATAAGAGATGTTTGCTTTCCAGAATATCCTTCTTGGGTTTGTTTCCACTAGGAAAGACAGAACTGGACCTTTGGGTTACCCAGCTTGTTGGGGGCAGGAAAGTGTAGTGAAGGAGCAGGTCAGCCCTTGCCAAAACTGTCAGGTTTGAGAAAATTATTTTTTTCAGAAAATGGTTTCTAAATCCTACAAAATAGCAGTGGAAAAAATTGGTAGGTGTATCATACAGTGTGGAAAATTTGTGTACTTAATTCTCACTGGGGCACTCTGGCTGTCTTCAGGGAAGGTGAATGAACGCACCGAAATGTCTCTATAGTAATGAAAGAAAACTCATTGTACCACTGGAGATTGAAGCTGCATGGCCCCGTGGGTAATAAATTGCTACTATTCAGGCTCATGAGCGCATCAAGCTGATGCAGAGCACTCTAATGACCATTATAACTGACTGCAGTGAAAAAGACTGTTATTTAAGTACATTTCAAAATGTACTGTAAATTGGGCAAAGGTACAGCTGCACTTAGGCACTGAGACAGCCTCCGGTTTTATGCGGTCTGACAGACTGTGCTCTTTGAATTTAGGTTTTATCTGTGTGAGCTGAATGCTCTTATGGCCTCTGTAAGTAAGGGGAGCAGCAAAGCCAGGGAGAACGGGTCCTGTTCACAGAAGTTCCAGCTGGAAAATGCAGGTTTGGGTGAAGGCAAGGCAGGGGAGAGGAGGGTCCTGCCACCATTCACATGACAATGATACCCTTCCCTAAAAACACCTACTTGTACCTCACACCAAACGTGACCCCCTTGAAGACAGTGTTTCTGAGTGCACCTAAGCTGAATCTTTGAGACCAGGAGTCAGTCCTTCACAGACCTTTACACAGCCAGAGGGAGCCAGTTTCTTTGCTTTATATGACCTTCTGGGCTGCACAGTCCAGACTCCCCTCCACACTGTGCCTGTGTCAGATTTGTTTGATTGGTGTCTACTTCTATCCCACTTCATAAGTTACTTGGTTTATAGAACATGAAGTTTCTTTGCTGTGCCATATTGACAATGAAATTTATGGCGTGATACAGCCTTTGATTGGGATTTCCAGCTTGAGGTCCATCAATACCTCTCATCTTATGCTTTTTATGGCTTGGTCCTTCATAATCAACTTTGCTTTTTGTCTGTTTGGCTCTTTTGGGTCTAGTTGGGTCTTCTTCTTTGGAGGGTAAGAGGTGGTGTGTGATGTATTCTTTTTTTTAATCTGAAGAGATCTTGTGGATACTGTGGAGTCATGCAATATGGCCACTTAAATCAGTCTACCACCTGGAAGGTACATTGTGATCAAGGAACTTAGACAAGCAACTTGCAGTAAGCAAGCTGCCAGCAACATTTGGGCAGCCAACACTGCAAAGAATCATCTGTGTGAACCTCATGTTCAGCACATGGGGTCAGACCTGCGCTTCCCAGGAACCAACCAATCCCACAACACTGTAGTAAATAAAGGTGGGCATCTTAGCTAATGAATTAGCCATGGAGAAAATAAAGCACACAAATTACAGTCAACTGCTTATAATTGTGACCTTCCTAGAGAATGACTGAGTCAGGATTAAAGAATTATTGCATGGGTGTTTGCTGACACAATTTGGTTGCTGAATAAATTTCCAGCAATTGGCAGCAATCACTCCAGTCTTTGTCAGGCAAAATGGAGACTTTTCTTTCAGGGAAGCCCATGAAAGCTAGTAGAAAGACAAACATCCAAAAGACAGCAGTTTTCAAAGCAGGAGCTCTATGGTCTGCATGAAGCTTGAGGTGAGGACATCATCCAAATCCTGAGCATGTCCAGAGCATCATTGAGTAACTCTGAAGAAAAAGAAATGAACTAAAAGGTTTTACTCCCAATTGCTTCTGAGTTTCCAAAGATTATCGAGCAGTTGCACAGAAATAGCTCATTAATTCTCAACCTCTTGTTTTTTCTTTTTCATATCTGTGAAAAACAAGATTATTTAAGTCACCAGTCAGATGATTAAAGTTAATTGGCATTTATTAATAGGTCAATGTCTTTATTAGTTTGGAAGCTGGTATAAACAATTCTAAAAATTTTTTTTTTTCAAATGCCACAAATCTTTTGTAGCTATTTACTTCTCTTGGTATAATCTCTGCACCATTCCGGATTCTAGGAGAAATTCAAGGAAACAGCTGACATTATGCTGGACATGTAGTGTGAAAAAAAGGGATCTGAACAGGCACATTTCTTACTAAGTTAACATTTTGCTGCATTTCTTTTATTCTTTCTCTATTTTTGACCATTTTTGGAAAAGCATGAGAGCTGGATTGTACCAGCTGATAGCATTTGTGTTTAGACATGAAGTTGAAGATCAGAAGTTTTGATGTGTAACAGCTGTAGAGGAAATAGGTGCTAAATGCTGTCAGGCTGCCCAGATTAGGGTCCTTCAGGTAGACAGCTAGCTGGAAATAGTAGCACATCTGTATGATGTGCACACAGTTGTTCAGTGTTTGCACCGAACAAAAAATGTCTTTTCTCTTTTTTCATTTCCAGCGTACAAAAGCAAAAACCCCCTCCCAAAATCCCGTAAAAGCCACAACAACAACAACAACAACAATAACAACAGAGATGCCTCCATTACCATGTAATAAAATCCCAGTCAGTTGAAGCCTTTTCCTTTATGTATTTGGAATGTTTGGTACATGTGTTTCCCACCTGGCCCAATGGTCATTGATTCTTCCTGAGACATTTTATTGGTCCATTGCCTCAAAATGCCTAATGTTCCTATACCCTCCATTTTAGCTGGGCTAAAATCAATTTGTACCATGTTTTGACACTATGTTTGAACACCTGCCATCTAGTGACTATGTTGATGGGGTGGGAACATGATTAGGCAAAAAGAAAGTCACAAGAGAAGGATTAGATATAGTTAAAATTATGGTCAATATTCTGTGGCATTAAGATTTCAGAGCTGTGAGGAGTCTGTGTTGGTGGATATTGTTTTATAAGTTGCATTGTTTTAACTCACTTTGTGACCTGATTCTGAAGGAAATTTCTTAATTAACATTCTACGTATTTGACAATAAAGTTCAAAGGAATCAAGAAGTATTTAAAGTATAGAATTAAAAATAACTCAATTTCTGAAATATCTGATACTAGTTAAATATACATCTTCTATCTACATTTAATTAAATTTCTTTTTAAAAATATCCCCTGGTTTCAAGAATTAGGTCAGTACTACAAATACCTTGGCTCATTTAAACAGTTCTGAATATTACCATTATGAAAACTGACTTATACAATATTTATAATTTCACCTATTTTTAGTTTTCAGGGAAATAAAAAATTCCTTATGCTTCTAAAACAGTAATAATAAAATAAAACACCTTATTTGTGGTGGGTGTCAAGTCAGCTAGAAACTTGCAGTTGCCTGTAAGCGTAAGGCAGAAAGGTGGTCATTGACTTCAGTGTGATCTCCATCAGGCTGTTGTGCATCCCTTTCTGTGAAAAGAGTCTCTTATGACTCTCAGGAGCATGAAGGAGTGTGAATTTAAATAGACCAAAATTAGTTGTGCTTTTTTTAAAAGAAAAGGCTCAGCCTTTGCTACACAGTCAAATAATTCTGCTGAAACCAATGAGACTCTCTGAGGGTTTAGCTTGCTGCAGCTGAAAATTAGATCTGAGTCTGCAGGATTAGAGACTCAGGTATCATGAGCACTGAATGAAAGCTAGAGCTGTAAGTGTGGAAATCATATACCAAAGGGCACTTTGGGCATTTCCCCTTGATGCTCCACATTGGAAATGCACAACTCCCTCCTCCAGTTATGGAGAGAACTGGGCTACCAGCACTTGGGTTAAATATCTAAACACACTTAATGCCAACAGTATTAATAAACCTCCACTTCTTGTGCCACCCTCTAGTCTTTTCCATCTTTGTCCTAGGAGAAGGAAGGCATGCAGCTGGGAGAAGCACACCTTTCTGAAAAGGCACAGGAACTGAGTGGGTTCCCAGCCAGGAGAAGTGACACAGTGATGCTCCCATCCACAGCTGCAGCCATCTGGAGTGCCTGGGAAAGTGGGTGGTCTCCTCAGACACGCAGAAGCAGTTGGCACAAGACTGATTTCCAGGTCAGGGTTCTGAGCTTAGGATATAAATACAGCTGCCACTGACTTCAAATGCTGGTAGATTGAAAGGTGCAGAAGGTCAAGGCAACAGTCAGGCAGGGGTCATTCAGTCCAGGCAGGGCCACATGCTGTTGGAGCAAAACAAGTAAGTTACACACTGAAACCACTCATGTAATTTTTCCAAGCACAGACAGCAAGGCATCACTGAAGACCACAAAAATCTGAAAAGTAAAATACCGGTTGGCAGCTACTAGACATGAAAGTGAGATACAGTTTGGGATGATGTAGCATATTCCTGAAATTTTCACTGCTCATTTTTTGACAGCATTACAAAGGAAATAATTTTCCCAGTTTTGAAATATGCATTTGAATGTCTATTCCATTAAACACATATCAGTATGTTGCCACCTGTTCCAGTCATGCTTGATAATGAATGGTATGCAGAGATAATACACCTGCCTGGCCTTGTAAATGTTCTGCAGGGAAAAATCAAAATTAGGTAATGTAAGTCAAATTTGGATGGATAGTCCTGTTACAGTCAATGTTAAATCCAGTGCCCTTAATTACTTTGTTGCCTGAATTGGAAACCCTTCAAACAATGAGGGGGGGAAATAAAGCTTCTTGACACTTAAGAGCCAAGGGATATAATTTTGTTGCAAGGCCCATCAGTTACCCACAGATGACAGCAAATCCCCATGCAGATCAGTCAGAGAGGTGATATAAAATGAAAGCAAGTGTTGGCACACACACTATTCAAAGATATTAAAGCTACTGTTGACATGGCTGAAGATAAAGCAAGCAGAGATGCCACTGAGATCCCACTGAAATCAGTACAAATCTTCCATTTATGCTGCAGGAATGTGGTATAGCTATTAAAAAAATAGGAAAGAAAAGATACCAATTAAGGACAAGAAAGGGGTTAACTTTAGGCATATACTAATGCCTTTGACGTATCTGCTAAAGTACTTTAAACAGCAGCTTATTTGCTGTCTGAAAACTGGGACTCTTATAATAGCTTGCAAAAACCTTTGTCTGAGGGAACCTCACTCCTGCATCCATGCAGAGCAGATGCAGGCTTGTGGTGTGCTTTAAACCTCAGGGTAGAAATTTCTGCCTAGGAAGATTTCCTGCATAAATATATACGACATTGAAGCTGTGGGTGTCTCTGCTAGGATGACTGTGAAGTGCTGTAAATCAGCAAGAGATGAGAGGATAATGTGCACATCTCATGCACTCATTTCTGCCTGTTGGGCTCTTACATGGTGTTGACTTGTGAAGAATCACTGCCAAATGAGTCTGCTCCAAACAGGCTCTTGGACAGTTGTCCCACCATGGCATTTCATTACCCATCATGTTTAAGGAGGGATGAGTGACTGCAAGGACTCACTGTGCAGTTTATCAAGCTTGCATGTGGCTTTTCTAGGCAGGAGCTGTGTGAAACTCAAAAACACATCTTCCTTCTCCGATTTTTTTCTTTTGAGAAACAAGGGTTTACAGCCCTGCCTCCAGCAAGTCAGTTGCCCGTTTGTAAATCTCTAATGAACTTGCAGGTGCAAAGACTACCTGTCTGTCACAAGCCAGGTGTTCACTACATGGCAGGTAGCTCAAATACTTTATATGTCACATTTTTATACATATATTTCTCTATCTATATATATATCTCCCATGCAAGTGAATCAAGACTGGGCAGAAAGTCAGGTTTTATAACTATTTAATATTCCTTTTGCATGCTTCTCCCCTGAGCAAGCTGTCACTGGACTGCAAGAGGCCAACTTCACTCTCTAGATATTTCAGCTAGGAGTCTCACTGATCTGACCAGAAACTGGATACGAGCCACGTCACTGAAACCCAGCTACTGCTGCAACTTTGTCTGAATTCAAGGATCACCAGTTCTGGATTCAGTAAATTATTGCTCACCAGTAGGATGTTAAACATATCGCAGACAAACACCAGGATAATTACACAGGGAGGTTCTCGTACTGTATAGCTTAGGAGCTAATTTAGGCTCCCAAGTCACTTAGAGAGTCTGCAAAGAAACACTGATTACCTCAAAGGAAAATATGAAGCTTCAAAATTAAATATCTATGAGAGTTTAAAATAACTGATGTGAACATAGCAACTGTCCTCCATGGTTTGTAATTCCTCTTGTACTTTAACTGGTCATGAAATTTCTCACAACCTCCTTGTATAAAGCTGTTGTGTGATCTTGCAGAAGGCTGACAGACTTCTCCTGAACCCACAGTACAGTACAGTACAGTACAGAAGGCTGCTTGTGCCTGGTGCCCCAATGGTCATCCTCTGGTAGCAGGGTAACTCTACTACAGGGTTGCACATTGTTTCCTGATGTTCCCAATTGAAATGATGGTGCTGGCTTTATATAAAATGCCTCTGACAGCAAATTCTTGAATTGTCCCATAATTCTGAGATGCCCAACACATTATTAATATGCTTTCTTATTCCAGGCTCTGGTTTGAGAGGCTCCTATACACGATGTGTGTATCACACATCACTCACACTATTATCCTTTGAGTTTACACTGAAGCAAGGCCTGACACATATGATGAATTTAAAAACATTCAACAGTGTTAATCCATGCATTGTACTCAGTTCTTGAAGGGCCTGATCAGCTTGATACTTTTCTGACAGATGCCAATGACAGCATGTTCAGTTAAGTGTGATGTGGTGAGACAGGCTTTCTGTCATATAAACAATCACCATAAATACATGTAACATGTAGAATCATGGAAAAGAGAGCTGAAAAGGACATTAAAATGTCTCCCAGAGCAGGCCAGATAGCCTGATGGATATTTCTCTGACCTCCTCTTTAAGAACTCCACAGATGGACCTTCCCCAAGTGGGCTATTCGCTGTCTTTACTGCCCTTAACCGAGCCAATGTGCTACCTAGTATCTTTCCAGAAGCTTTTTTTGCTGCAGATAAGGCCTGCTGGTTTCTGCCTTATTCATCATGGATGCAGAAAACATAAGCCTCCCTTCTCTGCAGCAGCCTTTTCTGTATTTGAAAACCATTATCATGTCTCTGCTTCATTTTCTCTTCCACAGATTGCACAGTACCAATTAGTTCAATCTTTTCTTGTAGGTTGTGTTTTCTAGTTCTCTGATCATTTTCTAGTTCTCTGATCATTCTCACACTGCATAATAAGAGCTTTGTGAAAGAAAAAAAGGAATCAGAATTACTTCTTATTATTACTTCAATTAATTACTCAATCACAATGCATTTTATTTGGGTTATTTCTAGTCTAACTTTCCTTTTGATGCTTAATAATGCGTACACAGATGTATCCCTATGGATTTTGCTTCTGAGTTGTGTTGGCTCACAGTCTTTGTGAGTTGCACGTCAGGAAGTAACAGAAGTCTACAAGCCAAACAGACATGCTCTCAGGGCTAAGAAATATAGACATCCTCTCTTTCTTGCTATGTGGTAGCTAACACTCCCCTGATAAGACCAGATGCTTGTTTGAAATGGTGTATCTGCTACCAAAGTACGAGTCCACTGCAGAGGTGTAAACAGCTTCAGTCTGGCTGTCCTTCCTCTTCCTGTTGGGCACAGCCCCAGTCTCTGGGGCTTCTGCAGCTTCTGTTGCACATACCTGAGAGCCTGGTTACCCCTCTGGTCCCTGCTTGATCCCACAGACCCGTGGCTGACCACGGACTCAGTGACTGCAGCATAACGAGTGGGAGGGGCTGAATTCAGATTACACACTGTCCTTGTGCCAGCCTTCCTTGCCTAACAAAGCTGCATTCCAAACTGGCTTCCTCTGGACAAGGCTGAAGGAGGGAGATTCCATGTACTGCCGATGATATGCAGGTCCATGTTGAACAACACTTCTGAAGTGTTTCTGACCTACTGTTTCTGACCTAGCAGAAGTTTTCTTTCAATGGAGGCTTAAGTGACATTTAACACAATTTGCCAAATCAAAATACAAGAGCGGTCCCAAGGAGCTGTTACCAGAAAGAAGCTTCAGTTCTTGACTCTTCCAGTTGAGTAGTATATAAAAATAAAACTACTAATTCCCATATAATACTGAAATAATGTTGTTATGATATATGATATATATGATCCATACGTGAAGACTTAGTGCAATGCTTCCATGGATGAGTTTTTGGGAAAATACTCTGTCTGCAGTGAAGGCAAGAAGAAACTTTGAATCGTGTCTACCAAAGCCAACAGACCTGACTAAGGGAAATCTTGATCCTCATTAGCCTGAGTACTATATAGAGGGATATCTGACAATCAAAGAGTTAATCCAATTGCAAAATAAAATCTTTTCATGTGACCTGTTCCCTTAAGAGGTGCTTTCTTCATTCTCACTCAAATTCTGTAAGAAAGAAAGAAACAGAAGATAAAAGCTGCTAGAAAGTTGTGCAATTTAGGGGAGAAAGGAGAGGAACAAAACCAGAGAAGAGAGGTGCAACAAAAGACACTCACTCAGAGAAAGGAGAGCAAAGAATGTCCACTAAAAAGGAGAGAAAGGCTGGCATCAAAAGGGATTTTCAGCCTCAGAAAGCAGCCAGCAGCCAGGCACTGCAGGTGGTATCACCAACAAATCCAGTCTGCAGAGAGAGATACTCTTGAGAGACATGCTACTGGTGTAGGGGTTAGGGGAGAAAGTGTGATTTTTACAGGACTGAATTTCAGAGGGGTTCTTTGAGCATGAAGATTCAAGCTGTTTTCCAGTTGCTGAATGAAGCTCAGCGATCTGTTTCACCTTTTGTGTTTCTCTTTTTTGACTGACCTGTTATTTGTGGACTCCTGCTTCAGTGAGCTATAATAATTTAAAAAGAATGAGCTTTAATTAAAGATGTAATGAATTTGGATTTTACTCACAGGGAAAAATGTTCCATGTGGAAAGTTGATATTTTTATATAAGAATAGAATGCCTCTGCTGGAACATCCTTTTAAGGGACAAACAATTAAAGAAACGGGATATGATAAGAATTTTGTGGACTGCTCTAGTCTCCTTTTTCCCCTGTAAAATAAATTATGCATTAACATCTTTGATTTCCCTGGGTCATCTAACTCCTAATATCCCCCAAAGGATGCTCAACATCCTAATGCACCCAAAAGTGATGTCACATATGTGAATCACTGACACCAGAATCAATTATTCATAATCTGTCATACATGTGCTTTCTTTTGTTACTTCTGGCCTTGCCCCTACACAGGCACTGTTCCGAGGCCTGACCATGTCCTGTTTGGAAAGAGAGTGCCTTTGGCATGCACTGGCAGGAGCCTGGGGACCCAGCTCCTGCTGTCCAGGAGGGGAGCAGGGCAGCAGGGGCAGCACACAGCAAGTGCAGCGCCTCCCTCCAGCCCTCGCTAGGTTCCACCCAGCACATCTGCTCTCCAGTGCTGATCCGTCTGTGAGCAAAAACACAGACCAGACATGGTCTGTGGAGGAGGAGATTTCATTTTCCCAGAGCCATTCATTCCCGTGAATGTTCCCCATTTCCAAGCTCAGTTCTTCAGTGCTGTTCACAGTCGCTCTGTGAGCTGCAGAAGGAATAAAGCCCACTGACAAGGCCAGGTTGGATGGGGGTCTGAGCAACCTGGCCTAGTGGAAGTGTCCCTGCCCATTGCAGGGGGGTTGGAACTGAATGATCTTTAAGGTCCCTTCCAACCCAAAGCATTCTATGACTGTATGACTTTGCAGTGGATGTTTTTCTGTTGCTTGAGTCATTTTTTTCAACAAGACTGTTGTTGCCCTTCAGCACTTACTGGCTCCTTAGTTAGAACTAATCTCAAGCGGAGTTGGTGGTAAAACGTGGGGTGGTGCTGATTTCACAGTTAGATCTATGAGCGCTGAAAGTGGGTAGAGAAACAATGCAACTGCTTGGGCCTGGTCCGATATCTCTGCCAGTGGCTATTTTATGAAAAGGAAAGAAGTGAATTACTTAGGAGCCACCACTCCTCTCTCAGATTTGGCTGTTTGAAAGTCATGGAGAGTGGAATGGCAAAGCAAAAAGACATACACAAACTCGGTAGTTTTTGTAAGAAACCAAGATAGAAAATGTGCTTAAAGTTTCTTCAGGTACTGCACTGACCTTGAGCTCTTTCACTATATTAATTCTATGATTTTATCACCACACTTTTGAATTAAAAAAAATTCTCTTCCCCCTTCCTGTGAAAAAATTCCTGTCCCTCCTTCTCCCACCCCTCACCAATCTCCCCCTTTCTTTCAACTCTCATAATCCTTGGCGTGATAATGGCTAAGGAAACGGTTTCAGACAAAAGTCTGGTATTTTAATTTTGATAACCTTCCTGAGCAGCAAGGTTTGTGTGGGATGGAGATTAATGAAAGCCATGCACAATGCACCCTTGTCACTAGTAGAGTAAGAAGCAGATAGCCCTCAGGGAAGCAAGTGATTCAGAAGGGGAGTAAGTAATAACACATTTTAATTTTTCATGCATCCCTACCCACTCTTTTATGGAAGGAGAACCCAAACAGCAAGCAAAGAGAAAATGGAAAGGAAGCAGCAGCCTTACCTTTGGATGGCTGAGCAGAGAAAGGGCCTGGGGGGCCCTGCCAGCAGCAATAATGGGGCCCGACCCAGGGCCTGCTGTAGCAAGTGGATGTTTCTTTCTGCACATTTTTATCATCTCTCCTAAGGAGCCAAGTCAGCTTCACAGTTCCATAACCCCCAAATCCACGTGGTGCCCACTGTTGTCGGTAGCAGAGGCAGAGATGGGGGGAGAGATGACGGTGGGGCAGAGCCCTGGGCAGCCCTCGCGGGGTTGGCAGGGCCCTGTGAGGCACCATGACACCTGATCCAGGGCCCAGAAGCTGCCCAGCCAGGGCTGCAGCTCCCTGGCCAAGACGGGCAGCTCGCCTGCCTGGCAGAAGGAGATTCCCTGCTCCCTAGGGCCATTCTCTGCTTCCATGTCCTATTCAGCTGACAGCGATTGCCTCAAGCCCCAAAAATTGCTGAGGAAACTACTCATTCTCCTCTCAGCCCTAGGGCTCATCAGGAAGCACCAAACCCATGTCACAAGAGGTCCTTCAGTAAGAAGCCCCTCCTGAAGACTTGCACAGCATTTCCTGATGCATGGAGGTAAATACCTGCTGCTATTTACTGCTGCATTTCCCAGTAAGAAATTTGCCAGGGAGTCCATCTGTGACAAAGCACATCCCAGCTATGTTTCTACAAATAGGGCAGGGCAGAAGTGTAGGAAGGGCTACTCCTGCTTGATGAGGATGGAAGCTGAGCCATGTGTGTCTTCAGGACAGCTGCATACACAGCTGCCTAGCCCGCCATTCCCTCCCTCACAGACTTTCTGCATCTCACAGGTGGCCACTACCAAGAGATGGTGTAGATGTGGCCAGAAAAATGAAGATTTAGCTCCTTCCTGGTGTTTTAACCACAAAGTTAAACCTCTGTCTTAAAAGTTGCCCCATATCCTATACTGTGATGGGACTTAAATAAACCTATAGTACATTTGATGCTTGGATTACTTTTAACTCTTTGAGTATGGTTGTTGGCCTTTGCTAATCTCCCAGCACCTCACTCAAATTGTATTAGAATGAGTAACTACTGAAGTAATCATGGATAAGTAGCTCACTTCTTGACTTTTTGTCTCATGAAATAGGCTTCTAAAAATCATTTCTGAAGTGTTTCTTGAATGACAGCAATGCTCTGTCATTTCTGAATGAGTCTGCAGCTCAAGAGAGTTGCTAGAATGTGGAGGGCAGGGGAAAGGCTGCCTGGAAGCATGGAGGAGACAGGGTGAATGTTTGAAAACATGCAAGTTCAGTACATGTACATAACAAAAATGATAAACTGAAATAAAAAAGAAAATGATGAATTCACATGGGACAGCTTGAAGCTGTTACCCATCATGATGGCTTCCTGTCGCTGTTTGCATGAGGAAGCTACAAGAAGTGAAAGCAGAAATGAAAACAACATGGCCAGACTGCAATTCCCCATTCCGTGCAGCTGGTGGATCTGGGCTTCTGAGAGAAAGGACAGCATTTAGATGGTGCCAGGGACCACCCTGACACACAGCACTGAATAGGAGTAAGAATTATTGAGTGAGCCAGACAATTTGGGGATCAGAGTGTGTCCGTTAATTACGAGTTCACGGATGAGCCTTTCAGTTCCCATAAGGTCCAGAGAGCTGCTCACTTGTCAGCCCTGTCACTTTTATGTTTGCTGTTGTTCTCCTACAGCCCAGACCTGTGCAACCAACTCCACGTGAATTTGGTGACAGCAACCTCAGGACTGTCCCCTTCCTGGCTGCGTGGCAGGTCTGTCCTTCAGTCCCAGCTCCTTGCCTGCAGTCTCACTCTGGATGCACCTCAGACAAGTTCCAACATCTTGTGCTTTTTTACTTTTAGCTGTAGCCACACATTGACCCCTCTTTTACCTGTCTGCTTGATGCTTTGTCAGCCTTGTGTGTTCAGTTTGCTAAAACTGTGGCTGGGTTTGAGCAGTAACAGCCTAACCAGAAAGCTCAAGAAACTGCTTGTTTCCACCCATGCACATAAGTAGTCATAACAGACAAGAAATTATTCAACTCATTTCACATTCTAATGAACAAAAGCTACACCTATGCCACAGACCCATATCACATTTTTCCTGTTTTCCTCAAGCTTTTTTCAGCATCAGAGTTTCATGGGCAGAGCACATACTTGCTGGTAAGACTGCATCTCATTTTGGAAATTTTGCCATGTTCTGGATTCCCCTCAGGCACCTTGAAACTCTCCCTTATATCCAAAATATTACATACCATCAAAGAATTCATCTCACAGCAGCAGATAGTTTCCTGCCAACATGTTTTTGATGAAAGCTTCTGCTCTGTTCATTTGTAACCCTTTAGTTTTACTCAGGCTAGTGGATTCATCTGTTTTGTAACAACACAGGGGTTTGTGAAAGATCCTGTGCGTAGGTATCAAAATTGTCTGCTGTAACTACTGGCTACCACGATAAGCACTGCAGAATGCAATAAATCTCACCCTAACTGTAGCAAATGTCGTCCATGCTCTTCCTTTTAGACCCCGTTTTCCAGCTTTACTTTCCTCAGTAATCTTTTCCTGATTTGCAGCTTAAGTTTTCTCTTACGCAGGGTGTCCCTGTTGGCTTTCACCAGCTTCATCCACTCCTTTTCACCGTTTTTCTGCCTCCCTTGAGCTCAGTTACTGGATCGGTCGACAGAGGGCAATAGTATCTCACTCCAGCTCCCAGTCCTCTTTCCTGCTTCCCTTTCCCCTCCCCTTTGAGTGTCTGCGTCCATCACTTGCTTCTCCTACTTCCAAGCTTTCACCTTTGACCAGTGAAGGAGGGTGCCTCCAGCAGTTATGGGGGGCACACGAAAATGTGTTTTTCTGCAAAGCCTGGCACAGCGCTCAGCCAAAGGGCTTCTCTGTGCCCAGGGCAGCGACGGTGCTGAATGTTGATGCAGACTCTGAAAGCAATTCCACAAATCACAGTCCGAGGGTTGTTAAAAACCAATGCACCCATTTATTCGACAGAAAGGGCAGACAATAACCTCCTGGGCTGGCCCTGGTGCTCAGCATTCCTGCTGCCAGGGAATGCATCTCCCTGTACGCCAGGCAGGTGCTGAGAACGCTGCTGGTCGTGATTCCAAAACCTGTGAGCACGGATCCATTGTCCAAGGAATGCAGTGAGCTGATGGCCCACAGACTTACATTCAATCCATCCACACAGGCATCCACTAGAAAGTACACAGGGCTCCCCAAACAGGAAAGGATTGAAAGGAACTCTCTCTTAAAGTTTAACCGCTAGTGGAAGTTGCCACTTCCATTTAATTTTCAGTCCAATATCTGCACTTGTCTGGAAACAGTTTGTTATATGAAAATATTTCTCTTCCTTCTGGGTGGAATGCAGGAAATATTTGCTTATAAGTACAACTGTCTGCCTGGAATGGGCAAAATTAATGGTGAGTATAACAATCATTGTATGTTCTAGCCAAAAGTCAGTATTACCCCTATAGGAAAATATGTTAGGGATTGTACAGTGCAAGTAAGTACTTTTTTTGAGCTAGACTGCAGCTTTAAGCCCTGGACTTGGAAAATCTTGCTCTGATCATGTTACGGACTGTGAGTTGCCTGATTGAAGTTGCTCAGGGCTGTTCATACTTCAGGACACTGAGCGTGCAGAGAAGGCTCTGAGGGGCTGGGGGCTCACACATATAGCCAGCAATGGGCTGTATGTATGCTCCCTCAAGGGCAGACAAGGGAACAACTAATAACTCTGCCTCTGTGATAAGGATCTGTTTGTCTAAGGATGCACCTCTGTGGTCTTCTGGCTGATGGATTTTCTCTGCTCAGACTCCAGGAGAGCTGAAGGGCAGCTACTTCTCAGCATCTGGGTGCCTGATTAGCATGGTATCTACTGCAATGAATATAGGCTGCCATGCAGCCATTTTATACCTTTAGCCTGGACTTGTCCTCCTAAGAACAGGAGAGAGGCCATAGGAGGTCAGACTAGAGCTTCATCTAGCCCAGCATCCTGGCTCTGCTCTTACCTATTGGACAATCCACAGGGAATGTGTGTAAGGGAAGGGGCCAGTATGAAATGACTCACATCTGACAGTGAACATCAGACAATGTTCAGGCACTCTCTGACAAGGCAGTTATGTCCAAACCATCATATTTAATAACAACTGAACGTGACTGAACAAGTCTAAATATTTTTGAACAAATGTATAGCGCTGAGTTCAACATCCTGTGACAGTAAGTTGTACAGTTTTCCTTAGAGTCACAAATCATCCTTTCACTGCTATTCTCTTATTACAGGAAGCTAATAATATCTTACTGTATCTTCCCTGAAGCCCACTGTGCTAGTTTGCAAGAGACCAGAGGTAAGATTTTGCCTGTTTTCCATTTTACAAACCAATTGCCTCTGTGACTACTACCTGTCTTGCCTTGCACCTGCCCTTCACTGCAGCATTGCCAGATTTTATGCATGTGATTGAATATTCCCATATTCTTTTTTCCCTTTCTGAGGTGACAATGGCCCTCGGGAGGAACCCACCCACCACATTTATGCCAGCATCCATGGAAAATCTGCAGGCAGAGATGGCTTGCAGTTTTCTTTTAAGGCCATCACTGTTCCATTGGAATTTCCCTGCAAGTCTTGCTGAGCTTGTTAGACTGGACTAGAAGAAATCAACTTCCCCAGCAATCTGAAAACAACAAGGCATGGAAAAGAACCCTCAGTTCTGCCCAGCTATTTAAGGAGCATTGAAAGACCAGTCGATTGGCAACCTAATATTTCTGAGGCTTTTTCTTGCACTTTTTGGACAGATTTCACAGTTCCTCACCTTGATGCAGGTGAACTCTGAAGATGTTAAGAGACTAAGGCTGCCATTTTTGGTCAATAAAAAGGGTGTTTATTTGTCTTCTTGACAAATGCACATCAGCATCCTCATTATTAGAAAAGAAAAAAGGTGGACCTGATAGTCATGGGGTAGTCATGTTACATATAATAATAATAATACTCTTATTATTGTCAGCCTTAAAATACTTCAGCATGACAAGATTAGACCCAGTGTCATCCTTTTTTATTTAAATTTAATTTACACAAAATAATGTTCTTCTTGCTCCATTTCTTCCAATTCCCTCTCTTTTCCTCCCCTGTTCATTTTTCTTTATTTCAAAGTTAGTCCATTCACCAATGTCACCCCCTTCCACAGTCCCACATTTCACCTTTGCAAAACACAGCAAAAAGCCAGACATTCATTCTGCTTGCCATTTGTAGCAATTAAAAATAAGAGTTTGCAAATCGAGTTGCACATCATTCAGCAGATGTCATTCAAAGTTTTCGCAGAGACAGACAAAAGTTATTGATCTTCACTGTTTGATTTTTGTTTCCTCCTGCACCAGTGTTACCTATCCTTCTAGAACAAGTGTGTATCGCAGCACGCTTTTCTTTGTACCATTTTTACCCTTCCTTGACCCCACTGGCCTTATTCAGCTGTCTCAGAGTGGCTTTGGAGGTGAGTCTGTAACTCTGATGGGTGGGACTCTGGTGTGTGGTTTAGCTCCTGTAGGCCTAATGTGGGTGGGGGACAATAAATGGATGGTGGGATGTGGAACGCTGCATTAAGTCACACACACTTCCATCAGTAGCTGGGACTGGCTGAAGCTGCCCTGCCCCAAGGCCAGCTGAGAAGCTCCCTCACTTGGCTTTTAATCGTTGCCTAACCACTACTGCAGAGAAATGGTTTTATCAAAACCCCACGTTTTTTGACTCTTGGTGTCCTTCCTTCCCTTTAAAAAGTTGCTCCCCTCTGCTTAGGGAGCAATACCTGCTCCCACAAATCCAAGTGCCCTCAGGAAAATAACTCACAGTAAAATCTTCAGCAGACTCTGCTCATGCAGCTAGAGACAGTGGGAGTGGTAGTTTTAGGTGTCCCTAAACTCCTCTGTGTTGGTGAGCATCCCAAGAACTCACCCTTTGCCAGCCCATTAAGGCACTGCAACGCCGGGCTCTTCAGCCCTCCAAAAATCTCATATAAAAATTAGAGATTTCATGATAAAACTCCATGTTTCTGACAGAAACATCATTGGCTCCTATTATAAAAATATCATACACCCCAAGCATTTAACAGAAAGAAATTCATGTCCGGAAACTCAGGTCGTGAGGCAGCCAGGCATGACTGGTGTTGGGTGTAACAGAAGTTAGTGCTGAAGCTGTACGGGTAATATATTAATTCATACATATATGGCTGATTATGTATTATTACTACAATTAAGGAATATTGCCAGTGGAATACAATGTTATGACAATATAATGTTCTCTAAACTACCCTCTTGGCAGATATAAAAAATAAATGGAAAATCTGGAGACAAAAAGGCCATGAGTTGCAGAGTGGATGAATTTGGCCCACCTTCCTTGCTGATGTAGAACAGTTGGCTCTGGAATGTGATGCTGGATCACTTGCTTGTACAACTACATCACCAGTCTGTGACAACCATTTAACACTCGTCCATAGTCCCAGCCACAGTAACTTGCACCATCACTGCCCAAAAGAGCAAAACGTGCTGCAGTTAACAAGGATGTTCCCTTTTTTAATTTTTTTTTTCTTCATGTGGGATCTTTTGGATCACTAAAGCAGGAATTCAAAGCAAAAGAAACACCTTAATGTGGGTTTTGATGTGGCTTACTGAATAATCATGTTTAAAGATGAACCATGTGCATTTGTCAAGTGTTATGTTTAAATAGCCAGTGCTCCAAAAGGCATTAATTGTCAGGGTTATGTGAAACTGTCATCATGGCCCAGCACAGTGCCTCAAGGGTCAAGGCTGCTTGACAAGTGTGAGAAAAGCCACTGCTGTGAGCCAGAGATGAGTCTGTAGCACTGAAGAAAACTAAGTACAGCTGGACAGGCTTATCTTTCTGTGGTAGGTCTGTGCCCAGGTGGATGACAGCTCTGGAGATTCTTCAAGGAAAGGAAAAAGAAAATAAAGAAAAATTGCCTTGATGTTTGTCTACTTACCCAACATTTCCTCACCTGAGCTAAGCCAGTAACTTCTGGAGAAACTGCATAGTGCAGAGTGAGGCTGATTTACACTGGGCACAAAACTGGCTATTAAAATCTTTGTGTCCTAGAAAATGCCTTCTCTTAACTAGCTCAATTTATGCAGACAGGTGAGTGTATCAGGGTAGAGAGTGGATGTAGGAAAGCAGCAATGGGCCCCTACTGGCTTCTAACAGCAGCATTATCTTAATAGTTATTAAATGAGGTGAAAATAAGCTGAGGGGAAGCATGAGAGGAAAATTCAGGGGCAAGTGGCAGGGCTCAGTGAGCTGCATCATTAAGATGCTGCAAGAGATAGAGGACAAACATCTGCAGATCACAAACACATTTGCCAGCTCAGTACTGCAGAGAGGTTTGCCAGTCTCTCTCCTCTCCTGTGCTCAGAGGTCCTTTAAAATAAAATCATTATAAAACCTTCTGAGAAGGCCAGTGCAAAAGAAAATCTACCCCAAGGCCTTGCTTAGGTAGAGGTATACCTTTTAACAGCTTAACAATGATATAGTCTGGTGGACAATCGCATTCTGTGCTTAAGGAAAACTCTTATGCTACAAAGGAGCCTAAAAAAAAAAAAAAAAAAGGAGCAGGATCCAATTTTTAGGATCTCCAAATGGCAAAAGAAATTGCATAGCTAATATATATTTTTACAAATCCATTTTCCTCATTTTCCTCTCTCTTGTTTTATCCTTTGTGTGCAATTTAGATGTGTCTAATAGATAGCAAGGCTGCATGAGAGCACTGCTACAGAAGGCTCCTGACTAGGCTAAGCTAAGTGCTTAAATCCTTAAGCACTAAGTGCTGCTGAGTTCTGCAATTGGGCTGACAAGGTCGGTACCATTAACTCAAATCATTTGTCCCATGACATTTTAGGGAAAGTTCCCTTTGGAAGCTCTCTGGCTCGTTTTTTTTACTCCCAGACTCCAGTCTCAGAGAAAAGCCTGTGTCTTCCTGGCTGGTTTTGCAGATGGGTTAGTTGTTGCCTCATGAGTGTGTGCTTGCAGCAGGTCATCAGGATTTATGGTGTGATCCTTGTCCACCTTTCCTGTGGCTCTCTCCTAAGTTAGATTAGTACATTCATACTGGAAAGGAATAACCTACTCTTGTTGGACAGTAACTTCACCTCACCTCATAGGTCACTTGCAACACTCCTGTCATTATTACACAGTAACATTTCCACATTACACACCAGCACCCCTTCTGTTTCAGGTCAGGAGCCAGATCGAGAAGATGTGGACATCTCTGAGCCCTGGGGAGCAGGAAGGGAGGCAAGTGCTGGATGTGCACAAACCACATGGCTCAAGGGGTTTTGCTGCCTGGAATTTCTCGTCTTTAAACTTAACTTCACCTGGTCAGAGAAGCTGCTTCACCTGGTGGTGTGAAGGTGGGAGAAGAGAGGCAGCTGCTTCATCTTAATCAGCCCTTTTCACCCTTCTGCTCTGGATGACAGGCCTGAAAGTATTGCAAAGAAACCTTCTGCTCTGACTTAGACCATCCTGTGGGCTTGCAGTAAAAAGCTGTGTCCATTCCTTCCCCAAAGGAACATGGCAACCCCTCCCAGAGAGTGTCCCTTGTGCCAACAGAACAAGTGGAGGAGGCACGTAAGGCTGTACGCTGTGAGGGGAAAGCAGTGATCCAGGTAAAACCAGTGGCCATTCCATGGCTTCCAGCTGACCTTTGGTCTGAACATCCCCACAGGATGGGCTGCACTCTCAAAAGCTGTCTTCCACAGAGGTGATTTGCACTGTGAGCAAGGCTTGAACCGTAGTGCTCTGAGAGCTGTGTTTTGAACTGTGTTTGAGAGACACCACTGAAAACCAAGACTTTGCCAACGTAGTCGTGCCCAAGCTGAACTCAGTTTGTACAGTTGCTTGGTCCAGGATCAAATTTGCTAAATCCGACACCAAACTGCATGAATTATCATGACTAAATTCCATCTACACATAAAGGCATTTTTTTATTATGAACAGACAGCTTTTTTTTCCTTCTCTGCAATTATCTGGGAACAATCAGTCTTCCTGATGGCCCCCTAAAAACTGAAAAGATCAAATATATTCAAACTGTTTAAAAAATTGCATGTCCTTAGGAACAAAAATGAGAGGTTATGACACTGCTGTAGAGCTTGCAGTTGGTTGGTATGAAACCAGGTTCTTTTAAAGGACTTGCAGCTGCCTATTAACAATGAGTAAGGAGTCCTGGGGATATGGGACTGGAGGTGGGCCAGAAAAAGAGGAGAAAGACACTAAGCAAACGCATTTTCATTCCCTCACTTGTGAGAAATGGGCTGACAGCAATGATTTAAAAATTTCTAAGAAGTAGAGTGTTTTAAAAGTGCTTTTAATGTTTCTTAACAGTGACTCTTCCAGTCTCTAGAATTATTGTGATCTGCTTTTAACAGGTGAGGTGCAATGAAAGTCCCAGGAAAGTATTTAAACATACACCAGATTTTAAGCCAGGATGAGGCTATATTGAACTCTATGGGGCATATTTGTGCTAGTCAGTGGTTTGGAGACTCAAGTTTTCTGCAGAGAAGTTGTCAGTGTATTATGGAAAAGCAAATTCTGTTTTATAAGCCAGAATTATCACCTCTGTCTGGGATGTCTGTGTGCGCCGTAGACACACATACACAGTATTTGCTATGCAGACTTAGTCTAATTTATATTTTGATACTTCATGAGAGGGGCGCCCATATTTTTTTCTAGGGATCTCACTGGTTGTATAGGGGTTAAAAATTGTGTGTCACTAATAAAGGATAAATTCTTGTGGCTGTATTTGAAAATCACTTTGCATGAACACTTCTGCTTCAGACCTGAAGAAGGAAGGCCCTGTTTGATTTTTCAAAGAAACTATATTGGTTTCATAAAACCCATTACTTTTTCCTACAAGCCTTCTCACCCAGTGTAATAAGGGAATAACCTGTACTGCAGAGGAAAAAAAATTAGCATAAATATCCATGTATTTTATATATTAGAAAGACATGGTATTTTCATGAATGGACAAATTCGCTACAGTTCCACTGGTCGGGGTGGGTGAGACTGAAGTCTCACAAGTGGAGACTGAAAATGCCAAAGAGCTGCCTTAGGAAACGGTGGCAAACAGTGAGGGGCATTAGAGTAAATTACTGCAAACAACCTGGCTAAGTGAAACCAGTTATTTCACAAAGCCAGGGCTGGGCAGAGAGCCACAGGAACCAGACCTTTTCCGGGATCACCTTGTGTGTCAATAGCAGCAACAACAAAAAAAGGCCATCATTGGCAAGCACCTGACACAGATTAAAAGTATGGATGGTTTTCAATTATTTTCAGGAAATTAACATTAAAAATGAGCTAGTTTGGCTACATGCCATAGAAAGCCCAGATGCAATTCTAACCCAAATTAAAAAATCTGTGTCAATCAAAACAACCTGGAGGGGAAAGAAATCTGTCATGGTGGCATCTGTCAGAACCTCAGAGTTTTAATGGCTGATCTGAATGGCTCTGGATAAAGGGATTAGTTGATTAATTTTATTTTTAGTTGATTATGAGGCCTTTTAAATATTATGGATATTCTAAAACCAAAACATAATCTAAACCCTTCATTTTGCATTATAAATATAAACTGAAATCTGGTAAAGCCTGTGAGAGCATTTGCGGGGCTGTCAAACCATAGAGATTAACTTTGAGGTGTGGGAAAAAGAAAAAAGGAAGAGCTATTTCTAGATGACAAAGAAGATTATTCCAGTATTCCCTTTCTTCCCATTGTGATGGGGAGAAGAAAATACAGCCAGGTCATATTCTGCATTGAACTCTTCACATGAGTTTCCATGCTCAGTTAAATAATGAGACTTTCCACAAAACCTCTCACTTACAGTCCCTTTTTGGGGTGGCTGATGATAAGAATCCAGAACTGGCTAGGGAAAATCACTGCACCATGCAGCAGAGCTGAGATTGATACCTGAGCAATACATTTGCTTTCTTTTTTTTGACCAACCTATTTACAGCTGAAGAGCTCATTTTACTTGTATTTTTCTGTGAAGTGGATAATATTCAATCACCCGCTGTGTTATAGTCGAAAGAACAGTAGGTCTTCATTATCCAGGGTGGTGAACTCAATTGTCTCATGCAAAGGAGTTGAACACCTATTGGCTACAGCAAGCTCAGTTCAGACAATGCTGAAAAATGGTCTTTGTTTTACAAGAATTGAAAAGTGATTAAACACTTGACTATTATAATGCATTCACATGAATTCCTGTCATGCTGCAGTCTCCCATTGCAAATACTTGTTTTGTCAATTATCTCAACTGGAATAACACAGCAACGGCTCAGATGTGGCATATGAGGTTAACTTATCTTATTTATTTTCAAAATGTTTTAAACTAGCTTGCTCATTTTTCTCTAGAAATTGCAGGTAGAATGTGTTCTTTCACAATAAACTTTCAACATTTACACTCAGGTTTTCAGTGGATATTATTTCAGCTGGGAAACAGCAAGATATGAATGCAGCTCACTGCTACAGAAAGAATATGACATTTTTCCTTCACATCTCTTATATCTCTTCCAATGAACCTTCATACTACCAGTGATGGAGAATAATATATTCATTTAGGAAAAAATCATATCTAAAATATTTAGATCCCTTATTATGCATTATGGGTCCAGTATTATGCAAGGTGATGAACTAAATATTGCATTTTGAGGTATTATGATGGTTCCTGGCAGGGTAGGATGCCTAAGTTAAGATTTTGCCCTACTCTGTGTTGGTCTACCTGAGAAACTTTATGTGCTTTTCTAAGTATCAATTTTTGTTCAGTGCTAGCAGCTTAGATATCAGTTCTGGGTTTTCCCACCAGTAGTTTGGATTATTCTTCAGAAGGACTATAGCATTAAGAACAAGAAGTTTCAGACATTGAAATCCTCTGGAGTTGAGTTATTTTGCTTGTATTCCCTGAGCCCTGATGCTCATGGTTCTTTCCTTTCCAGTGGCAACAGAGGCGCTTCCTCTGAGCTGCACCCATCTGACATCTGAGTTTGAGAGCTGAAAGGATCTCTGTAGCCACAGAGGTACCACTTGAACATCTAACACATTTTCAGACATTTCTACATCATCTTCTGTGGATGGTGCCTGAAAAATGAAGCCCAGAGCACATTTGAGTACAACTGTAGCAGGGGTTGAATAGCAAAAAAGGAAGAAAAACCAAGATACCCATATATAAATGATATACAGGTATATAATACATATGTGTATTATATATGTGTTTACAAAACATGTACCTTTACATGATACTATAGATTTATTATATATTAGATGGTGTATATAATATACTATAGACTGTGTATTATGTATTACAGCCATGGAATAAATTGTCATTACTATTTGGACAACTGTTCTGCAGAGATCCTGTCTGACCTGCTAAATTTCAGAGTAAGGACACCATTTGCTGATCTGGTTGGAAGGGCACAGGTATAATGAGCAGCTGGTCCCAGTGATTTTATTTGCAATGTCATGGATAGCATTTGCCAGAAAATGTCAGAAGGAGATGCACAGTATTTCATCTGTGTGTTTTGCCTTAGGCCCTATCTATGGAAATGATCACTGGTGTATGTGCAATTAATTTTTTAAGGTTTGAAAATTTGTAGTACCAGGAAGAAAACCGTGTTAACACTGAGGCACTAGGATAGAAGAAAAATGACTGACAGAAAGGCAGCTCTTTGCCTGGCAGGGCAGGGCCACAGTCAGTGTTTGCTAATGGTCCCCAAACTACAGCAGGAAGATTTTGTGAACACAGTGTCAAAGCAGTGTCTTCTGGGACAAAAGTGCTTTCTTTTTGGGAGCAAAAGAATCTCTTTTCTGTTAATATGGAAGAAGCAAGGACAACTAAATCAGAGCTCTGTTTTGAAAGAGAAAACTTGAGTCTGGAACCACCCAATAATGCACGAAATCAGTAATTAAAAGAGGAAAAAGTTATTTAAACCTTATGTGAACCTTGAACAGGCAGAGCAAGTGGAGTGAGGCACACGTGTGCACACACTGTGCCTTTGTTAAAAGCAAAAATCATTAATCTGTTTTTAATTGGGTAGAATATTTCTTGGTGATTCGGATATATCTGTCCTGTTTTCAAGAGCTACTTGGATGCTTGGACACTTCCATACTTCTGAACATCAAAGTCAGAGGCACCCTGAGCTGGCTGGTAAAGATGGAACTTTCTCAGTGGCTGTCACTGATGTCTGGACTTAGGCTGAGTTAGACTTGCATGAAAACTGCTGCTACTTTGAACTGTTTTTTTCTTTAACATTTTCTTGCTGCAGTATGAACAATGAATACTGTTTCAATAATTTTGGCTGGCCACTGCATACTGCTGGCCGCTGATTCTCAAAGGGGAACCACCAAACTTGCCAAAGGGTAGGAGCAATGGGAATACATGAAAAGTTTTAATTGGATTCTCATTGATTAGGAGGGGAATTATGCAATTAGACATGGAAAACATAAATGTAAGGCTGTTCTGGGCAGTCTACATGCAGAAACAAACAAACAAAAAAGGTAATTAACCCTACAACTGTTATATGGAGGGACATAAATTCCTGTAAGGGAGAAGACACACTTCTGATGACCAAGTCATTCACCTGACCCTCTCCATGTTGTCCTGGAACAAAACAACCACTCTTCTGAGATGTTGTAAGCAATCAGCTCTTTTAAAACAATAACGTTTGGTCCACAGCTGCACTGAGCTAACATTAACCTTCACCTCACTTGTGTTGCTGGAGGTGGTCATGGACTTGCTGTGAAATCAGTAGCTCTGGGCACCTTCTCCCCACTGCTCCCCACAGAGAGCCCTGAAGGGAAGAGAAGGGAGGCTGTAGTCCAGTGGCAGAGCCCACTGGCGCAACAGCTGTAGGATGGAGGTGATCATGGGATCATAGAGAAAGTCATTCTGCCAGCACTCAGGCTTTTAAAATGTCTTTCTTCTCCAAATACATAATAAAATAATTGGAAAGTTCTGCCTGAAAACTTGGTGTGAGGGAAAAGAGAAAGAGAAGAATATCAGTGTGATAGGACTTGAAAGACTTTTTTTTTTTTTTTTTTTTTTTTTTGAGTTAAGAAATATTTTTTCCTTCTGGGACTCCAGAAGGTGCAGATACAGGAAAAACAGAGATATTTTTCTTCTAATTATGCAGGCACTGGGGATAATAGTAATTAGCTCATCTACTGCAGAAATGTAAAGTCTCCTGGCTGGAACTCAGGCACACTGACTCACACCTTGGAGGAGATTAAGTATTGTTTTAATTCAAATCCCTACAGGGAAGACAGGTGGACAGAATGTAATTACTAGGACACCGAGGATAACTATCTACCTCTGAAAAAGTGTATTATGGTCTGTAATACCTGTGAGCAGACAGGATCTTGTTTTTTTTCATCTGCAAGTTGAATGTAAATAAATTCATAAATTTCTCAAGTGTCCTGTATATGTATGAAAAGGGCAATTTTTTGGAATGAAGATTGACATTTCAGAGACAGCTCTTTCTGTCATGTAAAGAAGTAATTGCCAACCTGTGACAGGGATCATCTTTTAATATCTCAAGATAGCAGCCCTCAAAACTTGTTGTATAAATCTTTACCCCAGTTTTTTTGAAGGGATCTATACTGGATTTTCTTATTCATGCCTCCTCCATTAGTATAAGACTGAATTTTGCTATACCTAAATCATTCCTAGTAAATTTAGCACAAGGGTCCAGCCTGGATTTCAAAGCTGAAGAACTTAATTTGTTCTGATTTATTATTGAAACAGCTTTTCTCCTGTAGCAGAGAATTTGATAAAAGCAGAATAAAAAAAAAGGGCAAGCAAGATCAGCTTATCAGTCACAATTATGGTTCATCAGATCATACTGATGTTTGCAATATGTGTGATGGCAGCTCTTCAGGATGGTGAGCATGAAGTGAAAAGGTTCATGGTGCCCACCTTGGTGTGGCACAATTATAGGAAGTGAGAAACAGCCTAAATTCAAACATTTGTTCTAAACATCAAAATCTAACAAGGACATATCCTTAGCAAACTTTCCCAGTTTCTCAAACTTCAGTTTTGCATTACTGGGAATGGTGCACACACATTTAAAAGCAGTGTCTAGCCAAGAAAATGTAATTTAACTTCAAAATTACTCAGAAAAACATGTACATAAAGGCACACACACAAGTGCTTTGGACAGTGAAAAAAGTGGTGACTGTGACATCCATGAAATAAATAGAAAAGTGGAGCTGAGTGTGTAGGGCCTGGCAAATCAAACTATTCCAAAGCTGCTGAAACAGGATCCCAGAAATCTACAGACTGATCAGTAAAAAATCCAGTTAACATGGACTCAGTCACATCTGTGGATGAGAAGAACAGGTCTCTCTGAAATCCAGTGGAAGTTTTGTTATTGTGCATTCAGCATTAAACTTATTTATGGAAATGGGAAATGCTTAAGACTGACATATGGTTTCTGACAGAATAGATGGAAAATTGGACCTGGATTTGAAAGCCATCAGTTCATTGTTACTTAGCTTATATACACTTCCTTCTTTTAAGGAAGGCAGTATACACCACAGTCCAACAGTGAAGATGTATATGTGCAGAATAGCTGAAAGGACTCTGAGTGGGTGAAGAAACTTAGAAATTGAGATCTCTTAGTGGAGAGGAGAAGCTGTTAGTTCAGTATATTGTGAAACACCTCAAATTTTCACCATCTTATTTTTTTAATAAAGGATTTATTTTCTATTTCAGCATTTAAAAGGAAAAATGATAACACTGGTCAAATGGTCTGGAGGAAACATGCTCTGTTCTGCCATAAAAGTTACTGTAGTGAGACTATTACCCACAGGCTACACAGCAAACCTGTGCAGCATCTGCACCTGGTGCTGAATGATGAAAAAGGACTTATTTTAAAGTTAAAAATTTTCTTATGAGAAAGCTTTATCTAAAATTTTAAAAGTGGACAAAAAAATTTTCATGTCTATGTTGATCCTTGCAGAGGTCATAATTCTGTGTGGAGTTTAAGCTCATCTTTAAGTGTTTAGCTAGATAAGGACTGCAGGTTTTGTGTTCTTTGTAAATATCATATTATATGCATGAGCTTACTTTTTGTGATTCTTATTCCCTGTAAAATAAATTACAAACCTTCAGATGGGACTTAGTGTGTATTTCAGAGATAAATGTGTATACCTTCTTATAGACTTAGTTTGTATATATCTCTGTATAAATATATTTATTTTATTATAAAACTCTATTATTTCTAGTCCATAAAAAATTCTAGTCAAATCCAAGATTTTGGTTTTGTCCAGAAATCATTGATCTCAAGTGATACTACATGTGGTCTGACTGATGAAATGCATGACAGAAGTAATCCTCTCTAGGAAGAAAGGCTCTAACTTTGTGGTCTCTCTATTGCACATTAAAGGACAGGACATGAATTTATTTTCTTCCAAAGCCTAAGAACTCTTTTTCATGAGTTATCTTTCTTTTTGTGGTAAGGATTTTCTGTTTCTGACTGGAAAATTATCCTTGGTTTGCGGAAAAAAAAAGAAAGCATAATCTGTATAAAATATTGTAGTGGACTTAATGAAAAGCCCCTCTCAAGTTATTTTTATCCCTTCTTCTGGAATTATGGCATGAACTAATTTTGCTTCCCTTCCTTGACCAAAGGTCATCACCTTTCAATCTCAAGGGAAAACCAGTAAATTGCACTTAGTTTAAAACCACCATTGACAAGATGCAATGATGTGGAGTCAAATGTATGTACCCTGTAGGTCACAGTGCAGTTGTGCTCCATTTAGCTATTCTGGGTCAGGTGGAATGACCCAGAGGAACAGCTGTATATCTGAAAGTCTCAGTTACTCCTTTGCTCCCTTTACTTCTGCAGTTCTACTCATTCATTCTCGTGTCTGTGGGAGAAGGGAGCAGTGCTTCTCTGCTGTCTTACCAAAGCTCATTTCCCCTCGCTGGTGTGCAGTTTAGGGCAGGGGTTTTGGAGCAAATGGTACTGTGACCCTGCTTGTTTATCCAGTGCTGATTGCCAGGTGCCAAGTGTCCTGTTCTCACTAAGCTCACAGATGGGGTCTGGTCCAGGACCTAACTCATCCTTCACAGACATTCAGAGGAGGGAAGCAGCCTGTTGCTCTCCTCCTGCTGACACCCCTGATCCCAGCAGGCAGGAAAAGAAAGGTGAGTGGTGGTGCTTGCTCCAGGGAGGAGTCTCTAAAACACATTATAGGTCTCTAGAGCACATCAGCAAGGACATAGGTTAAAGATGAGCTGTAATTTCAAACCTCTAAAAGCTATGTATTTAGCTTAATCTTGTTGGAATGCTCACAATCAACAGCCAATGCTGTTTAACAATGTTCAATTATTCATCCCACCATTCTCAGAAAGGTGCCTAAACCAGACTTTTCAACAGGCAACCAATTCACCTCCCTCCTAGCTGGCTGTAGCAGAATCCAGAGTATGACCCTTCAGGCAGGAGGTCAACATGCTGTTTACAGCTTGAGGTCCCTTCAAAGCACCTTCCTGGTAGATAGTTATATTTTTCACAGTCCATTAAAGTATGTGTATGTTTTTAAGAGGGTGGGGTGGCAGTGGTAGGTAGTGACTGAGAACTGTAGGGGAGGCAGGAAATAAAATTCCAGGGCTGGATGTAGACAAGTCAGAGACTGAAGGTGTCAGAGAGATGTGGCTCAGGACAAGTATGAACTGTTACAATCAAACATGGCAGAGAGAAGATGGGCAGCCCATAAAGGCTCCTTGTCAATGACTACGTTTGAGGAGTGGGAACCAAAGCAGGGACAAAGGAACAACATCATCCCAGGAGAAAGTCCTGCACAATCTTAACAGGATGTTAAGTGAACCTCAGGGAATCTGGATTGCTGCAGTTGAAGTCAGGGGAGAAGCTGATTGTGATAAGGTGAAAGGTTGAAAATGTTTGTACAAAAGCACTGTTAGAGTGGGAAAGGGGGACAGCTTAGGTACAAAAGTGAACAGATGGAATCAGAAAGGTCCAGATTCTAGGTGGATATACAGATTAAAGGAGAGAGCTGGGTTAAAGATGAAATAGAGAGCAAAAACTTGAATCAATTTCCTTAACATCTGCTAGTGCATGAAACCTAAGGTGTGACATATAATGAACACTTTAACTGAGAGGGGGGGAGAACTGAAGTGAAGGACATCCCCAAATCTGGGAGGGGGTACACTGCTGCAGCTGGATGGAGCTTTCACAAGCTAGAGGCCAGCCCTGGTGCTATTACTCTAAGCAAAGTCTTTAAATCCAGCAGAAGTCAAATCTTTTTCCAAGTTCAATGGGAGCAGGTTGAGGTCATGTGTTGATGGATAAAAATGTGTGACTTGATAGTCACAATCACCTGTAGTAGGAGGAAAATGCAGGACCAATCTCATATGGTAGTGTTTCAAAGCCAACTGCTGCAAGCACAAATGCATGTGGGAAATGTGGAGCTGGGGGAGGTCCAGGTGACAAATGAAGTAGCTTGTGTGCCATATCAGTGCCTTAACAAAAAGGGAACTAGACAGATGTGTTTAAAATAAAAATCTAAGTCTCCACCTAAACACCACCTTAGAATCAACCAGGCTTTTCCCACTCATTAACAGCCAGAAGTTTTGTATCTCTGCCACTGCTTTCTCAGTGCAGTAAGCCTATCATCATTAGTCTGCAACAATGTGTACTTCCCCTGGAAGATCAATCTTGCTTAGGAAGGAAGGAGTGCTGCAAAGTCATAGGAGAAATTCTTATCTAAAAAAATGTCCTGGCTCTGGATTTAGTCAGGACACCAGCAAAGAGGAATGAATCAAATATACAGAGTATGAAGCACCAGTTCAACTGCCAAGTGTAAAACCATGAGTAATGTCCTATCTGTTATCAGCTGATTCACTCAGGGAATTCTCAATGTGTTTTAAACCCAAGATAACTGTCCCAGCCAGTATCAGAGCAATGGCATTTCTCCTGATGACCTCAGATTTGGTTTGATAAGTTCTTCCATGACATAAAGTGACTGTGGAAGGACAAGTAGACCTGAACACAGATTTATGAAAATGCAGATTTTCCCATCAATGTTGCAATCTGGTTCCTTATGCTCACAATAGAATCTATAAATTGATGGCAATTTCTTTAACTATAAAATACATTTTAACAGCAGCTTGTGTCAGGCTTTGAAGGTCAGATTTCTAACATTTTGGAGTCTATCACTTAGGCATCTTATCCAGCATTTTGATAAAAGAACAAGGTCCTCTGCTAAAGGAAAGAAAGACAATTGATCCAATAAGTCTTAGCAGCAGCAAAGATAGCTTCATGGTACTTGATGTATGTTCCTGTGAGGCAGGGGTAGTGGGCTAGGCTGGGAGGTTGGATGGTTGTCTGCATGCATTTGTCTCAAGTAAGAAGCAAACTCCACCTCACTGAAAATGGCTCTGTGTGTGGTGGCTTAAATTTTTAGTGCTTTAGTGCACAGGAGACATCCAGGCTAAAGAGAGCCAGTTCTCTTTCACTGGTGTGGCTGAGGGCTCTCAGTGCCAGAGCACTCCCCAGACCTTTGGGTAGATGCTGCACGGCAAGGAAATTGGTAAATGCAGATCTACTGGGAAACACCATGCAGGCCTGGGTGGGGTGGCCTGGGTTTGGCAGGCAGGGAGCAGAGCAGGGAGAAATGCCCCTCGGTTCCAGGGCTGTATCAGCAGTCACAAACAGCCCCTGAGTTCACCCTAGCCTCACTAGCTCCCTGTTGCTACAGCACATTTTCCTTGGGCTGTGCACAGAGTCTGGAATTGAGATCAGACAGGGTTTGCACATAGAGAAGAGGCACCAGGACAATATATTGTAAATGGGAACGCAGAAGAGCAAGAGAATTTGATGTTTATGCCTCCAGGCAGGGGTAATAGATAATTTTGATGAACAGTTGTAATCAGACAGCAAAACCAAGCTGTGATCAGTTATTTGATGGTATGGTAAAATGTTTTGGTGATAGAGGAGAGTTGGTACCTGCAATCAATCACTCCATAAAAAGAGGCAAGTCTGGAAACTGATCAGGACTTTTTGCAGATAGTCAGAGGTTTAACCAGAGACAAGAAAGAATCTTTTACTCATTTGGTGTGATTAACTGCAGGTTCGTGTATTATCTGCTGCAAAGAATATCTGTGACTGTGAAAGATCATTGCTGGTGAGGCACACAAAATGTCAGCTGCTGCTTTTAGGGAACTGAGCAAGATCTATTGCCTGGTGATAATTAACTATCCATCAATAAATGATAAGTGCTCCAGGAAATCAACACAAGAAATAAGTTGTTCAAAGGAGAAAAGCAAGTCATTAGAAGGAGCAAATGTACTGCAATATCTACAGGAAATAGATAGCACATCAAAAAGCTCAGATCTGATACACATGAAGGTGGTGGAGGGTTGGCAGGAAGACGTCAGAGTTGCAAGCATCTGGCTGGAGGCTGCAAAATGAAAAAGTGATGAAAAGAAAACTTCCAAAATAGGCCAGGCTCATTGCACTGCACTGATGAAACTTGACACAGAATCTGTCCCTGTTGCACCGGGCTAAATGAAGTAGCTAATTTAAAGATAACATCTTCCAGCAGAGACAAAACCCCCCAATATTTCAGTTTTCCAGACAGACCAATCAGCTCCAGTAGTCCAAACCTCAAACCCTGCCAGACACTCGTGGGTCTTCTCCAGGTAGGCAGGAGCATTTACTGGCAGACACTCTCCCAGTCTTCTGACAGCACTAAACCTCCACCAGTCATGGGGAAACTCAGTGTTTTAGCAGGCTTTCCTATGTCCTGAGGCATAAGGCTTACTCCATGACCTTTGTTCTCTTTGTGAATGTGCTTACACAAGTTTGAAATAGCCTTCAGTGTCTTCTTTTATTTGACATTTTTCCTTCTGTGCCTTTGGTGAGCATCTTTCAGCACTGAACAATTACAGCGAGTCACATCAGCTGAACAGATGGTGAGAAAGGTGAATGAACCTCCATGTTTAACATAACATGAAGCTGTGGGGAGGACAGTGCCCACAATGATTAATCTGTCTTGGTGCCTCTGGGTTTAGATTACAGGAACTGAGTTTTAGGCCCTCAGTTCCACAGTGGCAAAGCTGATTGCAGGTGGAGATGAACTTCCAAAATGTGACAGCAAACACATGAGAGAAGGAGAGAGTGCCTAAAGTGCTATGTTTGAATAAAACAACTTCTGCCAGAAAAAGGAGAGCTCAGGTGCAGGATTTCTAAGTTTTTCAGTTGTTTCCAGACCCTTTTTATGCTGCAGTCACTAGAGGTAAGAGAAGCCAGGAGGAAGTCATCATAAGTACAGGAATCACAATCCTGATGTTTGTTAATAATATTTTTCTAGCTCTGGTGAGGATGAAAGAATGGCTGAAAACAGAGACATGGTCTGCCTGGGCATAAAAATTGGAGCTGCTTGTCCAGGTTACAAAGCTCCTTCTCTTTGCTGTCCAGCTAACCAGTGTTTTCCAGCTTCCCCTTGTGCTATGATGATCACATAAGGAACATGAGGGAACCTGAATTATTGACGGAAACAAAGACCTTAAAGAGAAATTAGATAAATCTTTAGAGAGTCAGGGTTTAATAATCCTGCTGCCTGTGGAGTGACTCATTTTTCAAGCACTTAGATTTTTGAAGACAGTACCTAGTTGGAGGTTTTGAGATGAGTCTGGGTTACCTGGGAGTAGCAAAGGTGGAACACGGCTCTCTATTATATTGTTATAAAGACAAAGCAGGGCAACAAGTAGCAGAGACTGCAAACATAGAAAGAGGAAAGGAGTCGGAAAGAGGAATCTGTGTGATGTTGATTCATTAACACTGCAACCCATCAGTAGAACCAGAGTTCTGATAATAGGATGTGTGTTATTTCCTGGCCAGCCATGCAGATTTTGTTGTTGGAAATCACTGTTCTTCCTGGCTTTGGTGTAATTCTGAACTCGAGTGCCAAAGGCCTAAGGAAGGCTAGTACTTAAAAAATCCTTAATGCAAGGGTTTCCTGTGAGTGGCAGCCTAGGGCTTCCCCGGGGCTGGACTGAATCAAACCTTCCCACCCCCCTTACTCAGAAGCTGACTCGGTGGTTGAACAGCTGGAGTTGCATTTGCAGACCTCTCTCATGATGGCTTTGTTGGTGTTTGCAGAAAGCTGGCTGCACAGCTGTCCTGAGGGCACCCAACCCAGGGTCTACCACCAGTCCCAGTGGGTGCCTCAGTCTTTGCTGCCCTCAAGCCTTGCTCCTTGGCTGCTCATTTTTTTGGTGTGGACTTGACAAGGCTAACAGTATTGCCAAACCTCATTCCTGATTTTCCTCATACCCTCTGCCTGTGCAAGGCAGTCTCATCCACTGGTCCTTGCATGGCTGCCTGGCTGCTTGAGCCCTCTGGGAATTTCCAAGGCAAAATCCCACCCTGGCTACTGTCAACCAAGCTTAAAGGCAGCAAATCTCAGTATAGAAATGGCCATCATCTCCTGCTTATGTCATGGTAACAAAGGTCTTCTGAGGGGTTTATTTGTTACCAGGTTTTAACCCCACTAGGTGAAGGCATTGTGAAGTTATTCTCTATTCCTGTAAAAAGTGCCAGGTTATTTCATCTTACACATGTCAATGAGAGATCAGCCTGAATTAAGTTTGTTTTAGCTGTTAAATCACATTTTTCAATTGTTTAAATAGTTCAGACAGAATTTGCACAGTAACATTTTAGCTTTTTATAGCTGTCAAGAAGTAATACAAATAATTACCACCTTCTCTGGTGGATTTTATCTGATTAAAGTGACATGTCTGCTTATGCAAGATATTTGAATAGAGACATTCAATAAAGTCAGTAACATTTAATTTCCCTCTCCTCCTCTTTTTTTTTTTTTTTTTTTCTTTTTTAAGCTACATTTCATATTTATATAAAAATCTTGTTTTAAGGTTTAGGATATTTTTCTTAAAAGACTTTACATAATGAAGCAATTTGGCAGCATATTTGACGTGCTTGTAATGAAATATTTCCTCACACTACAGCAAGGTGCTAATATGTCTTGTTCATGCTACGAGTACAACGTCTGTCTGAACTGACTGCCATGGAAGTACCACTGGAGTAAAGAGTGAGCCAAGGTGGAAGCCAGAATTTTCCCCAGATTGCAACTGGGAACTGATTGAAGGAAGGAGAAATTAATTTGAAGCTGCCTGTGCTGTCAAGGGCTTGGGGAACTTGCATAGAAAAAGTCTTTTGTAGCATGCTTTGCTGGTACAAAATTCCCTAGGACTATATATCCTTGAATACAACTTTCCACCCTTTTATCCATTACCTGGCTTCATATCCAGAAACATTTCTTGCAAAAGGCTCAATGCCTGGGTCAGCTTTCAGCATTGGGTTCATTGGCACATAGGCACTAAAACTAAGATGTTTAGATTCCAGTCACAGTTTTAAGTCTTTTAGGCAGTGAATTTTCAGGTTTTGCACCACATGCCTGCAACAAACAGCAATTCAAACATCTTTCCTAATTAGTCTCTGAGGCATGTGTTCTTTAGGTGGTCAGATCAGGTTGTTATGATGGTATTTTTGACTACAAAATATCTCTCATGTTATGAACACCAGGAAGGAAAAATGAGGTTTTTAAAGTTCCAAGCAACATACAATAGCTGTGAGACCCATACTTTCTGCTAGACCTAGCTGGCGTTTGCATGCATGCTTTAGCAAGCACTGGCTAGTATATCTTGTCTTAGGAAAAAAGGCAGATGGTAGGCTTGATGCTTGCCCCAGGGAGCCTTGAGTCTCAAATCCCCTTACAGAGGGAAGCTTTGGCAAGGTGAGACACTCCAGAAAAGCCTGTCTGCAGGGCTGCAGGAGCCAAGGCCAGCCCTCTCTGTGAAATTGGTAGATGCCCACAGGGCTGGTGCTGCTGATGCCGAGGGTCCCTGGAGTTCCCTCTCCCATGGCAGGGGCCTGGGGGCCACTTCATCTGTCCCTCTTCTTTAAGCTGAGGTAAAATACTGCCTAGCTCTCATCTTTTCTATTCTGCTATTAAAATACCCACCAGGTCCCCAGCTCCTGTTTTGTGCTAGTTCCTCTTTTTTTTTATAGTTTAGGTTTAGATGTGACATTTCCCTTGGTTTTGTGAGACTGCTGAAGATATTTTGCTCTGTTTTAGAGCTGTCAGTGGGCTGCATTTAGATTTCTGTGTAGATTACATGAGACGAGTGAGGTTGAATGGTTTATAGCTCCTTTTCTCCCTAGTGCTGCCCTGTGCTCTGAGTCCTATAAGCCAACACATTGATATTTTGCCCATAAAAATGATGCTATGAAATGCAGCTTCTTATATTACTTATATTACTCTTTCGTTACTAATGTCCATTGATTTCTACTAAAATCCTTCACAAGTACTAAAATACTATATGGAAAGACACAAACATCCACAGCAAAAATGAAAAATGGCATTTATTTATATTAATATTGTATTTTCTTGAATCTGATCACTGAGGCCAGCTTAAGCTGTTTCAGAATATATATAAAAAAGGACCACTCAAAGGGAGTTTAGGTATGATTCAATCCTACTTTAAGAACACTTTTCCCTGTCAGCATAATATGAAGTGGTCTTGGCTTCAATGAGAACCTTCCCCTACTCTTGCAGAGACTCAGGACACTGAGGACAGGGCAAACATAGATTTATTTACCATGGATTTTAACTCTCTGCATCAAAATACTCCTCATTGGCCTGCCCTAATAATTCTGTCCAGCTGAAGAGAGATTCCAGGAGGGCTTCAGTGCAGCACTATAATAAGCAACTGCAGAATCGTTTATCATTCCTGATGGCAAAGATTAAAAAACTCACCATTTATTTCAAATAGATAAGTATGACACCTTAACAATTCTGTCTTTTCCTTACTGCAGACATTTCCATTTCAAGCCCTGACAATATTAAGGAAGAGATTTATTGGAGTGCATCACACAGCCTGAATCCTTTGGAGTCAAGGTATTTATAATGATGTAAAAGTGACAGTGTCAACAGTGATTTAAATCATTTAGTCTCTATGATAAACACTATGTTGCCCTAAAATTTAAGGGATGCACTGAGAACATAAGTCACTGAGAATAAAAACCAAAATCAATGGCAAATGATTCTAGTTTGCCAAACCCATTGTGACACAAAATGAAAGGTTGAATGAGAGAGGCTAACAATGAAGTCATAATATCCATGAGATAAATCCTCATGATATTTCATGAGCCCATGAGATAAAGACAGATGTCCTGTGTGAATGCAGTATCTAACTTTATACCTGAAGAAATCAGCACTGCATTTATCAGCAAAAAACGTAGAGTAGAACAAGTACAGACAAGATGTTTGATGCTTGCCTGACAGCAACTGCTCTGATCATCATTTTGCGTAATGAAAGTTTGATGTAGATCAACTCTTGATCAATGTGTTAGATGTACCCTGGGATAAATTAAAAAGCAAGATATGGAGATGGAGAAAAGAAAAATCAGACTTCCATCCTAAACTTCTGTACTTTTTATCAAGGTAGGAAGAAATGCAAGGGAATGAGGGAAGGCAGGAGATATCGCTCAAGGTGGATGAAAGAGAATAAGAGAATTGATCTAAGAGTGAACAGGGAAATTAGCAATGATGCAACAAAAAAATGTTTAAAAGAAATGCTGTGATCTCAGGAGTCCTGGGGACAGATCTAAACTCAGAAGCCCTCTTTAGAGGCTTAAAGAGAGAAGTCACTGGGAAAACAAAGCCGTTCGGTCTCCAGTTTGGCACACAAGGTACAAGCAGGTCCTTGTGTCCATCAGGAGCTGGGAGAGCATGGAAAGAACAGGGAATTGAAGAAGTATCCCCAGCAGCCTGAGAGACCTAATGGCCAAGCTATGCTATAATCAGTCTGTATTTTATAATCAGTATTTTTTCCTATTTCCTTGGACTTAATTCCTCAAATTTTCTTCCCTTCTTTCTAGCTAAGCTTGTCACTGTCAACACCATCTAAACAAATTATGGTGCTTGTCAGGGTGCATCTCATCTACTCAAACCACACACTACC
Organism: Promerops cafer; assembly: GCA_013398275.1. Taxonomy (NCBI): domain Eukaryota; kingdom Metazoa; phylum Chordata; class Aves; order Passeriformes; family Nectariniidae; genus Promerops; species Promerops cafer. The sequence continues at coordinate 2,131,003 of VZSE01004122.1, read as the reverse complement.
AAAATTGTTCTGTATAAAAAGCCCTCACCAAGAAAATTCTGGTTTCTAAGTTGTAATTTTTAAAATGTGTTGATGTTCATTTCTGTTCAGTTTTCTAAGAGGGTAAAAAAAAAATTATTCATGAGCTAACAAGCTGTGGGAATTTTTTTACTATGAGGTTTGTCAGAAAATTTCTTTTCAGTTATATAATCCTTCCAAGTTCTTCAAGCTTGAAGTGCCTTTCTTTTCAGCAAATTAGGAATTAAACTGAGTTCACCTTGGAAAGTTAATTTTCCATAAATTTTGTGTGCAGCTGCCTAAAGTGTGATGGAACATGCCCTTCAGCAATTTTTATTTTTCATCCACTCCGTTGTAGTTCTGAAAAAAAAACAACCCAAAACCCCTAAAACCAATCAACCAACCAAAACAATCCACCAAGAAAATCAAACCACCAGAGTGATATAAAAGGTATTTAGAAATGTACTTATAGAGCTGGATTTTGTAAGATTCACAATAAGTAGCCATTTTTCCACAACATTTTAGATTCAAAAGGAACACTTCAAAACAATTGAAAACAATTGGCTGAATTTGGCACGAATTCAGTGTGGACAGGAGCAATATAAGAGCAACCAGTGGCTGTAGGGAAGCTATCCTCAGTGCATCTTCATTATCCTTGAGTAGATACATGAGTACTTGTGTAAGCCTGCAGTGCACTTCCTCTGTCTAAAGCATGTTTCCTCACAGTCTGGCTGCAGGAGCCTCATCCTCCCCTGCAGGGATCAGAGTCAGGGCAGAGGGCAGACTGAGAAGCTGTGTAGGTGAGCATGAGTCAGCTCCAGTGGCTAAACACAGTAACTTTCTTAATCTCCTCCAAAATACATAAAACCACAATCCATTTCTACATTGTAGCACATTGGTATGGTTGAATTGTTTGGAAAACACGGTAGCAATGGCTCCACTCAGGAGAACTGCCCTCAGAACACTACAGAGGAGTCTTTTTGATTTTGAATGGCCATAAACAGGAAATACGACCTCAGCTTTCAGGGTGTAGTCCAGAAAATACTTACCCTATGGTAAATAAATAAATATATAGATCAATATATTTACACATAATATATAACCCTATGGAAGTGAGGGTTTGGGAGTCAATTATCTTTAAGGACCCTTCTAACCCTTAACATTCTATGAGTTTATGGTTCTATATAAGCTTCAACAGAGAATGAGACTGTCTGCCACAGTGAATAATATAAATATGATGTAGAGGCTTTTACAAACCAAAAATCACAGCTTTTGCCAATTTCTTTAACTATTAAGAAACTATTTTAGTATTAAAAAATTATTCACTGCCTTGAGCAACATCTGGTAGGAAATGATATAAGAAGTTTTATGTTTGTTTTTAAAAAAACAATGAATTTTTATATTTCAATGTATCTCAGATGAAATATTATGATTTTCATCTCTAAAAATATTGGTTCAAATGTCTAATGGAAGGTTTGCAAGGCACAGAATGAAAATTCAGCAGTCAGCAGAAGCTCTGCTGGAGATAGCAGTGGAGGACAAAACTGGGCCTAACTCTTGAGCTTTGTCTGCTGCCCTGTTTGTGCCCATCACTGGTACCCAAGAAGAGCAACCAAGAAGCAGCAAGAAGAAAAAACTGTGATGGAAAGCACCATCAGTTCCTAGTGCTTTTGCCCCCCAGTCAGTGGGCTGTAAGACATCTCAGTGAGTGGTCAGTGTCCTGCTGTAGCCTGGAATTCCTCGGTTACTTATGGATCTCACAGAAGAGATTCATGTGCTGACACACTCTGCAGCACCTCTATCCTGCTCCTGCTCACACCATGACTGAGAAAAAGTTTTTTCATGCTCCTTTATGTGTGCCACTCTTTACACTTGTGTTACAGGTGAGAGCAGAGCCTGTGATCCTCTGGGTAAATAGGGTCCTCTGAATTACTTCTGGCTTCTGCTTTCAAGTAGGAAACACAAAGAAATACCTTTCCAAGATATTGTATGCCATGGAAAACATGTGCAAAGAGGAGTAAAAATGTTAAATAAGGCAACTAAAGTTTTTCTTTCACCCAGTGAGAAACGACAACTCCCATTTATATCCTGTACGATGTTGCTATCTCAGTTCCTGTGTGTTTGGAGCAAAGATGGCTGCATTTTGCATCTGCAATTCCCTAGCAGGCTGCTTTTCCTCCTATTTGCTTTTGCATTACTTCCTTAAGACACTCCCTGCTTTTTCCTTCTGTCAGCAGATTTGTTGATGCTTCAGAGCCCAGAGATTGGACCTCTGGCTTTGGCTGATGGCACTGCTTTGAGTGGGCAGCAGTGGAACAGCCCGAGCAGGAGTGTCACTGCTTGGCAGAGGTGGGGCTGCTCACCAGCTGGGGTCAGCAGCCAGGGCATGCCCAGGCTACTGAGACACACCTGCCTTTGCACCTCTTCCTGGCCAGTGCTACAATTTATTTGGATTGACTCTTGAATGGCAGGCAGTCAAAGCAGATTCAAGCATTTTGCACTATGGGACCACCCTTTCTCTTTCTCCTTTGTGATTTCGAAAGGGAACTTCACAGCTGAAGTTAGGCTCTGAAAGAAATTCTCAGGCCACCAAGGGTTGCAGTGGGAATTGGTTGCTTACGGGCTCTCAAATGGAGATCTCTGAGCTCTGTACCTCTCTCTAAATACTATCTCTGTTTAAAAATCTGACTCATGCAGCTTTATTTTTCAGAGCAGATGAAGAAGGACAGAAAAGAGATTACTTTTAGACCTAGCTTATCCTGAGGTGATAGCTCTCCGAAATGTCAGCACTATTGATGTATTGATATAATTAAACACGTCTACTGAAATGTCACCGCTGCTGCCCAGCGGTCTGACGGACGGCTCTGGCTGGGGGACGTCCTTAAACAGCACAGACAAACTGCTGGGGTGCTGTGGTCTCCACTGATGTCCCCTTGGTCCACAAGTGATGGAAAGCTACTGAAGGCAAGGAGGGCTAGTGAGTCTTACATAAATGATTAGTCTCGGTCTCTAATTGTCCTAACTGTCTCTAATACGGAGCAGGTTCACATGAACTTTCCCCACAACTCCCAATTTTTGGTATGTTCTACTACCTACCCTTGTTTTTTTGGCCCTGATTAAGCAATGCACATGGGTTCATTTCAGCAAATGCCTGACAAACGACACTCTTGTCCTTGTCTCTTTGTTTTAATTTAGATTTTATTTATTTACTGAAGGTACAGAACCTGCTCACTCAAAAAATCTCTTACTCCTCAAAGATGATAATGGGATTTCTTCCTCAGCTTGAATTACACCTTGCATTGCTCTTCTGCCATGGGAAGGCTGAAACAAACTGGCCCAAGATTTCTAATAAGAATGTCCTACCAAATACCAGAAAGTACACAAAGCTCAATATTCGTTTTGGGAAAAGTAGGTCATGAATCTCTCCTCTGGACATGCTGCAGATCTATCTTAAAAGGTAAAAAATGTGAGAGGAAAAAATGGACAAAAAAAGAACCCTTAGCTCTTACCCTGGCAAGAAATGTTCCAGGAAATTAAAATCTTATAACTGCTGCTGCTTGTCAAAGACCTCATGAAAAAGAAATGGAAGAGAGTCACCAAAAGAAACTTGAGATGAGTTGTGGAACCCCCTTCTCATTTTCTTTTTCCTTTCCTTTTCAAGGGAATTGCTTTCACCAAGCAGTGCAAAATATTAGGGCGCATGCAGACAGCATTCTCCTGGAATTTGTGACAAACTGCTGCTGAGCAGTGTTAGATTCCACTATTATGTGCAAGAACTGCTTTTGGAGATAGTTTCTAATATTGCAGGCCAATATTGCAAAAAAAGAATGAGCCGTTTCAGCTGTCAGTCTCATTAATTATTACACTTTCTAGTATTACTGTTATTTGTTGAGGCTACCTCATTTTTTTCCTAAGCTTTTATATTTTAGAAATGTAACCTCTTGTCCAGACCCACAAACCTCAGGATGAAACGTGCAGATTTTTCTTCCCTCAAAAGCAGTATGCTATCTAAGTTTTGATCTCCTGTAGTTCTTGGTGAAATATTCCATCTTTCATTTAAGAAAACACAGAGGTTCAAGTGGAGTTCCTACTTCCACTGTATGGCAGTGATTCTTAGGGGCTTCCCAGCCAAGACAAATGACCTATTGTGACAGACATCATCAAACATATAGCGAGAGACTGTGTCTACCACAAATATTATTTTCTAGATGGAGAAGATGCATAAAGGGCAGCCAAAGGAAGTATTGCTAACTATATTTCACAAATAAGGAAATGAGACAGAAATGTTAAAGCCTAAAACTCCTCAGATGCATTGAAATCTCTGGGAGCATCGTGGATTATTGCTTGAATAAAGCAACATAACCTCTGTCACACAGGAAGCCTTTGGCAAAGAACTGAACAGAGATATTGCAGAACATGTGCCAGAGGTCAAGAGTCTAGCTTGCTTCTTGAGAAAGAAAAGATAAAAGGAAGTAAAAATTTCTGTGCGTAGGATATTATGCTGACACAGACAAATAAGCAATTAGAAGGATAAAAGTATTCAGTTATTCTAGAAAGTTACTTGGCAAAAGACTTTTTCTGCCAAGCTTTGGTGAGGCATCTGTCCAAGTAGGCAGAAAATTAATTTCTTCTTTGTCTGGGAATCTTTTAACATATCCTGGACCTTATAAGAATCAGTGGTGCTGTGGAAGAGCAGCCTGGAAGAGTGCTGGTAGGTTTGCTTCCAAGCCCATTCACAGCAGGGCTGAAGTAGGGAGGGACCTCCAAAACTCATCTGGTCCAATCACACTGCTCATGGAGGCTCACCTAGGTCCAGTTGCCCAGAACCATGTCCAGAGGGCCTCTGAATATCTCCAAAGGGAGAGATTCCACAGCCTCTCTGGACAATCTGTGCCAGTGCTTGGTCACCCTCACAGGCAGAAAGTGTTTCCTGAGGTTCAGAGGGAGCCTCCTGTGTTTCAGTTTGTGCCCTGTCACTGGGCACCACCAACAACAGCCTGGCTCTGTCCTCTTTGTACCCTCCCTTCAGGTATTTATAAACTTGAGGACCAATAGGTTAAATGCTTGAAAATATTCAGTAAGTATATCTTTACACACATATACAGCTGTTTGGAAAGGCCCAGGCTTGCCTTTTTAAAAATTATTTGTTTGTTTTGGGTTTATTAAATTATTTTGGAGTGGTATCATTTTTTTTCAGTGGGAAAGAGGTTTTCTGGGCTGGTCTCCCAAAGCACTTCACTAAAATTTTAGGTAATCAAAGAGATTAATCCTTAAATGATACATTCTGTTAAAAATCTGGCTACAGTCCTGTTGCATGAAGCACTCGTACAAATATATTCCAGATTGAGAGCAGATTAGAACATGTAGTATGCAATGACATGCAAGTTCTAGTGGAACATTTAAGACAGACAATGCCAGTTTCTCAAACTTGAAGGAAAACAGACCATTAAAAAAATTATTCCATGGAATTATCCTGTGATCTGCCTCTCCTCTTTCAGTTTAATGTTCTCCTTTTAAACAGCTTTAGTAAATTTACATTTGATGAGTATCAGCTGTTCTGTTATTACCTTTACCAGGATTTGATTATCTCCCACAACACTTTTCCAGTCCAGATGTTTTTTCCATTCCACAGTTAAAATGTCTTGGACGTCTGGAATCAAAATGGCATAAGAAACAGAAAACATACAAATAAAACACATAATCTCTGAAACTTTGAACTAGAGTTTATTTCATAGAGTTGCTTTTTTTTTTTCTCTTTTTGGTTTTGTTTTGTTTTGTTAGGTGGTAAAGGGGAAATGAAATCTGAAATACTGAGGAAATCCTGCATGGAAGAAATGAAAAAAGACATTTTCTTGAACAATATATAATTACAACTAGATCCAGTAAAACTAAATACTGTTGCCATACAGTGTGTGTGAGTACAGTGACAAATCCAAGACAGAACAAACCTGGCTGCTTGCTGTATCAGTATGACTGGTTAATGCCCACTGCTGCCTTTTCAGACAATTATAACCACTGACCATGAAGCAGGGTCTAAATGAAGTCTGAATCCTCCTCTGAGTACAACGTTCATCTCCTGCAAGAGGCAATGAGTGAAACACAATTTTACTGCATGTGAGGCTCTATTTAGATCTTTAAAGCAAGAATACAGAACTAGCAAATTAAGCTGAGGGTTTGTTTATTACAAACAGGTTGCGTACCTTAACTCTTCCCAAAGGATTGCCTAACTACAGATCCTGAAAAACAGAGATACACACCCAGACACAGACACAGGCACTTGAATAGACTACAGCTAAACAACTTATAGCATTGTATAAAGAAAGAAATAACCATAAAGAAAAGCATGAATAAACCCTGTTTCATAATATCTATGGTATTGACACACAGCTTATAGGTAAGCATAAATGGCCTTTACCTCTTTATCTCTTTCTTTTTTTTTCCCCCTGTGTCTTTTATTACTTTTTCTGCTGATGTTCTAGGAACATAACTTTGAACCAGTGGTATGTAATGTAAATTACTCTTCCCTTAGTTACTCCAGACACAAGGGGCAGACAGAAGGTAGATTGAAAGCCATCTGTTTCGGGAAGAGTGCAGAAGATGGACCAGAGAATATGAGGACAGTAATAGAAATAGGAACTACAGGCATGTTAAGTGAGTAGAAATGACATTTATATGTCCAAGGAACCATGAGGAATAAACATAAATCCTTTTTCATAATGGACCAAAATCTAGATCACAGCCAGTGCTAGTGCCACAGGCTGTGGAGAGGAAAAGGAAACTCAGCACCTCCAACCTCCAGCTTTCCTATGCAATTTTGATCTGTTCAGTGTTCATAGACCTAAGCTGCAAAATGTTTACAAAGATTGAAACAATTCTTGTTCAAAAAATTATTGCACTGTAAATTCATGAACGGTTGTCTTATAGCTCACAGATGGAAATTTCAGCAGCAAGACAATTCCCACATCATCCGTACTCATCTATTGTGTGATATGTTTATTTGCAATCTTCTTATTCACTTTAGGTTATTTGGGTCATAGGTTCACAGGATGTTATATAACATAGAGCTTTTTTTATACACCTTTCTGCTCACCTTCAATGCCCAATAGGAAATGACTATCATCTCTGTGCCAAACTCAGTGAAGTTTATATAGAAAAATAATATGAGAAAAATCCTTAACACTTAGCTTCCTGCAAACCACTCCAGCAGCTGAATAAAAGAAGCCAACATCCCACAACCAGAGAGTTTAGCACAGATCACCTACGTGGGCTAACATAGGCTTCAGATGGAAATGAGCAAAGGTTTTCAAGGTTGCAAAATGTTAAGATGCAGGGAAAATGCACATATGTGCTTTTGTGAGTCCCTGCAGGGTATCGACATTTAGATAAAAGAGCATGTATTTAGGAGCATTAATTATTTCTCACAAGGTGAAAGAAAGAAGAGAGTGACTTGTACATGAGAGAAGCTGAGGAAGTTTGCGACAAGGCAGCTCCAGATAAGAGGACGAGGAACTAGGGGACTCTAACCCACAATTTTTGTGCTTCTAACACTGCAGTGCTCCTTCCAAAACCCAAATTACGGCGGAGGAAGGAGTTCATTGTTGTGGCTTAAATTTGAAAGCACAAGAACATTTGGACATTGAAGAAAATACTGATGTTTTGGCTGTCCTTTGACTTCCTCTGAAAAAGAACAGGAACCATTCTTTCACTCAAAAGGCAAGTCCTTGAGGTTTCTTCTGTGACATCAGAGATCAGAAATCACTATTGGATTCCTATGCTTTCAGCACCTGTTTCTGTGTTTCAGGGAAGCTCAGCTAGCCAATTCCTTTATCCATTCTTTTCTTTTTTTTGTAGCTGGTGTTTCCTGTTGCCTGAAGTAGAGCTCTTACCCATCGATTCATGCCTTTGTTATTATTTGTGAACATGAGAAAGAATAATTGATCGTATTGGTGCATAATTCTACATGTAACAATTTCCTGAGGGTTAAAGGCTTTTCTCTCTGGTGTTCTAGAGATCAAAGAAGAAAAATTCCATAAGCTCATGTCATAATTGAAAACACACTACTTTCAATATAGATTTAAGCACACAGAGGAATGAATGTCTTTAATTCAGATAAACCCAGCCTTGCAGTCCCCCTTTTTCACTGTTACTGTCCGTTAGCCACCAATTTGAAAACAGCAGAGAAATGATTTGATTTCATAACCAAATAGCTGAGCAGAAATCATTTCCTCCAGCACAGCTTTTACATTTATATTTAAATGAACTGCCTCTGGCTGGGAAGTTCTGCCTCATTTAGAGACAGGAGTTAAGAAGACCTACTGTGAGACACAGGGCAGAGCAGAATTAAGAGATCTGGATGAATTTTGCGTGTCTCAGAACTAAAAGAAAGTATACCACTTGTTCATGTGTGCTGAGGCTGAGCTCAGAGAAAGGGTGGACCAGGGTTAGTCTGGTGTCATGCACGGAGCTTAGCCACCACAGGGCTGCCTGCAGCTGGCCCAGGACTGAGGACTGCCAGGATAGGACTTGCTTTTATGTAACCTGGTGTGACTCTGAAATACCAGCTTGCACTCCCTGCAGCTCACGCTGCAAACATGGCCTGTAGGAACCTTTGGAGAGTGATGGGAAATAGCTGAGAGCTCATCCAGCAAGTAAAGGACATATGAACTAACTTTGGTTTCAAAATGATGTTCTGGAGACCTGTCCCTTCTACTTCCTCTACAAAGATTAGCAAAGAGTTGTTAGCTTGAACACCAATTCAGTAACATTAGTGTACTGAGCTTGGCCCTTCCACAGACATTTTCTTCTTTACAAACTGCTTTACAAACAGGGGCTAATTTTTCTTTATAACACACTTCTCAGGAGAGGGAATGACAATCTTTCCTCTCTTTACATTAAAGGAAAATCAGGTATTGCAGTTATTTGCCCAGTGCATGGCAGAATACTAACTTGAGAGAAAGAAGATGAGCTAGTAGTGATCACGGCCCTACCAAACTGTGAATGAAAGTGACCTCCTGCCAGGCAGGACCTGCTGTATAGCTTCAGTCCTGCTCTTTTCCCACAGGGATGCTGGTGCTCTCAGTACATGACAAGGCACTATCATTTCACAGGAGGTAGAATGACAGACAATATATAACTAAAGTGTAATACAGGAGGAAAAGGTCAGGATGGGCCAGAACCCCTCTGGTGAAGTCTTTCAGTCTTTCTTTGTGTATGCCTCATCTCTAGGTGTTAAAACAAGGAGGTTTCTGCTCATACCTTGTATTCACTCCTTGCATCAGGTCTCTGGCTCCCCAGCCAATTTTGCCAGTCAAGTGTTAGGAAAAGCACCAAGTGCTGAGCACTCCTGCTGCAGACTGAGTGCAGTTATTCTGCCTCGGCAGGCGGCTGCTCACGCTGAGCCCTGCAGGGGAATAGGTTGCATGGGCACTGAGAGGTGCAGAGAAAGAAAATGCCATGGGAAATTTAATTGAGTGGGGAAAATATTGCCTTCCTGGCTGCTTCTGAAAGTCTTCCTGCTCTATTTTATTGGTGAAGAGAAAAAGTTAACTGTATGAGTGTGGAAGTTTTCAGGGAACTGAAACAAAAGGTAGGCAAAAACTGAGTGGTCACCAAGATTTCTGCTATGATTTGAAAGAGGAGTGAGGCAAAGAGATAAGATAAAGATCCCTCCAAGATAAAATCTCTCTTGCTGCTAGTTTTATGTGTTAAAATGGACAGAAAGCTTGTGGCTCTGTGCAACTGGCTTCCTTAGAGAAGTTAAGCCTACTGGCATCTAAGTGGGGGAGAAGGCAGGAGCAATGACAGAGTTTGTTGAGGGGGTAATTCTGAGATAGTGGTTATGGAAAAAGGATGCTGGAGTTACTATTTTCTTTACTACTTTTTCCTCTTCCTGTTCAAAATCTTCATTTAAAATGAAACCCATATATATATGCTTTATTTATATGTATGTATTTCTAAACATACATGGTTTTAATTATATATATACATAAGGAAAGGAAAGATAAGGAAAAGGACAAAAGGCAATGCTAAAATAAATTTAACAGAACATACGCTGTGTTCTGTAAGATGTAATTCAGAATTTATAAATTGCTTATAGTTATCTTCTCCTCAGCTGTTCTCACTTCTTTCTTCCTGAATTTCTATTAATTTCTGCCCATCACCAGTGACTAACTATTATTGGCACAGCTATTTGCATTACCTACCTCCAGACAGCTCAGGGCAACATACATCTCTTTTAACTTATACTGATGTAATACAACTTCAAAAGAATACAATTACAACAGTTACCAATGGCTGAACAGCAGAAGATCAGAGACAAATTTTCATTTTCTTCCATTAAAATGTCATTAAAGTTTGTTATTTTGTATGTAACACTCACCCTAGGCAAGGTCTAAGCAGAGAGCCTAGACTCTTATTTAAGAATTTTAGCCAGTAGAGTAGGTATTACAGGAGATGTTTTTCCTGATGCTGGTTGTGCAAATTTATTTTGGTGGAAGTTAACAACAGTGCCAATTGATAAACTAAATAGATAAGCAGCAAGGCCTTGACCTTTGAAAATATATTTCAAACTTCAAACAAATTACTTGCCAATTTATTTGGAGCAAATTCCTTTCATGTCCTAGTGAGTCTGTCCCTTTAATTTTAGTCTGTAAACCCCTGGGGACACACTTGAGCATGCATTACAACTATTCCTCTGAGAATAGGTTGACTCCATTTAAAATGTTCATCACTCTAATGGTGCTCCAGGAGAAGTGATTTGCAATGAAAGGCTTGTGAGAGTGAACTGAACAGCAACTGAAAATGCAAAAGTATATTCTGAAGACAGTGTATTTTGTCCTCAGCTTCATTCCTTCCCTTACCTATCTTTTGAACCTGAAAGGGAGATGAGTCCAACTGGTGCTGAGGATGTCCAAGGTGCCCCATACTGAAACAAGTGCCCCATGCATATGGGTGTCTGTACATATTGAAGGGAAGACTAATGCCATCACCATTCATTAGCCATCAGAACTTCAACTGGTGGGAGAGGTAACAGAAGAGGGACACCATTACTGCCACATCCAAGGAGCTGCTAGTCAGGGCTGAGGACACACTGTCTTTTACAGTCAGCATCAGTGTCATTTCTGTGAAAAGTTGATTAAATCTGGGATGCTAAAGCTAGCAATGTGTTTTTCAGATGGCATCTGGTGGCACAGTGTAATAGACTATATTATTTGCTACATCATTGCTCATGAAATATTGTTAGCAGGGTGCAGATCATTCGTCCATTAACACCCTGTGAAGTCACCTTGAATCCCATGTTTCCAGAACAGTGGAAAAGACTTCTATTTCACAGCTGAAAAATAAGCCATTTGGATGCTTCTAAAGTGCCTAGTACAGAATTTAGCTATTTCAACAATGCTTTCTTACCTATCACAATTTTTCAGCTTTAAGATCTCATCTGGAAGACATGCAAATATCACTCCAGTTGGTCTGAACAAGTGGGATGCCAGAAGTTAATATGACCCTTTGTCTCTTTGGTGATAGTTCTCTAAGGAGATATTTTTAAAGGTATGCACCATACATAGATTATTATATATATTATATCAATCTATTATCTATTTAATCCTGCTGGGATGTGGAAGAAAATGTTTAATTCTCATTATTTGTTGCAGCTCCAAGACACCAATCACATGCATATTACTACCTATACCAGAGAAACAAATCCTTGAAATTACTCAGTTGTTAAAGTAATCCAGTCAGAGAATTTTCCTACCCATCCAGTTTGGAAACTAGTGGCCAGGTAGACTGACAGCTTTGAACTCTGATTTCTGATGTGAGAGTTCATGGACAAAATAATGAGGAGTTATTAGTCCAGATTTGTCTGGAATTGCAACACTGTTTCCTCTTGCTGTCCCCCCTCCTACCCAGAGAACATTTACACAGTCTTATATTGAATTTTGAATTGCCCTTGCCAGTGGTGGGCAGAGTTAAATGAGGGTAGTTCACATTTCTCTGAGCTACTGTGTATGTCTGCTGTATATGCAGCAAGATGGTGCTGCTCTGGTTTAGAGAGGTTTCCTTTGCCAATAAAAACTTAATTTTTAGAGTCTGAAAAATTAATGTTGTCAGAAACTGATGGGCCTCTAGAGGTGAGTGCAGTAGAACTGAGTTGACAGTGATGTCTAATTTCTAGGAGAGAGAGAAGTAACCCTGCAATAATTTTACAGCTCCGCACTGCTCTATGTTTCACTAAGAACTAGAGACACAAGGTCAAATAAAAAGAGTCAAATATTGAACAGAGGAGTGAAAAAGGAAGGGGTTTCTTTGAGCAGAACTACAGGAAACCTTGGATGCCTTCCCTTCATACTGAAAAAAAAGGTTCACAACTTTTGAAGTTCAAACAATGTTAAGAATCAAATCTGAACTTTGATATCAACTATAGGACACAACGAGTAAAAAAGAACGTCCATTACTCCAGATTTTTCTACAATTTCTGCTCAGTTTTCATCAGCTGATCTTTTTTTGACCTTTTTTTCTTGATGGCAATTACCAGGTGAAACCCTTGGGACAGCCAGCATAAGCCACACAACTAATACCCGGCTGTTCTGATGCCACTCATTCAACTGATGGAGGCACTGAGCTCTAGGACCAGCCCTGTATACTTTGCAAAGCATTCACTAAGGAGTAAAAGGTGAGGCTGGGAAGAGTCAGGGCTTCTGCAGCCAAAGAGCAGCCACATGAAAGCACAAAGTGTTATCAGCAGTCTAGGATACATGGTCTAGCAGCAGAAAAAAAGACTAAAAGAAAGAAAGTGGCACAATTTAATTGATTACAACAGTGGGAAGATGTCTCAGTAAGCCTTCACATATGTAAAAAGCTACCACAAGTGGCACTAAGACAAGATATAGTGGGTTTAAACTACAGCAAGGGAGGTTAATAAAGAAAATGAGGGCATTGGAATGTAAACAGTAGAGACACACTTGAATGACTTTCTTGGGAAAACTGAGGACTTTGTCTGTGTAAAAGCTGTTTGTAAATGACAAGTTATGCCAACATCTGTTAGGAATTTGATCCTGGTGAGTCTGTGAGCGGAGCCAGATGACTGCTTTTAGATCTTGTTTATTGCCCTTTATTACGTTTTTATTGCCCTTGGACATTATATTCCTTGCTAGATTACCCACTACACATTCCTTGAAAGCTTGGCTAAGTTAGCTTACTTTTTCCTCTCTCTAGATGTTCTAGCTAAAGCAACATATGTGGAACCTGCCATTACCTTTTGTTCACACATTTTTCTGCTGAGGAGACCTGATTTCATCCTCAGCCTCTTTTAGTGCTACCAGAAAATGGGAAGCATGGAAAGATATTTGAGGAGAGTCTCAGGTGGCTAAATGAGAGTGTTTAGTCCCATTTTACACTGGGGATCTGTTTCTAGAGCACCCTGTCTGGCCTCAAGCTGCCACCCCAGGAGGGCACAAGTTGTGTCTGTGTGCCCTGCATCGGTACTCAGACCCTTAAGGGAACCCTTAAGGGCACATCTCAGCATGGGAATTCCACACTTAGCTTTTTGGTAGCCTCAAATTATAGTTAAAAATCTGTTTCTCTAGAGCAGCAACTACTGTCCTACACATGTTCTGACAATATGGATGGTGAGACAGCCCTGATTCAGCAGACTGCACCATAATGTGCAGAGCAGGCAAAAAGTAACACGCGGCCAGGTCAAAAATGGAATAGGCTGAATGCTTCTCTCTGTAGGTGCAAAATAAAACCCCATAGGGGACCAGATCTAAACATTTTTGTTATTCATAGTCCCTCCTCTGGGCAGCACATTCCTTTGTTTGCACATATTAGCTACTGATCTGATAAATAATCCTACTGAAATCAGTAAGATTATTACAATTAATTCATTTTGAGTCCTAATTACTGTGACTGAGTTAGACACACTCACTGCAGTAAGTGCATGACAGAGTTTCTCTCTGCCTTTGCACAGGTGCTGTCAGGAGGATTTTGCAGAAGCAGGGCTGGTGCTTGCAGGTTTTCTCATTTGGTATCAGAATGAAATGTGGTGCTTCCATCTTCCGTGTCTTCATGATGTTATTCTTGGTAACATCCTAAATTAGCTATTAATTTGCTTTATCTATTTTTGATTTGAGGCTCTATTTGTCTAAATATTCCAAATAGAATGAATCATGAGTACCTGAGTTTAATGCTTTCCATTGTATGAGCTGCAGATCTATGCCATTATTTAGTTATACAAGAAAAATAAATATTCTGCACTGTGTGTAGTGATGCAAAGCCATTGAAGCGTTTTTGGTATTGCCTTCAATGGGAGCATGATTAAAATTCTTATAAGTGTTCATTAAAACCTCAAAATACCTGTTGAAGTCTGTGATAATTAGTTCAATTAAAATGGTATTCTGAAAATCAACTGCAGAAATGACAGCCTGGCGTTTGGTGATTCTGTGTAGCAGTTGCTCCAAACTTTACTCAATTTGCATGCTGAAAGCAGAGGCTGTAGTCCTCCCTTCCTTAGGGATAATTGTGAATATAAGCTAATGAGCAATCCCCAACACTAGCAGGCTTCACAGCTCCAGTAAATATACTGAGATAGATTTGTGAGATGGATTTGTGAGCACGGGTGGGTAGAGCTGGGGGAGCTGTGCCAGCCCCCTCCTTTTGTCACCCATCCAGACTCCAAAGGGAACTGCTGAAGTGCACGGGAAGCAGCTCCCACACAACCAGGGTTTGGAGGGAGTGATGCTGCCAAACCCCAGCACTGGCTGCAGCGTGCTGACACCCAGTTTAGCCCCTGCTGCTTAGAAGAATAGAACCAACTTGCCCAGCTTGTGAAGAGGGACCTGCTTCAGGCAGAAAGCATTATTCCACCAGATTTCCCTGCATTTCTGGCTCAGTGAATGCCAAAGTGGTGTTGCTGCGGGAGGAATCTCTGAAGGTGTCTGATTACTGCAAGCTGGGGATGCAGCAGAGTAGAAATTTATCATCTTTGCCACTGCTCTCAAAAAGGAGTGGGCTGAACAGACCCAGAGCACAGATTTTCAGCTGCCAAAGGCCAGGATTAACAGCAGCTAGGCTTTGCCTCTACAGGATGGCTCTGTGCAATCCAGCCCTCCCTGCCCCACAAAAGAGGATTTTTCCAGTAATAAAGCAACTGCCAATAGAAGCCGTTGTTCTCTCATTTGTTCCAATGGATGTGGTACGTTTTTCTTATTTTACTGTGCTTTTACTGTACTTTCTCCTGATTATCGACTTCAATGGATTGGTGACTAGCTTCAGAAAAATCCAGTCTGGTTTTGGTGAAGCTTTTGCCCTAAAAAGAATTTTCAAGTCTGATGTGAAATCTGTGCAAAACTGAAACATCTTGTGTTTGAAACAGGGAAACTCATTTAAGTCTGCCAAGTTTTGCTGTGCAAAATTGGATTATTCCATACCTAATATGCAGTCAAAATTCACAGTTGGAACACACAGAAGCATAGCCAAAGCATGCAATAAAAAGAGCTGTGGGTCTCCTGTATGCTAAAATGAAACAATATTTTGGATGCTCTAGTCTAACATTGGAGCATTTAGTAGTCATTGCACATAGTGGTCTGTTATACCTTAATGTGGTTCATTTTCGAGGCACATAATTTAGGTTTGTTTTTTTTTTCTTTAGCTTAGGAGCTCATTACATGACTTATAAATATTCTGTGTTTCTAGTTCATATTTCAGTTGCTTTTCTTCTGGCTTCTATAAAACCTTACTTCTCAAAGATTTATAAAATACAGTTTTCTTTAGCTGATTCTCTTAGTGTTTGAAAGGGTTAATAATTCTTTTCCTTCTCAGCTAAGCAGTCTCATTTTCAGCTTGTTGCCAAAGCAAAAGGGAAGTTCAAGTTTAGAGATGTGCAATCTAGGAAAGAATGAGTCTTAAAAATTAGTTGAAAACATACACTTTTTGTCCCTTCCGACTTAAAAAAATGAGACAAATTTAGCATTCTGGGACCAGAAAGATCAATCTCTTCCTAATGAGACCAAAAAATATTTGAGAACAAATAAAAGAGGGACAAGAGTAAAGATTGTTGGGATGGCAGGGAAGTTGGGTGCAGCCAGTTACAAGAACTTCTCTGGCAATGTGCTATCCCATAGATCATTGTGATGATGAGAGGAAAGAAGAAAATAAGCCCAGGAAAGATAAAAGTAGAATAAAGACTAGAAGGCTGAATGTGAAGAACACGCATCAGATTGTAAGTACAGATAAACTGTAATAAATCCCAAGGCAGGCAGGTTTAAGGGAAACTGTTCTATCATTATTTTTTTACTTCCTTTCTGTAAAGTCTTATTTGCTGAAAGTTCTTCAGCAGGACTAGCAGTAATATTAGCCCATTAATAACTCCTAAAGCACTGAAATATTTCTTTGCTGCAGTGTCTGTAAATGATGGAGAAGCTTCATGTGTGTAAGTGGTTCTCTAACACCAAACCCTTGAGTTCAGGGAATGAAAGGAACTTCCTTATCATGTTTGACACTCATTGTTTTTCATTTAGTTTCTGTATTTTTTTCCCTCTGATCTTTTAAAGATTATGATATATCCTGGGTTCTGCAAGACAAAAATATAGATCTCTCTCTTTTTAAAATGGTCTGCATTTTTCAACACCATCACCTCAGTGCTTTCAAATTTCAAAATAAAAATCAGAGCTGATACATCTCACAGTGCCTTATTAGGAGACTTATTGTCCTTGTTTCTGGTCTCTGGTAACATGCTGCTGATTGTTAATCACAACTAGTTTCTTTTGGTCTTCCAGAGGAACCTGCAGGTGTTATCTCCCTTCAGGTTCCCTACTCACTTCCCTTTTGCTGGCTTCTTTCTGGTCATCCACATTAAAATTCAAAGCATGCACAGGGCAAAGTCATGGAGCTTTAATCTTGGTCGGAAGTTAGTCCTGGATCCATCATTACTGACACTTGTGGTAATTTGACATTGAAAAAAGAGTTATCCTAGGCCCCAATTCTCATAGCACTGCTGAAGCTGAGCAGTAAATAATGAACTGTACCATCTAATTGAATTAGGCATGAGTGCACCAGGAGCTCTTCTTGAGAATAAGCATATGAAACCATCAGTGAACAGCGACGAACAACCCAGAACTGAGTTTCAAGCTGGACAGCATTGATATTTTAGTTGGGCTCCTCAGGAAACACTCGGCCTTCTTGTAGATCTGGCTTGACCTAGACAGTGCTCAAACTTCTCTTAATTACTTCAGCTTACAGCTACTTAATATGTTTAATTACTAATCAACTAAACACCTCCTGGATGCTGCTCCCTGTGACTTAAAAAAAATTAAATAAAGAAAGCATAATTCAATAACTGCTAAATAATCTTTTATAATGTTACTACAACAGTTTCTTTGTAAGTTACTAATCACAATTATGCAAATGTTAATTAAGGTTATTACTGCTCAGTTTCTATTGACTGGGGAAAAACTAATTCCTAGGCAGAACCAGCCGTATCATGTTGCCTTAGAAAAAATTTAAGTCTCTACACTTATGGAAATGAGAAACCAAGACCCTTATGGTACATTATAGTCATTGAACAGAGGACATATATCTTCTGGAGAACTGTCCTTCCATACCATTTCCATTCCCTATTTATATCTTCTCTTTTCACTTCCTAGCAAGGAATAGGATCTTTCCAAATAACAATAATGCAGTAATGGGGTAGGGAGGATGAAAAGAGTGGAGGAGACGAGAGTTTCCATCTGGGCTGAGCAGTGGGTGTTAGACAGGGTAAGTTCAACCCTGCTTTAACAGCTTCACTGCTTCAGGAGCCACACAGGTGAATACCACATGCCCCTTTCATATTTCTGAGGGTGCCTCTCAAATCATTCCCTTACACTGAACTGTTCCTCATTTTTGCTAGGTTTGATTCCCCTTTTAAATGCTGAAAAAAGTGTAAAAGGTTTGTGCATAGTAAGGAGTCACGAATCCCAATAAGATCACCAAAAATATGGAGAGACTAATATATCACACAGTGTGCAGTATCCACAGGTCAGAAAAAAAAGAGCAAAAAATACTGATGCTTTGCAAACAGTAGCATAGAAATATCTGTAGGAGTAGTAAAGAAAAAAAGTAGAGTAATGCAAGTGGAAGGAAAAAGGCACAAAATTGTCATTTGCCTCAGTGGCACACCCTGTCACTTCGTTGGAGACCTGTGACTGCTCAAGTTGCCCAGCAAGTGGATAAAAAATGTCTTAAAATTTCAGCAGCAGGTTGAGGAGGGTGAAATGAACTGTTGAGGTCCTGGAAAGTGCACGGGCATGCTCACTTACAAGCACGAGCCATTTGTCAGCATTACTGGAAGGTAAGCAGGAGCATCAAGCAAAGCCTACAATTAAGGCCAGAGTGAAATGCTGCAGCCCGTGGCCCTCTTGAGAGAGACTGATTTCAGAGCCAGCAAGGGCAGGAGCATCTAGTGTCCTTTGCTGCGTGCTTCCTGGCATCACCCAGCTCCTCTCCATGCTGCTGCAGAGGTCTCTCCTAGGACACCCTCCTGCTTTGCATCAGGGCACGCGTCAGTCAGCACAGGCACTGGAATCACCTCCTGTGCACAGAGCAGATGATGCCCAGACTGAGCTGAACATGAGAGGTTTGAACTTAGGCTTTCTAATTGAAGCCTTTGGATGTGCTGCTGGGACAGTCATGCCAAAAAATAGGCAGCCACTGATTCAGCAGAACAACAGCTTGCTGTCAGGGCCGATGCCAGCTGCCTCGAGGACTATGTGGAGTCAGACTGAGCCACAGGGCAGGTTCAGACAGACAAAAAAGAGTGGTGTGATGGGGTGAGGTTTTCTCCTCTTTAAACCTACATTTGCCAGCTGAATGACTCAAGTGAGATCTTGTTTTCCCTCCCGGGCAGAGCTTATTGCAATCCCCATGTGTCACAGCAAAGGTCCCACTTGTCTGGCATTGGGAAACCTGAGGCAGAGATAGGACAAGTAACCTGTACCTCTCCCAGTCATGTGCTTCTGGGCACATCTGACAATACCTGCTCCCTTCAGAGGATTAGACTGAGGCTGCTGCAAGTGGGAACCAAATCCTGTCTGTATGCCACTCACAGTGACAAAGGCAAGGCCTTCCTTCCTTCCTTCCTTCCTTCCTTCCTTCCTTCCTTCCTTCCTTCCTTCTCTCACCACTCCCCCATTTCTGGTTTAGTTGTAAATGTCTCAATGAAAGAGCAGAAGCATAGCCAGAGTTTTCACAGCAATATCAGAGCATTATTGTAGTAATACAGAAAATAACCAAGCCTTATCCCATCTACTGAAAAATACCAAATGAAGAGGCAGAAACAGATTCATGGCCTCTGTCTCACCATAGTGATTCAGTCCCTTAATCAAGGGCCATGGCCAGAGCTGCAACCTGTCCTAATTTAATTCAGGTCTGTTGCTACCATTGTCCTTTAGATGAGTCTGCCCTGCCCAGCAACAAATGTAGTTCTTTTCTCTGAGCTCCAGAAATTCTCCCTTCTTGGCTTAGTTTTGGATGTTGTGTACATGGAGTCACATCTTTAATAAATATGTTTAATTTAACCTCAACTCAGTCAAGCCCCTAGGTTTTGGGATGTCTGCAGATTCTTTGTTAGCTACTGCCTATATTTTAAAAGCATGTGGAAAGTATCAAAATCTATTGATCCCTTAGGACATTCAATTTGCCTCATTAGTCAAAACAAAATGCACATATAAACACACCTCCTCAAGTGAAGAATATCTAGGAGAGCTGCAACCAGGCAAGCTCCAGTTTCTACTGAATAAATGCTGTAATTTCTTTTGAAGAGCCTGGTGATATGAAATTATGAACCACTAAGCTTTGTGCTAAATTGACTATCCATTTTTGTCTTGCTGGTTAATGTTGCATTCTGTGATTATCTAGTTTCATCCCCTGATTTTGGCCAAAGCAGAATAATTTTAGCACAAACCACAGCATCTCTATTCATCAAAGGCCAGAGAGTTTAATTGTGGCTGGTCAGTGGCAAGCACTTAATTCTGAGAAGGGGAAGACCAGCTCCATGTGTGCTGCATCAGTGTTCTTCTCCAACACGTTAGCTGCAGTTCTAATTTCCCACTCAATCCATTCATAGAAAGAGCTCTTAATCCTGCCTCCTGACCTTTTTAGTCACTCTTCTCCCCTTATCCCCTCAGTTTACACTAACTACCAAGTGAGAAAGTGCCCTAGTCAGAGCCAATAAAGCCCTTGTAGGAAGCAGAAAGCAACACGGTCCATGTCCCTGCAGTGAATGAAACAGCGCTCTGTGGCGTTAGAGTGACAGCTCTGGCACGAGGCTGAGAGGGAGCACAGCACTCTTCTGCAAACCCACACCAGTGTGACTCAGCTCTGAGCTCCAGTGACCATGACAGAAGTACAAGGACAGCTTCTTTGGCTTGCTCGACATTCAGAAGACCAAAAAGCTCATATTTTACCACTTCATGATTGCAGCTACTTCAGCCCAGGTGCGTAAGATGCCTGCCTTGGAAAAAGAAGGGCAAGGTTTCTTTTCAGCTTTTTAAGACTGGCATGTATGTAGCTCTTTTTTTCTGGTGCAAGCAAGAGAATCTGGTACTATCCCAAGACAATGACTTTCAGGGACTAATATAAGCTAACAACCTGGGTAGAGAACCCCTATTATTACATTTTAGATTAATGGCATGATTTAGACTACCTAGCAACTTTCAAATCTTGGTCTGAATAATGACTGTTAAAGTTCCGGAGCATGTTTAATATAAATAATCAATTAATGAAAAACATAAAAGTTCTATATTTTGAGCATAACCTTTTGTAACCTATCATTTGCTAATAATTAATAGCAAACAGTTCATTGTGATGGGATCCAAAGTGCTGTAACCTGATCAGTCCTCTTGATTGTTTTCTATTTTAATGTAGAAGAATTAATCTTTCCCTGAAAAGAGCAGTCCAAAAGATGAGATGTATAAAGAAGGGCATGGAAAAAATAGAATCACAAAGAAAAATAAGAAGAACTCAAATACATAGACACTTCCATAGCAGTAGGAATGAAAAACAACAACAACAAAAAAATCTTCAAGTAACAATTCTCCTATGAAAATGCCTTTAGAAAAAATCTCAAAATTCCTTCCAAGAGACACACTAATGCTGCCCAGCACTTCATCAGGAATCACAAAATGACACCTATTTTAATCCACATAATAAAAAGCCAACAGACTTGGCAGCCACCACTATGTTCACAATACACTGTCTAGAACTTCATGACTCAACTCGGGGTGTGAGGTTCCTCCTGAAGCAGGAGCTCAGACCCCTGTTTTCAGCTGGAATCTGGCAGCACTGTTGTGATGACACAGAACTGAACTACACTTTCCAAACTGGCAAGTTAAAAAGAAAAAAACACTGTTCATGAATAAATTCAATACAGCAGGAAAGGAAAAACTAAATCTTTATAACCAGTTCCCCACTGCTCATATTACAAAACCAGTGAAAAGCCATTTTCCAAATGCAACTGCAGACCTGAGTGTTTTGTCTTTGACCAAGCCCCAGCACACACTGGCTGTAAGCCTGACCTTGGGCCAGGTCCTACAGTGGGTGAAGTTTAAAGCAGGGCTGGAGCAGACTGACAGGTGAGCTGTGCCAGGTCTGGCCCCTGCGTTCACCACTGCTTTTCTCTCCATCTCTTGCAGGCAGCTGGTGCATGGCCCCCTGGCAGTGCCCCCAGAGCACGCTTGTGAGCAGAGGACTGCCCTCTGTCACGTCATCACTTTTACCTACAGGAAAAAAATCTCGTATGGAGAACTGTGTAGGGAGAAAGAGATGCTTTTCACTTCCAGTATGAAAGGAAGAGAAGTCCAAGATAAACTGTGCCATGTGGACTGAATGCTGGATTAGGCAAACGTGCAGCTGGAGAGCAACTGTGAGTGAGCTGGTTCCTTGGGACAGCTCTGACAGGGTTGCAGGAGATAGGGGGACGGACCAGACAGGTGAGGTTTGCTTAAGGTTATTCAGGAGGTCAGTGGCTCTGCCAAAAACATGATTTAAGGCTGCCTATCTCCTGTCTAACACTTGATTTTTCAACTAAATTCCTCTGCCCATTCCACAAATAAACCCTGTCTTTTCCTCTGCCTTGTATGCACTCCCGCCTGCTCCTACTTAAAAATCAAACCAAATGATTCAGAGGACCATGAATAAGAGAAGGTAAATTAATGGCCCTCAAAGAATAAGAAGTGTGTGCATAGAGCATTCATATCAGCAAGAGGAGTAAAGCAACACAGAACTTGTAAAAGAGAGATTTCTATCTTGAGTATTTGTGAGCAATGATGCTGGGATCTATTATTGTCTCTTTCTATTTTTATTTTGTTCCCCCCTTTTCACCTAATAACAATTGTTTTGTGTAACTTCTTTGTTTGAAGTCTTGGGAGAAATGAATAAAACACTTAAGCACTTTTGTGTGAACAAGTCTCGTGTCCTTCCTATTATCTGATTTGTAAACAAAACTCCACAATTTCATACCCATCCTTGTACTTTCTACTTCACCTCTGAACTCTTCTCCTTCCCTACCTTGCAGGGCATGTTTCCATCACATGTATGCACCGTGAGCTGTGCAATGATGCCCCACATCACTTCAGTGCTCCTGGAGCAGAGCTGCAATGCCTGCAATAACTGCAGCACTCCCACAGAACACAGCTCTTCTTTACCTAAGAGTCCCAGGGGGGGCTGTCAGCTGCCAAGGATCTTCCTGAAAGAAAGAGGAGCTGAGAGAAACCTGATTGACTTTTAATCGGATAGCATATGGTGCCAAGGAGAACAAAGAGGCCATATTGACATTTACCAAATTAAATGGTTAAGTAGGCTGGAACAGGCCTGACGCTGATGGCAGACCTACAGCAACAGCCCACTGGGCACTGCTGTTTGCAAAACATGTGCTGAAGTTTGGACACTCCTTGCATCAGTGGTGCGAGGGAAAATGAAAGGATAGCAGATGGCAGATTGGCAGTTTGTAGGGAGATACAGCCTGGCTTGTCTTACTATTTTGCCATAACTAAATCAATATTTTATTCCCTTGTTCCCAGGCTGAAAGTGCCCTGGCTTGTTTGGTGTGTCATAAAAAGAGTTGCTGTACAGATTTCAGCTGTCGGCCTGCTAAGTGGGCTCTGGTCAGCAGCAGGCACTGCCTTTGTTAGACTTCATTACTTGGGAAAGGAGTTGTCAACAGCTGTACCCAACTGCAAATCTTCTGTATCAGCACTTTGGAAAACATTTGCAGTTTCAACAGAAACATCAGCAGAAGGAAAGAAAAGCGGTTTCTTTTTTAAAATCAATTTGGTTTTTGGAAGACAAGCGAACATGCCAGCAACTGAGATGGCTTTACTGCTTGATAGGACAGGCCAGCAACAGAGAGGTGGCAGAAGTTTCCTCAAGCTCTTCTATCTCACTCTCTCTTCCTTTATGCTGAGTCTTTTAACATGAATATTTGACTTTATTTCAAGGAAGCAAAGTCTTCAATCTCACCATTCTCTGTTTCAACTTTCATGCTGCACATTAGCTCAGAGTGCCCCTTCTTGGGGCCCCTATTTGACCATGCCTCAGTGTCACACACATGGCTTATATTTTTCTTTATCTTCCTCTAACAGCTTCACTGTGCTCATCTTTCAAAGACCACAAACCTCTCGGAGGGCCACTATGTCAGTACTGGGACACCAATTCTTGAAATTGTCCTTAGGGTTCATTAAGGCTTTGCAGTCTGAAGCACAGCTGAAGGCTCTGTGCCGAAATTCAGACCTTTGCCTTTCATTCTTCTGCCTGGGCACAAGGCATTCAAAGTTGTGAGTGAAATTACCCTGAAAATCTCAAGCCAGTCAGCATCAAAGGGTAGATTAGATCACAAAACAAGCCTAAGCTGTGAAAATACCAATTTTCTTTGCATAGGAAAATTTCAGAATCTGGATGTGCAAGATGTTTTCAGGCATAACAACAGTTATTAGAATAACAGCCTGCATGCTGTACAGATAAAACATATTACTATAATAAAAGTCAAGAAAAACATATCCATGTGAATGATGGTTTTGCTGGGTTTGCTGCTAACCTGAAGAATCTCACATTAATTTTTATTTGGGTTGTCCTAAACCAGAAATTATGACTACTTTCTTCAACAACCACAATCACCAATCTGGAAATATACTGTTGGGCTGAATAAAACATTTTTTTTTTTACTTACAGAATTGTTTCTTTAGAGGTTGTACTCTGGTTTACTGTTGTTGATATTTTCTCTCTTATTTTGGTTTTGAACAAATACAGCCATTACAGAACAAGAGCCTTTTTTTTTTAAAGAAATCGTTGAACAGTTTAATTTCCCATCTATGTTTCCATCCAAAACTATTTTCTTACAGATTCAAATGAGTTTTGGCATCTACAAAATTGAATTTCCTGACCAATTTTGGATCACACCCCAGTTAACTTTCTCCCAAATCTGATCAAAATCTCCAGCTAATACTTACTCTAGGTAAAACAACAGTGAGACAGCAAAGACCTCAGGGTGACAGCAAAGAAAGATTTTTGGATTTTGTATGATGTATCTTTAAATCAAAGAGTCATTGCATGTTTGTGTTTTTTTCCATTCACTCACTTGCTTTCTGTGTTTGAGATTAATATTACCTTTGTTCATTTTGAGGGGATGGGGGTGGATTTGTGACTCAGGATTCAAGCCCTTAGAGCATTAACTGTAAATTAAAACAGATGCTTTCCTGAAGATAACACAATCAAATCAATATGGAGCCAAAGGAGCCCCTCACATGATGAAAGCTGGTTTTAAAGTACTGTAAGCCTTTTTTGCTGTTCAGTCCATCAATTTCCTTTTCCTGCTCTGCTCTGATACAGGACAAGTTGAGGCCACTGACCCTTTTGCAGAGTCCAACATGGAAAGCTCCCCATGAGACAAAAATTATGGCCAAAGGAGACAGATCAGTGGGGGGTTTATGTGCTGTGTGGGACAAGGTTAAATTGGTTTTAGCTGTGTTTTATTGTTCTGTGTTGCAAACTACAGTCAGATTCTCGTGTGCAGAGCTCAGAACCAACACAAACACGGACAAGGGGGGACCCAGGGTGGCTCACAGGTACCAGCAGCATCAGAGGGGTCTGCTCCACACTTCCTGGAGCACCTGGAAAAGCCACATGCTGCCTCACTGCAAAGCCATTTTTTGGCCATACCCTGCTTCAAAGAAATCAGGCTTTGTGCTGTGGCCACTCTGCAGACCAGCAACTTTTTGGCAGGGCTGCAGAATTGCAGGGACAGCTGCCCTTGAAAGCACAGGGTCACAGATTCCAGCAGGAAGAAAATTTCAGGCAGAACTACAATTAATGCTTGCTCTTTGTCATGAGATTACAGGATAACTTCTAATGCGTCTTTTATTCTGAAAGTAAATTTCTGACCCCGTGTTTTCAGGGAAACTCTGCAAGATATCACTCCTGAAAGATCAGGAATAAGGTAACAACATAAAAAGAATGAATTTTAAAACTTTACAGTTTTAAAAAAGTTAAACTCAAAACTTTTAAGGCAATCTTATAACCACGGAGATCAAGATAGTATTGAAATAAGCAGAGTGAAAATAGTTTGCTCTGTTTTAGCTTTTCTATCTATTTTTATCTCTTCCTGGTTTGGCTTAATTATTTCTGTTTTCCCCCTTCCTCTAACTAGCAAAGCATTGAATTCTTTTCCCCTGGGCTTAGCTCTTAGTATTTACAGGCTGGCTGTCTCAGTACTAACTTTGTAGTTTGTTTATTCTTGACCTGGAAAGGACATTTTTCAATACCTTTATGACTAAGCAAATAGTAAAATTAAAAAAAACCCCAAACAACAAAGTTTTCTACTACTGAATGAAACATCTTATTTGTGCATATTCTGTAAAATTCTGCTTTTTAGAGTAATTAAAGTCTTTAGAGCTTGATAGTTGTAAATAGAGATTCTTACTGCTGCTAGAATTCATTGCAACTTTAATTCATTGTTATGATTGCAGAGCTAGTATCTATTTAAAAAATGACAATTTTAAAAAATGTTCATCCTCATTTAAATTTTAAAAAATATTTATGTTTTTAGTTGGAAAGAGTCTATGGAACCGCAGAGGCTTTTCTAAATTTTATTTTATTTTATTTTATTTTATTTTATTTTTATTTTTTTTTGGTAAATGGATTCAAGTTTTCAATTTAAGACTTAATTTGCTGAGCAACATTTTCAGAAAAAAAAGTATTTTCTGCTTCTCATTTTAAATTTTACTCCCTTTCCCTTCATGCTTGATTTAGTCATAATTGCATCTAGGTTTAAAACTTCCTTTATTACAGCAGAAGTTAGTTAACTCACTTAGCTCCAAAGGCATTGATCAAACATTATATCCATAGCAACCCATATTGGCAGCTTCCCACATTAGCTCTCCAGCTTGGCACCCAGTTCCATATCAATATATTTGCAACCTGAGTCATGAGAGAAAAATATTTATGGAAGTTGTATTCTGCAGTGTAAACATGAGGTGCTGTGCCCAGAGCTGCCACCTGCACAGAGCATGCACAGCATGGTGTATCCTCTTCAGCTAGCAGACATTGTAGAGAGCCTTTTGTGTAGAAAGAGAATGGGATTAAAATACCCCATAAAACAAGGATTCATATTAGGAAGAAACATTGCCTAATGTGCATGCAATTTATGTGAGAGCTTTCTGGACACAGGCATGTGGGACAATACTGTACTTCAGTAAGCTGGATTTTAACAAAACAAAGGCCACACAACCTACAAAGGCTTTACTTGCAATCTTATTCTTTACCTGTCAAACCCTAGATTTTTATATTTTAACTAAGACTAACTGATAAGTTTTGATGTTTCAAACACTAGTGTCTCTGTTCCTAGGATACTGCAAACCACAACTGAATTGAAAAGCAGTTTTACAAAGCTCTGAAAGCCAAAGAGCAGATCACACATTTTGCCTGAAGCTACAGAATCTACTTCCACAGCAAAGAAAAAGCAGAAAAGAGGAGATATTCTTAAGATCTTACCAAATGAAAATGTACACTAATCTGAAGGATGCACAATGAATGTAGAAGGAAATGCAACAAGAGTCCATATTCAAGATGGGAATGGGTGGATCTTCTTTGAAGTGTCAGATAATACAATAATCTTTGTTATTAGTATTATTAAAATTATTTACAAGCTATACTAACTATCCCTTCTTACAATCTTCTAGAGTTTATTCCTTAGTAAGCTATCATGCAGGTCTGGAAATTTGCTAGTAGAAGTGTGTCTCCGGGAAGAATCAGAGAGAGAGAAATAATAAATTGTCTTCTAGATTTGTTCTGGAAAGATGTTTCTGTTTATGTGCTGTATTGTGGAGTGACAAAATGCTAGGTGAAGATTATCACATGCCTTCCAGGAGAACAAAAAGGGTTACACCTATACTGTACTTTGACAGCAAACATATGATACTTTGGTTTGGGGTCGCAGGAAATAGAATCTGTGGTGAGATCTCTGCTTATGATTTGTACTCCTCTCCTTCCTTGTTTTAACTTGGGGCACACACAGACTGTCCTTCAGATGAGAAAGACAAGATCTGGCTTGACCCCCAGTACAAAGAGTTATATAGCCCTCACAGCAGTGTGACTCATGAAAATAAACTCCCCTGGATCCCCATCTGCCATACATTATCCAGCAGCAACTTGTCCTTGAAATGAACTAAGCAGAGGTTTCCATCTGGCCAGCGACCAATTAGTCAGTTTGCATGTGACCTTTTGCCTTGTGATTGCTTTTCAATGAAGTCTCCAAAATCTGTATTGTTCTGGGTAGGAAACATCTGAAATCACTTTCCAAAGAGAGCTTGGCACCTCCCCACTATTATACCATTGTGCAATTTAAAATACATCATCTCACTTTTTGTTCCATCTATTTGATCTGCAGCCCTCCTTTATCCTTGCAGCCACTCCTCTGGAAACAAAGAGATCTCCTATTCCTTTTGAGACTGAACTAAAACTGCTGTCCCCAGGAGTACTTCTCCTGGATCCAAATATCCAGCAATCTACAATGTACAGAGACAGCCTGTCACCATTTCTAAGGGACAGGAAGGAAGAATCTTAAAAGTCAACTTTTTTTTTCTTAATTTTGGACATATGATGGTGGATCGTAGTATATCAATAAGGTTGAACTTGCAATCCAGTCCCAGAGGTCATAGAAATAGCTTTATTTTTACTTGAAGATCCAAGCCAAAATAAGCTGTATCAACTACTTCTATTGTTAATATATAGCAAAACATACACAATTTATTTCAAATGAGACCAGTTCTTAAAAGTGTGTTAATTTTTTTCAACCTTACCCCCTGATAAAACAACTAATAGGGTGAATAGTGTCTATCAATGCCTGCATTTGAAGACAGCCAAATGGTTAAATACTGGCATTAAAAAGAGCAAAGTTTGCTGAACACAGTTTACAGTGTAGTATTTGGTAAGATGCCGTAAACTTTAATGTAACTGTAATCTGTGAAGGAGTTATCTTAGTTTTAGATAAGGATTTTTGTATTATGATGCTGCCTTAGAAATTTCCTTTTTTTTAAAAAAGAGTTTAAAGTTCTTAGTTCATCTTAGTTTCTTGTAAAATGATTTAATAATACATAGGATGCTAAACTAGCACCCACTCTCTATCAGAAAAATCAAACATATATCCTTTAAAACACCTTTAAGCAGGTAACAAGGCAACATTATAATTTCCAACCTCTTACAGACTAGAAATGGAGAAAAACCCCATCCCACGTGATTGATTATTTACAGTTCTTCTCCCTTTATGGTCCCAGGATTGATTAGACTGCCTTTTGCTCCTTTCTAAACTTTTCTATGATGGTGCAGAAGTGTAACCTAGTGATCTACTCAGAATATTTCTGGCATAGGTCAGTTGAAGGGCACACCATCTTTCAGCATATCTAACTGGCCATTGTGTGTTGCACCAAGTTACTCTCCTCATATGCCTGTAGAACATGTTTTGCTGTGTAGAAGTTAAATCTAATAAATCTGGAGGGCTCACACCACTGAATATATCTTTTCTAAGGTGCAGTTTACAAGCAGTCACACACTGTAAAAGAAGCATTATGATGAAAAATTTCAGGAGTCACAACTTAGACATGTAGTGCAAGATGTCATGCAATGGCAGAAAACAGCTCACTCTCTTCAAGCAAAGTCTGGGGGAAAACACCTCAGGAGGTATTTTCACCAACATATGGTACATTGGCTGATCAGACAGTGATGTCTTTATCTTTTGGCTTGGGTTCAGCTCTTCTGCCTTCCCACAGCTTGTACTGCCAGCTTAAGTTGCCAGTGAGTCATGTTTAATGCTTGCAAAACACTTTGTCTGATGCTTACCTTCATGAAGTACAAACAGTTTATGGATTGCCCTAACTGGTTCTTGAAATCTCCGCTCTGCGCTCGAGAGGGCAGGGAGTGATTAGCACCTCTTCTGCTATTTTGTGCCATAGAAGAATGGCTTCAACATGACAGGTTCTGTCATCTCTACATATTTTGTATGATACAACTGTGGTGGAGCTGTCTGTCCATCTTTACTACCAGAGAGTATTCACTGAGAGTGTGACCAAAGCTGGAGCTCCCTGGAGCCCTATGTTCAAAGCTTGGTGAAGATCTGGCAATGATTATGCACCTGGTTTGGCACTCAGAAGGATGCTCACTCCTCCTGCTCTCCCTCTGGCAGCTCTTGCCTGCTCCCTGCATACTTCTTATCTGACTGGGCTTCCAGCAAGTGCATGCATTCGTACTGAAGCTCAAAACGGGCACCAAAGGGCTTTGTGGGCTTCCATCAGTCCTAAAGGGGTTGAGACAGCAGCAGTGTCATGAACAGTGTCACTACCCCACTTTAACAGGGTAAAAAATATGATGAAGAATAGAGAGGAAAAGACAGGAACCACACAAGAAAGTACAGCAACAATAGCAATGGGGAAAATCAGAGGTAGAGGAAATGTGGTGAGATCCTATGTCAATTAAAAACAGAAATGAAAATACTGGTGGGAAGTAAATGAGAAGACCTAGAGTAAAGCAGAAGCAATTGAGGACTTAATGAGGGAACAGAATGGCTGACAGAACCCAACAGAAAGGCCAAGAGTTATTGAAGCTAAGGACAATCTGCAGGAAACTCACAGGAGGTTTCCCCTCTGCTAAGAAACTGTATCCATCTGTGGCTCCCTGGTTAGCTCAGACTGCTCTGTTTTCCCAAAAGTGCTTGCCCAGTCTTCCAATGCGCCTTGCTGAAATTTCTGCCTCTCCACATCTGCTGTTTCTGCCCCAGGGAATTCTGTCAAGCATTTCAAGTCTCCATCTGATGCTGTTCTCTTCTGCCAAAACACTGTTTAGGAAAACCAATGTCTATGGCTGTGCACACAATATAGGTAAACACTCAAGTCAGTCCATTAAAGAAGCTGCAGAAAATGTCATATAAGCTGCTGCACAAAGCTCATTGGCCATGCCATGGGGAAGAAGCAGTCTGCATCTTTCACAGGGCTCACAGAGACCACCCTGTGCACAAGAAGATTTGGAATGCAGAGTTGTTGCCCTCTGTAAAGCTCCACACCACCCCTTGCACTACATGGTGAGGAAACCCAATACATTTTTCCTTAGCTGAAAGCTGACATAAAACAACACCAGACATCCATCGGAGATGACTTCAGGGGTTGCAAGTGACCAAGGGTCACTGCATTAACACATTTTAATTAGGCGTTTTCTGAAGGAAGTTCTATGTTGTCAGGAATTCAGGTTTCAAAAACTCAGCATCAAAGCAAAAGAACTTGCATTACCAGAATGACAAATAAATATCACTGAAGCATTCCCTAACAATAATGAAAGGGCTGATAGCTGAGAAATATTGAGCCAAATTCACTTAGCTCAGAAGCCCTCAAGAAATTGGTGTAATTTGTCAGCTCATAGCTACATGAGTGGAAAACTAAATGTAATGCTTGATAGTGAGAGTTACTTGCACACAGAAGACAATGGAAATCAAAAAACAGTTCCTGGAGCCAGGAGATATGAGCAAAGATTGGGGTTTAGCTGTATCAAAGAGTATAGTCTGAAAGGAAGAAAAAGTAAATAAGGATGTAGTAAATGTCCTGATATACCAAACAGTTTCTATTGAATTCCAAAAGAAATAGAAGTTGGCATAGTCCATTATCTAGAAAAACCCCACATTTTTAGTTCAAATGCAGCTATTTTTCACAAGGTCAAAAAGACTCAAATCTACTAGGAACGAAATATGAACAAAAAATAGACTAGCTGAAATTGCATTCTGAATTTATTCATCATTCATTTGATCACAGATGGCATATAGTTCAGCAAGGATCTGATTATGTGATAAATGGTTGGTTACTGGTGTAGCAGCAGAAGATACACAGCACAAAGAAAGTGCATTTTTACCGTATTGTTCCTGAAAGCTGATTTTATCGATGTGCAAAGGGTAACTGGAGAAGGGCTGATGTTAGGATCAGTAGCTTCCCAGAAAACCTTAAAAAATTGCAAGTCCTGGCAGAATTAAGATATCAGCAATTATTAGTGAGTACTGAACTAACTTCCTTATACCTTGAAAAAGGATGGGACTGATGCCACTCTTCAGATGAGGTGTAAAACTTATCTCATCTTGTCCTCAATTATCCCACCAACCTTTTTGCTTGAATGGGGATTCAGTCCCAAAATCTTGACCCAAGTGCCTCTTGGAACACCTCAGACAACCCAATAATTTCAGCTTTATTCCTGTTGCAATATGCCCCTTGGCAGGCAGCACTTTGCAGTCCCAGAGGAGCTGTGTTTCAGCAAAGCATGAAGTCATTCTTAGGGAGACAGGTCAAGTTTTACAAGGCACTCAGGAATGAGATCTTTGAGGATGAAAGATGTTATATGATTCTGTTGGTAAGAGGGAGAGATTCAGAGAGTTCAGCCAAATAGTGATCCTCTGACCTGACCATTCTCTGCTCTGCTGCTTCTTCTTTCAATGTATTTTCTGCTCATTGACCCCCATAACTGAGGGGGGGCAAAACCAAAAATTGGGTAACACCAAATCAATATGTTGAAGTTCTCCCTGTAACAGGACTTATTATTTATCCAAGAGAAATGAAGAGAGAGAGAAATGGGGGAATCAATTGCTTTTAACCCGTGAGTATGATGAGTTGACCTCAGCTATATTTCTAACCTAGCTGGTTTTTATAGGTGTGCTGTCAAGTGGGGACACAGCTGCACTGTGCCTGGAGGGGAAACAAGGTTAGCAGGACAGCAGGCTTCTGATGTAGTGCCTCCTAGACTCTCCAAAAATCTATGTCAGACATATGCAGCTGTTACTGCAGCTACTTCTGGTAGTAAGTTGTGCCGTGGCTTTGCCTAATCCTGCATTAAAGCTGTTGCTGCTGATACACTGGGCAACTATGGCAGCACAGAGCTCAGGACCCATTTGAAAAACAGGCCAGGTTTTTGGGCACCTGGGCTTCACATCAGCCCCCATGTTCACTGCTTAATGGCCTTAATGTCACTTTACAGCCAGCACTACACAGCAGACACAGTCTGTGAAAGCAAAAGTATGAGCACTGGAATTTATGGTGGGGGTACTCCAAGGCACTCCAAGTTATACCTACTCCAAGGATGGTTTTGGCTTTGCATCTTTATGGGTTTTTTTGAGCTGTGGAATATGCTTTCTTGGCTGTAACTCTCTTCTCCAGCCCCAAATTATTTCTAGTTATTTTCATAGGTTATAATTGTTAAAATTCTCACCACTGAGGGCTTGTACCTTCCGGACAGTGTTCACAGATTTATAAGTTAGAAAAAATATTTTAAAAAAGCAATTGTGGTTAAACAAATAGGCTCTATGGAGGCATAATGAGGGAACCACACCAGCTCTCTGCACCCTTCCACTTTATCTTTCTATATGACACAAGATTCATGTTATTCCTGAGGCCCACAGAGGAAATAGGACAAATCATTATCTAGTTGCACTTCTAGCTGAAAGAAGAAATATAGAAGGTTTCCATGACAGAAAAATGCAGTGAAATCTTTTGGGTTCCTTCCAGCAACTCAGTCTCTTTGAATAAAGATGATAGATGTGATCACAGAGAGTACAGGATGGATGAGGACAGCAGTGCATCGTTTTCTGGCTGCTGCCCACTGCTTTGCTCCTGTGAGTGGGCTGGAGAGGGGAAATATGTAGAGAGTTGCCTTTGATTTTATGCTCTCTCATCAATGCAGGAACCCCAGCTGGGAAGCTACAGGCAGCACAAAACCAAGCAAACCAGAGAACCTGGTCCTTATGCAAATGTTTAAAACTAGCCATGCTGTTGCCATATGAAACAATACCCTGACATTCAAAAGTTAAGGGAAGTATTTTATTGTGATCACCAAGATTAAGTAGGCTTTCAGCCTAAAAAAGGTTTGATGTCTGATGTTCTAGATTCTCAGGCAATCCTTATGATAAAGATTTGTACTTCTCACCATAGCACATTGCAAGCAATATTTATATCTGTGGTACATTTTTACAATAATGATACTTATCATAAATCTGTACAGTGAATAAACTTTAAAGACATGGTCTGAAGAGAAAGCCAAAATACTTAAAAAAAAAGAAGAAGCCCGAGAGCTGCTTTTACTGTAGAGGAGCATTTCTAGTAAATCACATCTCACTACTGATTAAAGTTCCGCCATCTGGAGTTCACCAAAGTGGCATCTGGCATTCCAACAGTTTTAGGAAATATGCTGGAGCTATAATAATAAAACTGAATATCCTGGTTTAAAATAGGCAGTTTCTCCAGCTGATCTTTTTAAGAGATAAGCTCCAGTTCCAGCAGAAGGCTTGGCACAGAAGTGATGATACTTGCTGAAATTCTGTGGCTGAGGTTGCACTGGAGGTCCACTGGCTGAACATAATTCTTCCTTCTGGCTTTAAAATTGTGGTTGAAGAGTCTCACCTAAGTTAAGTACTTTAAGCATGTAAATATAGAGGAGCCCCCTATTGCCCAAGGCCATGGGCACC
Organism: Promerops cafer; assembly: GCA_013398275.1. NCBI lineage: Eukaryota > Metazoa > Chordata > Aves > Passeriformes > Nectariniidae > Promerops > Promerops cafer. The sequence goes on along the minus strand of VZSE01004122.1, from coordinate 2,097,003 downwards.
TCCAGAGCATAACTGAGCCCCATTAAGGCATGAGCTATCTCTGAGAGTGCCTACTTTCCATTCTTTATTGAACACAGAGTCTGCGCTCCTAAATTATTTACAGTTAGGCAGAATGCATGTGGGTCTATGACTATGCATACTGTAAAAAAGATGTGATCTTAATTAAGCATTGCTCAACCTATTGAATTATCTCTGCAATTTACAATTAGGCTAATTAGGCCCCTGATCAAAAAAATTATTGATGCTAAACCTTCAAATGTGTGTTGATATCTGATGTTCTCAGGTACATACAGTCCTGTCTGACAGCCGTTCAAGCTCTCCAAAGGTCTTCCACCCATCCAAGACTTCCTCAGTCTTGCCAGAGCTAAGTCACCCAGAAGCTGCTTCTGCCCATGCAGCACAGAAAGATCCACAAAGGAGATTTTTACTCATCTGATGAGGTTAGGGGTGCTCTGATGCGTAGTCATGAAAAACAAAACCACATACATCGCTTACATTTTATAACACAGTGATAAAAAGGGAGAAATATGAGTTGATTTGCCCCTTCTTTCTTTTAAATAATAGATTAGTTGCTAAACTCACCACAGAGAAGGCATGTGACTACTCTGGGAGGCTGATTCCATTTTCTGGAACCAAATAAGACATGTACACTAGGCTTAAATGAATTAAGTGCAAATAGTCTATTTACATTGAGAGGCTTTTGTTATTTGGATTTCTTTACACTACAAGAGGAGATGCCTGGTTCTGGCATTGCAATAATTGCAAATAATCACACATCAAAACTGTATTTTACTGAGTTATCTTTTTTTTAGTCTTGTTCTGCAGCCGTCCTCCCAAAAAAAAGTGTCCCATGCAATACACAGGTTTTTAAACAACTTCTGTTCAGAATTTATTATTTCTGTGCTCCTTATGTTTCTTTTGGAATCATGCATCGGCTTGTCAGTGATCCATGAATTAAACTGACAGTGATTGGAGCAGTACCAGTTCTACTGAGCACAATGTATCTCTTCTATTGATGATGTCAGTTGTGAAAATACAATTAGCAATTTATGACCAAACTCCCAACGTTTCATAAGTGCATTTCCTCCACAATAATTTGAATAAACTTGTTCACATGTATATTTACAAACTCTTTGAGAAAAGATCAGTGCTAGCTGGACTGAACCTCAGTGAGGTATTGTGCATTCAAATGTCACCTTTTGTGAGAATACATACTGGAATTTCACAACAGCCATCAAGCATTACTTGTATTTGAGTAATAGCAAGCAAAGTTCTGCTTCTGTATTTCAGTGCAATGCATAGTAGTATATTAAAAAACTTAAAATAGGAAAACTAAATTTTCTGTGAGCCTTCAGTAAATTTTTTTTGTAATAGCAATATCACAGACTATTTGTAGTAGCTTGAATGTGACATTGAATGTGTGCAATGAATTTTTTCCCTTGTCATTTTTCTTTCAGTCTCTCTTGTGTAGCTGTAACCTTTCCTGCTTCTCTTTTCTTTACCTTCCCTAACACATGCACTCTACTCTTGTCATTGTGAAGCAGCATACATTTCTGCAACTTGTTATCCTGAAGAATGTAAAAGTATTCTTCAAAGTGAGTAGTTTTACTTTTAGTGATTAGCCCACTGCAACACAGTCGGTCTGATTTTACCACTCTTGGGGTAGAAATTACAATGCCATTGAACAATACACAAGTCTGTGGGTTGTTTTTTAAGTTGAGGTCAGCAGCTTGTGTGCAGGATTCTTCTTGTGCAGTGGAAGACATCTGTAGCTGAGGTATGCAGATGTAATTGCCCAATGCAGATGCAACTACCCAAACTGGAATTTTGCCAGGACATGAGGATCAACGTGTTTACGAAATGTGTCATGGAGTTGTTCCCAATAAATATTTGGCTCATTTTTAAAAATATCACCCTAATGATAACAAAACCCCAGAACTACTGGAAATCATGGAATCTCCTTGGGGATGTTCCAGCACCAACCATGCCCAGGTCTCACTTGTGATGGGATCTTTCCCTCACAGCTGGGAGTGCAGAGGAAAACCCTGTACTACAACCCTGGCTTCCTTCTGCGAGCAATTCCCTTGCATGAGGAGGAAACAGTCTCCATTCTTTATATTGTTTTAATAAAACGTTTTCCTCTACCTCCTATTCCACTGCAAACTTACAGCAATAAAAAGCACATTTAAACTTCTTCAGTTACATTTCTCTGTTTTGTGTTTCTTTTCTTCTGATCTTTTTGCTTTCATCTGCTGACTTTATTATACCAATTTAGCTGCCACAGATGGTTTTTTCCCCTTTTCTTTTAATGGATATGGCATAGAAAAGAACTGCTTCTGACCTTCTGCCCACAGCCTGTACTTTTTGGTGTATCCTTTCCCCCCAACCATCTCTTCAAGTGACATGCAATGAATTTTGCAATACTGTGCAATGCTGACAGCTCTTCATCAGCAGACCAAGTTCCCATTCAGCATTGCAGGTGGTATGCCAGGCCATCTGATCAACCAAGGCAAATTGTCACATCTTCATTGATTTTCCTGAAATCAGCAGAGCTTAACAATTTAATTCAGCTGGATAAATAGACTGCTGAATTCCCAAAGTACACTCAGAGACTAAGACTGGGGGGCTTTTTATAACTTTAGCAACAGCAGCAAAACCAAAATTTCATCCTAAGCTTCCTTCTCACCACCCTTTTGAAATTTCCCATGGAGTTTTTCCATTTTAGACTCTGGTTGGCATCAGTCAGAGTAATCTTCTTGCTTTCAGGCTTGCTCAGCAGCCCTGTGTGACAAGGGTTTGGAAGAGATGCTTCTGTAAACACGTCCAGCGTCTTGCAGCCCCAGGCACACATCAGCTGTGCAGCGTGGCTGGCATGGGACCAAAGTAGGGATAATGCAGGGCCTTGATGCAGACAGCTGCCAGGTCCTGTACCTTAATTTCCCTCATCTTAACTGGTAGTGGACCCCTTTAATAGGGGGACATTTGATAGCAGCAGCTGCTCAGTCCCTGGGCCACTCAGAAAGTACAGTAGGAGAGGACAAGGGGAGAGCTCTGTGATACCACTCCTGCTCAGCACTGCAAGGCATTGACAGAGAAATGTAGGTATCAGCATTTCAAAGTATCTTCCCTGTTCCTCTAAAAGTTGTTGAAGATCGTCAAAACAAGGGTGAAAGTAGAGAGAAGTCTGGCAAATCTTTCCATCATAAAATATTGGAGAATATCTTTAGTGTAATTTGACAATTAATTCCTAGGAGAGCAGATAGTAGTCTGTGCACCCTGCATAACTTTAACAGCAGGCCAAAATCACAGCCATATGACATGTATGTTACTTGTAAATTCAAAGAATTTCTCTTTCCTTTGGTTTCCCCCTAGCTCTAAATTGCAGTTGCATGTTCAAATTTAATCTTCCTTACCCATACATTTCTGAGAGACTAAAATCTGAGCTGCTGGTTTTAGTTTAATCTTTAATCTCAGAAGGAGCTACATCAATGTGTGAAGAATCACATATTGCTCATAGATCAAGCCCTTCTGAACAGCATCATCTAGATGTGATATACAACACCCTTCCCCCGTAAATTTCCAGGTGTTTCTCAGATCTTACAGGTAGAAATGCCAGAACTGCAGAAGAAAAGCACTTTGCCTGAGATCATGTCAGTGATTACAGAGCTGTTTCCTCACTCCTATTCTGATTGTTACCAAAAAAAAAAAAAAAAAAAAAAAAAAAAAAAAAANAAAAAAAAAAAAAAAAAAAAAAAAAAAAAAAAATAGCTGAAGCTATTGCTTTTCCTTCCACTATTACATTTTCCCTGTAATGACACATTTTGGTCTAGTTTCCTTTCTACATATGACCCCCAAATCCTTCCAATGTAGTGGGCTTCTTGGCCAATTTGGAGGGGTTATTGTCCATTTTAACACCCACATTACTGCGTATTTGGCTGACAAGCTACATTAGATGTAGTTTTGTACAACTTTTATTAGATGCTTTCAGATCTACTAAGTTTTATTGCCACATGGAAACACAAAAGAGATATGAGGGCTATAGTTGTGTTCTGTTTCTTGGTTTGTGAGACCAGCGCAAGAGTTCACTTATAATCCTTTATGATGTTCACCTGTGGTCTGCTCTGCTGCCCTTGCTATTGGCTTCAGTGCTTTCAACAACCTCTTGATGTATCCAAGAAATTTGTGGGACCAATAATGTGAAAAGGGAACTTATATGGTATGTTTGTGATAATATTGTGAAAAATATGTTTGCTGCTAAATAAACCTCTATCAAAATCGTCCTATTTAAAAAAATAGTTATTCTATTTCTACTTGCTTCACTTGAGGTGGAAAGTCACAAGGAAAAAGGAAGATGATTCATTCCTTGTACCCAAAGATGACAGGAAAAAGAAAGATGCTCAAAAGAAAGAAAAAAAAAAAAAAAAGAGAGAGAGAGAAATTGCTAGGCTTGTAAACTTTGGAAAAACAATCTAAACCCCATGGTTGGACAGAATGACATCATATGTCTGGGTATGTAGCCATCAGTCAGAACACTTATCCAGGAACAACCCCTAATATCAAACTCCAGACAACTTGGACATCACAGCTCAGTCAGGGTATTCTCATTTTCTTACCAGCAGTGTGTTGCTGGAGTCGCCACCAGCTGCTGTGGTGAACCAATTCCAGCCCCTGTACTTCACATGGAGCAGCCATGGTTCCTTTGTCACAATGCACTCAGGAGGCAGAGTGGCCTCGCTGCCGCTCTGAGTCTTGCCACAAGTGGTCAGACAGAAGCATCAGGGTATTTACTGCCCTTTCCTGAAAGGCCTGATCTGGAATCAGAAAAATATATGATGAACCAAACAGACTGCTGAAATTTGGATATATTGCTTTATCTGTTCTTTCATAAAGGAATACACTGAAAGTAATTTTCTCTTTCACCTAAGTAACTTAAGGAAGTTATTAGTGGACTGCTATTTCCATTTCATTCTCTGACTGTTTCTCACTAATGAGATTTCCAACAGCACCTTAATTCACCTTTTTCTAAGTATCCTTCTCTTGCTTTAGCTTCTTCATTAAAGCCAACTATTTTTATTTGTTCTAAAGGTCTCAGCACTAATTATTTTTTCTCCCAGTCAAGTAATGACTGTAACCTAAAATTTACACTTGGCCCCTCCTCATCAAAGCTGATAAATTTTCCTTGGTACTGAATATTGTTGAAGGCTGAAAAGACTTCCATTAGGTTTTCAATCCATGGCAATAATTTATGTGATAAAACAGAAATCTCACAGTAAACCAAAGATTTCCTTGCCATAGGCCTTAAATATTCTAAGATGAACACAGATGGTAACTGTAGAGTTCCCAGGAGCTCAGGAGGGAAACCAGTGTGATATGGGATAATTAAATTATTTTTAAGTTTCTCTAGTGCTTTGGGAATCCCTATATATAACCAAATGCCTCCCACACACTAGTTTCTACTTTCTCTAAATGAGTTAAATTTGCAAAACTTAAAAAGCTATCACATCATCCAATTTGGAATGGTTTACACATCTGTCCTTGCTAAAAAGCAACACAGAAATTAGTTTGAAACAGTGCTGTTGATACCTAACTAATATGGCCCAATTTTGTGAAACATTACAAAGATCTGGCTGGAGAATTCATGTGTGATTAATGTGTCAGCTGTGCTCCATTGGCCTTCTGTTGACAGTAGTTAGGGAACATTTTCCATTTATTTCAGGTGGCAACAAATTTTACTTTTAGGGAACAGTGCTATTTGCTATTTAGTTCCGTATAGTTGTATCCTGGAACACCAGGAACACAGTCACACAATGTAAACTCATTAATTTCTTTAATGCAAATGTTTCCTTATTCTATCTCTACAGATAACATAAAAATATTTTCCCTTTTGTCTGTGAGTGCACCTAATTCTAATCTAAATTCTATATTCAAAGACACATTACCGCAATTCCACAGTTAATACAAACTACATTTCCATTAATGTTTTGGTTTAATTCTTAAACAAATTAGTAATTTCTAAACCAGTTGCACTCCAACCATTAGTAATAGATGGTATGGGCTTCATGACGCTCTGCTCATTTGAGCTTTCTAGGAGCAAATTACAGCAAAGCAAAATAAAACAGTGAAAGGCATGGCATGAGGAACAGTTTTATATGAGCACAAAGAGGTAGGAATAGTTAAACTCGTTGCTTTTTTTCTTTGCAAGTTACGTATGGCAACTTCTCATTCTGCTGTTTTTGTTTTTCTTGTGCACTGCAGCAGCCAGCCTTTGGCTTTGTTTCGTAAGTACTCGTGCACCTTCAGCATCACCAGGTATTTCTGGGTTTGAATAAATCTCAGGTTTCAAAATAGCCACTTAAATAAAGCCACTGTATTCCGTGTAGTGATAGTGTCCTGGAAACCCTTGTCTTTTTTTCCAAGTGTTCCCCAACCAAGAAACTCTATGTTTACTGAATATTCAGCACAGTTCCTCTCAAAGTACATCCTGCCTGTTCAAGTCTTGATCTGCATTTTCCAAAATATTTGTAAGCCTGGTTTCCAGTGAAGCTTCCATTCCAATGAGTATCAGGTTGGTTTGGTTTGCTCAGCTCTAATGACTGTACCTGCTTACAGAGTGTAAGCATTTGCTAAACCCCTAGTATCATCAAACCACCATTTGTAAATGCTTCTTTCAAAAGAACCACAACTGAATCCCACAGAGTGACTCCAGTCTGCCCGTGTATCAGTAGAGATCTGATGAACGGCACATGGAAAGGCAGGATTTAAATCAGTGTCCTTCAATTGCTAATGATGATTACATGCTCATGGTGGCACTGGCTGCTTTTCCTAATACCTACAGTTCATGGACTTTTAAAAAAATCTAGGGTCCAAGAAAGGGAAGATAGAAGAAAAGAAGAAATCTGTTGGAACCAATCTGTCATTGAAGTGAAGCCTGTTTTGTTTTCCTTGCCAGGAAATTTTATGATGCCAGGTCACAAGTACTTAGGATTGCAGGGGCTGTTTTTTCTCTTTTATCCTCATAAGTGAGAAATTGAAGTGATGATACTGAAACCACCTCTACTGGTGGCTTTGGGAGGAAAGCCAATGACTTTTCAGAGACCCTTTGTCTTCTTGCCTTTTCCTATCTGCAGAAACAGGAAGCACTGTTCAAATGGGGTTTTTATCATTCCTATTAGGGCAATCAAATGATTAGGAGGAAAAAAAAATTTTTTTTTTCACTTTCTAAATAAAGATCTACCACTTCTATGAGAGATTCAACTCTGCCTTTACTTCACATTGCATTTTCCAGTGGTAATGGGTTCCAAGGGTTTATTCTTAGTGTCTCTATTTTTACTTTTTTTAACCAATAAGCTATGGTCCCCTAATAGCAACAGGAAAACATAATTCCATTGAAGTGAAAGAATAATGCAGTTGGAGAACCACTAAAAAGCATCCATCTAGCTGAGCAGCAATAAAAATCAGACATTTACATATTAATATTTTGACATCAGAAAAAGAAGAGAGAACGAGATAAGACTTAAAAAAGAAGTCCTTAAAAACAGAAGTTATCTAATTGCTTATTTTACCTGGAGGTAGAACAATCTCTCTCTAGCTATCACATAGTAATGAGAAGTCATTATCTTGAACTCGTCTTTAATTAACATCAATCCTGATTAGTCAAAATATATTAGGCTTTTTGTCTGTTACCATAGTATTTGAATCTCCAGTAAAGGAGGTATTCAATCAGACATTTTCATTTGCAAACCGCTTCTGTGTAATTATTATTTTACCATGTTTTGTGGATTCTTTGTCCATTTTTGAAAGCCAAAATCTATTGTTGATCAACCCTTTCTTAGCTGGAGCAGATCCTGGCATGCCAGGTTTTTGCATGTTGTAGGTGAGTGTAATGACAGGAGTCCAATGTTCAGAGCAGCTGAAGTTGTGCTATTTTGAACCTTGAGGCTGGCCAAGCTGGTAATATTGAAATTTCAGATTAGAGAAAGTACATAAAAAAAAGCTGTTTAAATAATATAAGCCGCTGACTTTGTAGAGGAATGAAAAATGAAGTTTGCTTCCACATCACCTCTTAACAGCACAGTACTTTCAGAGACATGTGTGCCTAAGGTAGAGTGCAGGCCAAGGACTACATGATTTGAGTGCAGGAGTAATGCACAAGAGAACGCATTCGCACCATTCCTCATTTTGCTTGACTTTTTTTTCCTTCTGGCATATCTATCCATATTCTTTTGCTTGTTGATTCTTACCTTTGTTGTTATTAAAAAGTGCTATCAGTTCTTGTAGAAAATAACATCTTCAGAATAATTTCCTGAATCTGATGAAATTTAACACGGAATAACATTTTATTGAGACAGGGGTTTGGTGTAATATCTATTGAATCTTATAAGTAGACCACCAGCCTATGTGGTACTCTGTGGGAGCAGAGCAATTCTGAGTAGGCCAGTAGGAAATTCAGGTGCCCTGTTGGAGAGACAAGGTGTCAGAGAGCCAGGCCACCCCAAGCAGCCACTTGGGCTGGGAATGCTGGGGAATAGGCTGGAATAGGCTTACATGAAATACAGCCCACCTAGTGGCATTGTGGCATTTTTGTTCAAGCTGAAAATAGTTGTTTTCTGAGCTGCTCGTTCTTGGGACACAATAAAGGGACAGAGTTGATCTTGGGATCACAAGGAGTCTTGCACTCCTCCTAACTAATGGCCGTGCAGAAGGGCTTCTCACCCCTGCTGTGAACAGAAGAGTTTTGAGACGCTCTAGTCAGTTAGCATGGGGTGACAATAACTCTGAAAGGGTTGCTACGTTTAGTTTGGCTACAATTTCTTCTTAAGGGTGTTATTACCATGAGATTGTGGAGGTACACATTCATGTTGGCTTTCTGCCACTCAGGGATTCCCTTTCCCCTAATCATAAGGCAAGTGCCCACTCATGCAGACCTTCTGCAGCTACAGTCTGTGGGCCAGTTTTATCACTCAATGAGCAGATGTGGAAGAGAGTTCCACTTTGGTTAAAAATAACTACTCCCTGCAAAAAGATTTCAATGCTTTACTTCAAGTTACAGATGCATATTTAACAGCACTTCAAAAATTAGTTATTGGCTACATGCACACTGGTTTTGCAGGGAAAAAGCCCACAAAAATATTTCCAGTTATTATAGGACTGACATTTCAGCTCTACTACATTTCCAAGCAGGGAATAAGGGATTCAGTCAAAGAGGAATTACAAAACTAAAATCTCTTTCAGTGCTTTGAAAACTGAGACAGACACAAGCCTCTAGTGAGCCTAATGAAGTATCAGAGTAAAAAAATGATTTCGCTTTCTAAAAACAGTACTTTTGTTTTCTATTTAAAGTAGGAAATCAAAGGCATGTCTTTAGTATTTTATTCTGTGAGGCAGCCAAAAAAAGGGCTTGCTTTCAAGCCCAAATGGTGAATATGGAGATAAAGTAACACTTTTGAGAACCTTTTATATGACTTTCTTCTTGGTAGAAACACTTGAAATGTGGACGTCGAGTGGTGCCCCACTCTTTCAGGAGGGAAAGGATATAAAATTACTTCAGTGGTTTGTGATGTGATTTGGGAACATAGCACCAGACAAATTTTTCAGTTTAACTGGAGGATTAAAGAATGGGACATGGTCATAATGAATATTTTGCTTGCTGCATTTTCTATATGTAAATACGTGAACAGTCCTGCTTCAGCAATTAAATACTACCCATCTGGTTTTTTGAACTTGGAGTGATAGCTCCTAGTAAATCTATTACAAATGTTCCAACCCAAAGAACTATAAAATAGCCTGAAGTAGGAAAACCTAGAATTGAATTTGTCCTTATTCTGTATTAGAGAGCCCAGAATTTAGATGGTTCTGGTTTCCAACAAATCCAAGCCCCCTCTCTGAGTTTGCTGTTTACCTTCACCCTGCTCTCAATTAACACCTCATTAAAATGCACCCATGCTGAGCCCTTACTTGTCGACTGTTCCTTTTAGTGCCTTAGTGTACTTACCTTGTTTCCCACGGCTTTATTTGAACTGCAAACACAACCATGGAAAATCCTGCATGAGGAATCATCAGAAAGCAGAGGTATCGACACAAGTGAGTTTGCCATTTGCTTCCTCATTATGTGTGTTTGAGTTTCCAGTGAGATGTGGTTATTAAATCAGATGTAGAGCACAACAACAGAGGATCCTAGTGTGTCAGCCTACATGGCTGCTTCAGGACTAACTCTTTTCACATATTAGCACCCTCATTAGCTGAGACAGACTTTTTTGCTCTGAGGACAACTAACAACAACAAAAATATCAATGACAAGAAAACAAAATAATCAAAGATCCAAAACAAAGAAGAAGTGATGAAAAAAAGTACCTTCAGACTCAGTGCTCACTGAAACTAAATGTTCTGAATTCTCCATTGAGTGCTGGTTCTCAGTGTAGCTGAAAATGTATTCTGCTGTGTCAATGAAAGCTTGGTAGAACTTGCAGAGAGCAGTGACAGAAGTGACTGCCTTGAACAAATCTAATGATTTCATTTGCAGGAGCCAGTCCTCCTCACCCGACAGCTGTCCTTGCAGAGCATCATGTACTGAATCACTGCTTCCACACTGACCTGCAGCTGCTGAAGACTGGTTTTCCTAATACCACAAGCAGCTGAATTTCTCATCTGCTCCATGCCCAACTCACCCTCTCTAGACAGCCTTGGTCATTCTACGTGCTTAACCTTTTGAAAAGGAAACAAACAGGAGATGAAGTCAGAGCTGGTAAATGCCTAATCCCCAGAAAACTCTTGCTGTCTATTCACTGTGACTTTTGTGATTTCTTTCTCAAAGACTTCTCTGTGAATCCCTTAAACTTTCTCAGTTCAAAGCAATCTGTACCACTTTCTGTGCTCTGCAACCTGGTGTCTTCCCCACGAAACAGCCACTCCTCTTTTGAATGGATATATTCACTAGAATACAGAAAATGTAGGAGGTGTTTGTTTGGAGTCAGATGAATTGCTGTGGTACAAAATCAGGGTAGTGCCAATCTCCTTATGCTGTATATGGTAATTTAATTAATTAGTTCCTAACTAGACCTCTTTATTTAAAGCTGAGTCTTCCTCTGTTTGGGATAGGCCTAGCTTCTCGGGAGTCTATAAAGTTTTACTGCTTTGACTCCATGCTGACGACTTAGTAAAAATGTGCAATGATTCTGGAGCTACTCTGCCATAGGTGGCAGACTTGAAATGTGAGGAATTGGTAGGCTGCATTTGGGTGTTTTGGACCTGGATTTGGATAAAACAAAGCACTCTTGACCTTGTCACCGACTAGCCCTACCAGGTCTGCTGAGGAAGTTGACACTGTGATGGATCCAGACCCACAAAGTAGGAATATTAGGATTCCACTGTTTCTATTTTAAATATCTTTCTGATAGCTACTTCCTTTAGCTAAAATCAAAATTATTTTACTAAATTGTGGTTTGTTGCATCCTAATATTAGGTTCTGTTTTTCAAAATGAGCTGGCTTGTAACTCAGTAGGAAAGAGTTTTTTGTGCTTTTTAGATTTGTCACCGTTTCTCTCCTCACAAGCCCCCGGGGATTTGGGCTATCTGCTGTAAATAATTTCATATATTTTTCACTTAGCTGGTTTTTCTTGTTTCTCTGTGTGCTAGTCATTTAAATGTTACAGAAAATCACAATGCCTCTGTTAGATTTTGCAGAGGTGAAAATCCATTTGTTCAACCAAAAGTCATTCTTGTGCCTAGATATTTCCTTGGTTCTTTTTGCATTTATTCAACTTTACTCATTAAGCTGCAGAAAAATGGTCAGAGTTTCTTACAGTGAAGGAAACAAACAAGGCTGCTACAAAGAAAACAGGATGCTTCCCTTTCAGGGACTGATCTTTAGAAAGCTCTGGCTATCCCTGTAAGCACGATCTCAGCTGAACCCTGGTGACAGGGTAAGCTTCGAACATCGCTTGTCACAATCACTTGTCACAGACTTGTTCAGGTGTTAAAACAGTATCTTACTTCATGAGCAGACACATTAAAATCAATCACTCCTAAGGGAGCAAGTCCCTTCTCAGCATGAACTGTGACTCCACTATTCTGAAGAATTTTGACTTTGATGACTGATTTATTTTTCTCAATTAGGAAAAGAAATCTGTCAGAGTCTGTGCTTACAGACAGACAAAGCAGTTCAAAGAATTTTAAAAAGAAGCATCCTTGGCAATTACACCTACTAAAAATAAGTAGTGCTTTACAATGCTGTTAATTACTGTAATTACAGTGCCTTGAGTGAAGCTTGCAATGGGCGGGAAGCGTTTGAGCTTTTTGCTTTGTGCAAAGCACAGCTATGAGAAATTCAGTTTTCACAATGGATATTTTCTCCCAGATACCCAAGCATAAATTTCATCAACATGAATATGAATTCCAAACCCCATATCCAAGTGCAAAGGATCTCATGATGCTTTTATACTCTCAGGATCTAAACTATAATTTCAACCATTAAGAAGCACCATTTAGCATTAGATTTGCTAATGTTATATTATGGTTCTGGCAATTCTATACAAGATGCATTACAAGCTCAGTGAAGACTAAATTGTGGCAATGAATAAACACTTTAAGTAATGAAGCAGAAATAAACACTTAAAATTAATTTAAGCATTTTACTTTAAATTTTCTTTTAGATAACAAAACCAAGCAAGATTTGAAAAACTCAAATCATACCATAGCAGTAAAAATCAAATGTATTGCTTAGAGATACCAGTAGGAAGAAACTCTATCTGCACAATGTACTTTCTATCCTCTAAATTTTGCTAGGATCAGGTTTGGCCTGTGGCAGCTCCTGTCTGTGGTATCACATGGGCTATTTCACCAATAAAAACCAAGTCAGGTACTAGATCAACACTGATGACATATATCAAAAAAATACATTCTCATGAAAAAAACCCTGAGAAACAGCAAGCAAACACACCTGGCAAGTCTTTGTGTACATAAACTAGGGGACTTTTATCAGCATTTTTTCCCAGTTAATCCTTACTGTGATAAAATTACTCTGTTGTGTTACTATGAGACATTTCCACCACCACCTGCACTCGCACAGGCTGCTTTATCCTTTTTCCTTTATCCTCTTGGGTTCCCCAAGAGCAGCCAGCCCCAGCCACTGCGTGTCCTGTACAGCCTGATGGAAAAATCCCCATGTGACAGCATTTGCTCCTCCAGCCATATATATTCCATCAAAACGGTTGTGTCAACACTTACCAAATTATAGATATATTAGCTTTGCAAGCCCAATTTATACTTTGCCATGAAAACAGGTGCAACTGCAAATATTTTTCATTAGAAATGTAATTAATATGCATAAACTTGTTTGCCAAGCAATTTGCAAATGAATCGAGAATTAAATTAAATGCAGACATCTCTTGCATCCCCCTCTCCCTTTCCCTGTCTGGATAAAAAGAATTTCGAGAACTTTTCTGGGTAAATTTTTGGAATAAAAATTTTTTTACTTAAGCTTGACCTTGTTTCAGACTTTTCTTGATTATTAGATAGCAAAGATGAGGTAGTAGAAGGATTTATTTCTAAAACTGATTTTCGCCTGCAGTTAGAATCTCCTGATAATATGATGGATATACTGTCATGAAGTATGAAATCTCCTGTGTCAGATATGAAATAGAGATTAAACAAGGACTGCTCTTCACAGAGCTCCCTACCATTCCAAGGAGGCTATCCCTATGGAGAAATCTCAAAGTGACTCAACTGCTTACTGCAGAGAAGAGCCATTATAAATCATATTTGCAGAATCGCAGAACCACAGAATAAGGTGAGTTGGAAGGGACCCTCAAGGATCTTTGACTCCTTTGAAGCCCTGCAAAAGACCATCCCCAAGAGTCACAGCATGTGCCCAAGAGCATTGTCCAAACACTTCTTGTACTCTGTCAGGCTAATGAGATCCTGACAATGAAAGATATTCTCTATTCACAAATATTTGCTAAGTTATTCTGCTCAGTCAGTGTGCCTTTGTTCACTGTGGTGAGTTTGGCCATCTAAATTACATGGTACAACTCCTGGTCCACAGCTGGAGGGCTGAATCCATTTAAAAGCAGTGACAGAGAGCAACTAATGAATAACCAGAACTGGCTCAAGCTTTTGTGATCCTCTTGGCAAGATGGGGCCAGTACCATGCTGCTCTATCCACAGAAAGGGAACAAAAGGGAGAAGGGATAGAGCTTGGAAAGAAGGAGGGAAGGAAGGACACTGAAAAGACTTCCTTACTGGGATGGCTAAGGAAGCAGGTGGATGGAACTGGATCACCAATTACTACTTCTAGAAGAAGACCTCTCCTTGGGTAGTTGTCATGCCACAAACCCTGATGTTGGCTTTGCAGGGCTATGTGGTAGGTAAAGCAGGTGGTATGACTCTGACCCACATTCTGCCCCAAGCAGAAGCTTGACTTACCCATACCTAGGGCCTCTTGCTGAAACCATTCTTCCAGGAATAGTATTTGGATAAATAATTTGTGCTGATGTCCTCCATGCCTTTGCAATTCAGACACGCAACCAACAGTTGCCATCAGCCATGAGTAATGGGACCCCACACGTTAATTCATACCAAATGTGGTTGTGGGTTTGGGTTCTTTAAAGAAGACTTTTAAGTGGTTCCTTCCCACTGCTTTTATACTATCGGAATGATTAATCTCTTTTCCATGATCTATTCCAACTTTGGCTGTTATGGACACACGTTTGAATAGGGTGAAAAGCTGTTCCAAATAGAATTAGCTCTGGACTGAGAACAAGACTGCACCACTAAGCAGCCCTTGCATGGTTTCAGCTTGGTTAACCAGCACAGACATCCTGTAACTCTAGGAGACAAAAAGTTGCACATTTTTCTGCTGGTCTCCCAAGTCCTTCAGTTTTTCCTGAATATGTATAAATATGTTCACCACAAGAAACACAGCTTGATAATATCTCATTTTTCCTCCTATTACATCTACATGAATTAGAAAATAGTTTTTTGAAAGGGAAGACTAGAGATCTCTCCTTTTGCTGCCATATCACAGCACCAACAGGTTCTTTTTCCCCAGCTTAGTTTACTTTGATCATGAGTCTCAAACCTTCATTATAAACTGGCAGTTTCTGTTGCTCCTCAGTTGAAAATGATGGTAGGTGGTGAATGAAAGTGAAGATGAAAAAGGTCAAGCTAAACCATTATTATTAACCAAAAAGTCATATGTTTGCACAAAACATCACGGTTCTGTGTCCAAATGGATTTTTGTTGAGCATGAAATAGCATAAAAGTAGCTTTCAAAATTGTATGAAACTATTTCTTCAACTGAAATGTAAAATCCATAGATTTTGATGATTTGGAAATACTTGTGTGGATCTTAATTTCTCCATTTCTGTGAAAATCAGCTTATTGTTCTTCTGGCATCCCATTCAATGGAACTAATTTTAAATGAAGGACTGAAGCATGAATTAAAATGAAAAAAGATGCTTCATGTAGAAAAAATATAAACTGTTTTTTTTTTTCTCTCTGTCATCATCAATGACAGTCAAATTGGCCAGCATTCTAAATTAATGTCCACCTCTGAACTACTCAGGTAGTGAACAAATCATATTATCTGTCTGTATCAGTTCACCAAGAGATTCAAAGATTCATTATTTGATACTCTGCCTTCTCCATTAATTAGTTAATGTTTGTAAAGCACTTTGAAATGAAAGGAGCTATCTAAGCAACACTATTATCATTACACACTTCAGGGCAGATAAAGAATAAACTAATGAAAGTCTGCAGTTAAGGAGAAAATGAACAAAATTTAAATGAGGTATATTCTGCAGGGACTGGGAAAGTGACCAGGTGGCAAATGGAAGCTCAGATAGGACTAAATCATTACATTGTGATGCTGAGATTTGTTGAATGCCCAGCACAGAATTAAATTGGTGATCTTAATCCAGATCCTAAAGGACAAGGCTCTCCTTCGTATCAAGTAATCATCTTTTAATAGACTTTCTCTACAACTGAGAAAAAAGCACCTCTGCAAAGTGTGCAGGGGACAGTACACTTAAGTGCCTTCTTCCTGTTTCTGATCCAATACTGCAATGGAGGTTTTCCATTTCCAGGGCTATGTGATTAGTTCTTTCTAATACCACTGACAGCATAAAACGAAAAAAAAAACCAACTTTTTTTCTCCCTTTCAAAACAGGCAGTGGATACATTTCTTAAATTCTGCAAAGGATGGACATTAGGAGCCTCTGGGGGTACTCTACAGGGACAGAAAAAATGAGGCCAGAATAAAACAAGAAAAGAGGCAGAATTATGGTGTCCTCTGTAGTTTGTGCATCTTCTGTTATTGTCCTTATCAACTTCTGTTCATTAAAACTTTAGAAACAGCTACAGTATCTTATGTTATATTGAGCACATTTCCTGGTAACATCAGAATCACAAAATACTAGAACAAGGTAGGCAGAAGAAAGCAGGAGCTTACCAGAAAGGGGGTAAGGTCGGAAGTTGGGCAGAAACAGAAACAAGGAATCGAATGTGAGTGAATGAGAGAGCTTGTGTGGGGAATGGGCTTTGGCACAAAAAAGCTGTGTGAGTGTAAGCATGTTCACATTTATTTTCTGTCCCTATCACACTTATTATCCTGATACCTGCGAGTTTTTTTTCTGCTCAACACACGCTAGTGTTTGTAAGTAAAAATGACATTCAATTTTAAGCACCAGTGCATATCTTTCTTCTTTTTCTTCTCCTTTTTTTGTATATATATATAATGCTCTGTGATTTTGGATCTAAGGGAAGCTGCAGTGGGTAGTAGAGCCATGCTTGATGATAATGAGGGCTTTTGAATAAAAGCCAATGTGGAATACTTATCAAAATGGTTTAAGACATGACACTGCACCTTAAATACTTAATTCTGCCCCTTTTTGCAGGCAAAGAAAAATGCATGTGGAGCCTGGTTCCTGGTTAGAGTGCTCTCAACTAGCAGATCTGGGTTTGTTTCTCCTAGGCACTTATCAGAAGCATTTCATTCATGGTCCCACACACCCTAGACTTCCTCCTGTCAATGGACAGGGGTGTGTAATTCCTAAGACTGTCCCTCTTTGCCCCAAATCTCTCCTGGTAATAAACTTTTCAATATGGGAATCTCAGTTATGAAATGGAGGGAAAGTAGGATGACTCCAGGATCTGAGACAGGCGTGGAACATCATTGCCTCATCAGAGAACCATGGCTTCACCTCTCCCTGTGTCTCTGGGGGGAATAGACTCAACTGCATTGCTGTGGGACATTCCTACAGCCACAGCCATTCCCACAGGCCCCCCTGACTGGGGGATCCCCCCTAGGAACCTGCCATGGCCATTCTCAGCCCCCCAGAATGAGCAGGATGAGTGAGAAAATGCCACAAGCTTCACACCATCAAAGCAAAGTCCTTAGTCACTCTGGGACATCCAGGACACTCCTTTGGGCTTAGCTGTTCTGGCAGGGTTACTTCCCTCTCTTCTTGGTTGTCACTTGTTGTCATCAACTACACATTAGGCTGGGTTTTTACTAGAGGATGACCCAAAAATTGTCAAGACTGCTCAAGTGAAGTTTAAGCTTAAGCATATAAGGTAGTGATGAAATTTAAATGAATAATCCAGTTTTTAGATCACTATTTTCCTTTTAAAATGAAAAGAATTTTCCAGATTTGCTGGTTTCAGAAGCTGAGAGAGAGGTTTCAATATTTTGTTATAGCTCTTTGTGAGTTTCTTCTATGACTTCTAAAAGAGTTAAAGACAGAGTGTTAATAAGGTATTTTAGGAAGCAGACATGCTGCTAGTAGTTTGTTTGTAGTTAGTGGTTTGTGGCTGAATTCAGCTTTACTACTTTCCTTCCAGCCCTCATGAGGGTTAGTTCATCACTTGGTAATTTACTTTTTAAAAGCCTTTAATTGTCATTTAATACCTAAAACTCTATTTACACACAACTGCTGAGCTGCTACTAACCACCAGCTCTTTTTGATTAACACAGTTCAGTCTCTAAGATTGGTAATTATGTGTTTAGCAAGAAGGACAAAGCAAAGAAGTGCTCAAATCCAGAACTACACCCCCTTCATTTTATTACCTCTTTTTTTGGTTCTGCTTTTATGTCATTTTGCCTCTAGACTTTTGTTCCCTTCTGTGGTTACTTTAGTGCCTTACTGCTACAGCTTGTGTAGACAGCATATCTGGAACTCTAGTTTTCACAATTTCCTTCCATAAAATACACTCCTGCTCCCTTCCTGAAAACAAAATCTTAAGAGGGGAATAAATGTTAATGATGAAATCCCAAGGGCAATTCTGTCATTGCTGATTCTAGTAGACCAGGTGTTGATTTTACAGTCTGATCATACAAGCTCTGGGAAGAGGTTTGATGACCTCTTTCTTCCTGAGCATTTTTGCAAAAAAAAAAAAAACTATAGAGAAAATCCACTGGTCCTTCTACTCTCAATACACACATGTGCTCTGTTCAAAGACAATTGCTTGTTATTCATGACTTTTGGAGACACGAGTTCAAAATTGGTGCTTGAAAATATCTTTCTAGCATTTAATCTTTCCAAGGATTTATATCCTTCAGATACTTTGCTCTGTATTCTGCATTTCTCTATACATTAGTTGGCAAAGAGAAGCAAGGGGAAGCACTACTTTTGCCAAAGTTTCTCATGGAGCATATGAAATATGGCTCTTTCAAAAAATTGTATCTCAGCCTTTTATACAAGAAAAATTAATCAGATTAGGGTGTCAAAGTTAATGGCATAGATCTTGGATGATCTGAGGGGTTTTCACTCTACATTCATACATTCCTAAATGTTAAACAACAGTTCTGCCTCACTTTTATCTGAAGAAGGAATAATAAATATTTTCTAATCATTCAAAACAAGCTTAGGAAGGGCCTGATCAGCCAAACTTTGGACATATTTAATCAATGTGACTATTAAATTATTATATTTATATATATAGTTTGTCAATACTATCTGCACAGTATTTTTAAAAAATTTCTTGCAATACCAGTAGTCAGGAGATGTAGAGATTAGACTCTGACCTATCTGCCTTGATAAAAGATACACCCTTTCCATCCTGTAGCTGGAGAATGTTTTTCTGAAGTCAGAGCCAAGACACAATATTGGACCAAGCAAAACTTCCATGTCCAGTGAAGGTTTGGTAATTTAATCTGATATTTTGTCTGACTTCCAGGAGGTTGATCTGGAATGGTTTGATATCACATGGGGGTCTACGTGATCCGTGGAATTGGTGGTTGGAGACAGGGATGACACACACACCTCAAAGCTCCAGGTGACACAGCGTGTTTTATTGTCCAAACCTAGCAAATATAAGGGGTTTCAAACACCCCGGTCTCCACTGATGGTTGGTCTGACCCCACACAGCCCAGCTCCTGACCAGTGAGATGTCTGCAGCCCGGGGTGCAACGTGATAGGTGAAGTCCCTGTGTAGGTTTGAATCCAACCTATCCCTGCCTCATCTGAGGACCTTTTTTACCTCTAGGCTGGCTGAGGTTGAAGGTCTGATATGATTTGGCAGCTACAAGCTAGCTGCAAGCCATGACAGATTGCCAATAGTCTTGGCACAAAACACAGAAAAATTCCTGTTCAAATTCTGTACTATTTGCTTTGTCAAGGGAAGATGGCTGAGGAAACACTCCAATCTTAAAAAAACCCCAAATTATTAGAAAATCATGGAAGAGATAGACATGAGTGATAAGTGAAGAGAAAACCACTTTCCAGGGATAATCTAATACTTTAAAAAGCAGCTGAAGTAAATTTATTTTGCTCTTTCCCCAATGATCTAATATACAGATGTCAGCCAAAACTGGGACAAGAAACAGCAGGAACAGTTGCACAGGCCCTATGTAATGGAAAGAAACAGATTTTAATGCACAGATAGATGCATTAAGAAATAGATTCATGTTTATAAGAAGGAATTTAGGAGAGCTGCAGAAATAAACCAAAGTTCCCTTTAAAGGTACTGGATGGTTTCATTGCTCTGCGATTTGTGTACTGTACGTTCAGATCAAATCTATGCTTTTGCAGGAACTCACTGTGAAATTACATAGTATCTCCAACATGAAGTACTAGACAACAGCGTTAAGGTTAAAAGTCAAATGCTCAGCAGCTGTAAAAAGCCAAAAAAAGGGTTGCAAGGCCAGCCTCAGTTGGATTCCTTTCTATGTATATGCTCATTTTGAAAAGGAACTCCCATAAAACTTTAAAACGGCACTGAAAAGATTTCCTCCTCTTCTTGGAACTGCCTGAACTGCTGCTGCTGAAAATTTCTACTCAGTAACTCCAGCTGATGTATGTGCTTAACATGACAATGTTAAGTGTCAATCCACAGGATTACATTTGAGCAAAGTTATAGGCAATTAGGGAAATCAAAGCTATTATAAAAAAGGAAGTGCCGAGAAATCTCAGCTACAATCCTGCCTACTAGTGCTACGTATGATGCAGTCCATTTCTTTAATGTGTACTTCTCAGTGCTGTTGCAAGGATTAAGAGCACTTTATGTGAACCAAAGTGTAACCAGCTGTCACCAGATCATGTTTTCTTCATTCCCTGCTTCCAGCAACAACTGACTTCAATTTTTAAGGAAAAAAATCCGAGAGGTCGGAAGAAAACTCAGATGTAACTGTTTTCATAGGCTGCTCTTGTCTCTGTTTTTAAGAAACAGTATTTGACTACTGTTAAATTAGAGATTGAATAAAAATATGCTTAATATATCTAGAGGCTGCTGACACAGGAACAGGTATAAAACAAAAATAAAAGAGAGAGAACAGAAGTGGCAGCCCTACTTCATTATCCTACATCCCTGTTTCTCCTTCCACCTCACTAATTTGCTTTGACTGTCATCTGAATAGTTGGAGTGGTGCTCAGTCTCTACCTTCTGCTTAAGTCTTGGCTTCCTTCAGACAAAATACCTTTGCTTAACAAAAACCACTTAACTATTAACAAAAAATCTGATACTCACTTCAGTTGTCCCTGCTGTTAAACAAATGTTTCATAGACAAGCAGGAGAGCAGGAAAATGTTTTTATTTTATTTTATTTTATTTTATTTTATTTTATTTTATTTTATTTTATTTTACTTATTTTATTTTATTTTATTTTATTTTATTTTATTTTATTTTATTTTATTTTATTTTATTTTATTTTATTTTATTTTCAGACGACATTTCTATTCTTGCAACGTAAGTACACACTATTTATCCCCCTTTTTTGACTTTTCATTAGACTTTCTAGATGAAGGCCAGCCTTAGTTGTTGTCAGTGTTTGCCCTGTGCGTTATTTATAATGCTTTCTCCATGTCATAATTTTACATGGCCTTTTCTAAGTAAGTTTAAAGACATTTTAAAACTGTGAAGGGAACAAAGAAAAACTATTCTGGTGTTGTATTTTATACTTTAGGATCCATATTCTATCCCATCACCTTTTTTTCCTTTTTTTTTTCTACTACTCCATTTATAATTTCTTCCTCCTACTCCTGTCTGAATAAACTGTTGTGCCTGGAACACTCCGAACAGTCTTCTTGCACTTTGCCACACTGTAAGCCTGTGGAGTGGAGAGTCAGACCTTCCTCTCCAAGGCACATCCCTTCCTCACTGCTCTGCAGCCACACTGAATCCCAGCTCTGGTCCTCCTCCTGCAGTACATCACGAGAAACATGAAAACACCACCTTCCTCTTCACACGTCAGCACTCAGTCTGCCCAAAGACTGGGTCAAAACCAACCACAAACCCCTACAAAAGGAACAAGGACTCACCCAACAAGTCTCTTCTGAAAATAAAGGTTCCAGAGACTGTGAGTCCATTCCCACCCATGAAACTCTCGGTCTTCAGATTTATGACTTTTCAACATTTGTAGCACCTTACCAGTTAATGGTGACACCAGACACACCACTACAAAGAAATTATTAAGTCTTCTTGCTGATAATGCACAAGAAGAATCAAGAGCTCAGCTCGCTCTTTCTCACCTTTTTCTTCTTCTTTGGAACACTTCTCCAATAGTAAAAATTTATTTTAATTATACACGTGGAAAGAACTGCTGGTTTTACCTAACGCTTCATTTCAGAATTTTCTGACTTTTGCCCAATTTAGCTATAATTTCAATATAACTGCAGAGTGTGTTAGTGAAGGAGAAAATGTTGCATTAAAATTACAGGTTAGATAGCTGAGGAGTAGTGTGCAATTCAGAAGGAGGCCTTAGTATCCATTATCTGATTATTTCCTTGCCAGCACACATACACACAAGAACAATTGGTAGTTTAATGAAATAATCATATCCATGCAATCTGTTTAAAATACAATAACTTAATAATACCAGCCACATAAAATTTTACACTGTAAGTGCATTACTTCTGGAAGATTCTGCAGAAGGTATTAAATTGTAATCAAGTAATTATCTAATGAGGTGTTACACAATACATTTTCACCAGCAGTAAAGTGAGAAGCAGAACTAAAGAAGATAAACTTTCTCCAAGGTGATAAAAAGTTTCAACTCTGCATTATTAGAATAATGGCAATGTCTAATTACTCTTTTAGACTCAAACATTTTATGCAAAACTTCTGATGTACTTGTCCCACAATTTGTACATGTAAGTTCACCAGAATGTCTCTGAAAATGATAAGAACATTATGTGAGCTGTAAAATATGTCTGAAAATACTATTAATACATTAGGGTATGTAAGTGTAAACTCAGACACAAAGAAGTTGCCCAAAATTGTCAGTTTCTGAAGAGCATCTATTGATTTCAGTAATACATGACAAAAATCAGTATTTTGACTTTACATCCACACTTCACATATTTGCATCTTCATGTCCCTACGAAGTTCTGCGTATTTGTTCCTTAGACTGAATTTTTTTAAACACACATATGAGTACCTAAAAATGCATGAACATAATTTCACAGTGTGCAGGTGACTGTGTGGTCAGGACTGGAGTCTCAGCGAGAGCACTGGATTTGAGCCGCGGGCTGTAAACCCGATCGCATACCTGTCCTGGTAAATCTCATACCTGTCCTGGTAAATCTCATACCTGTCCTGGTGCCCTGCTCCCTCGTGCAGGGCTCTCAACAGCACCCACTCATGCATCCTGCCAGCAGGCAATGGACTGTACCGCTGCGCTGCCTCTGGATGGGGAGAGGCTCCCTTTCTTCCCAGTGGCTGCTGTGGGGCTGTGTTTTGTGTTTGTGCTGGACACGGGGCTGATAACACAGAGATGTTTTGGTTATTGCTGAGCAGGGCTTGTGCAGAGCCAAGGCCTTTTCTGCTTTTTGTTCTGCCACACTGCTGAGAGGGCTGGGGGGAATGGGAATTTGGGAGGAGACACAGCCAGGACAGCTGACCCCAAGTGACCCCAGGGATATTCCAGACGGTGGGACATCATGCTGAGTATAAAAAGTGGGGTAAAGAAGGAGAAGGGGGGGACATTTGCAGTGAGGGTGTTTGTCTTTCCAAGTAAACATTACATTTGATGGGCCCTGCTCTCCTGGAGATGGCTGAGCACCTGCCTGCCATGGGAAGCAGGGAATCATTATGATTATGATTATTGTTATTATTTCCTTGTTTTGCTTTGTTTGTGTGTGGCTTTTGCAGTATTAAACTGCCTTTAATTTAACCCACAAGTTTTCTAGTTTTTACCATTCCACTTCTCACCTCAATCCCTCTGGTGGGGAGGGAGGGAAGGGCTATGTGGGGCTTGGTTGCTGCTTGGGATTAAACCATTCCAATTACATATAAATAAATTGTACTAGTACTATTCATAAGTCCTTGATGAGACATCTGACTGCTTTACTTGTCTTTATTCTAGCAAAATTGCCATTCTGAAATAGTTAATTCAAAATCTTTTCTGAATTTTTTTACATCAGTCACACAGAGCAGACAGTTCAGCTCAGTGGGACCCGTCTCAAGGTGCTGACATCCACTTGCTGAACCAAACTATTAATGAGAGTCTCTTCCTCAGGGTGCCTGGAGATCAGCTCTCAATTCATGTTTCCCTGTAAACACTGTACTCAGTAATACCTGTGTCCAGAAACAGTTGTATACAGTGTCCTCAGCCGGCTGCCATACAAAATATCTTGATATTTCATGGTCAATGTGAGCATGAAAAAAATATTGAATAAAGCTGTAAATTAGGATAATCTGGAACAGTGCAACTGGTTGTATTTTGTCAGTGATCTGGAGTGATCTAATTTCTGTAAAGAAATCTAACTCTTGAAAAACACTTCTCATCAAACCTTTAAGAGAGGGACTAGCAGAGGATAAATCCCCAGCCCATACAGAATATTTCACCCATGAAGGGTGAGTATTATGTTTCTCTCATGAGTATAGAAGCTCCATAAGTCATGACTGTGAAGGCATGAATGAATTATGAAGGTCTTTTGCTTTAGTAAAAGAAGCAGGATCAGCATTTGTACATGGGACATTCTATTTATTCTACCTATTTCTTGATCTGTTCATTTAAAATTGTTTAAAACTGTCAGTTCTACCAGTAAAGAAATGATCATAGAGAAAAATAGATCAAATTCATTAGAAACACACAAAATGGGTTTCTACAGGTGATCATAAATAATATTGATTTCTGCAAATGGTTCTCAATTCCATATTTCAAAGAATGGCAGGCATTCACAACACTATCTTGTTTCATTCACCGCTGCTCATTTGCACCAAATGAGATGGGACCTCAGAAAATAATAATTGTGAGACTGTGCCATCAGGATTAGAGATTGCAGAAAAACAGAGCTTTTCTCTTCAGAAAGTCTATTTCATCTTTCGTTCTTACAGCAAATCAGATAGAAAGAGTAAATAACAATGCCTTTCTGAGAATAAAATGTTATGAACTGTGTCAACTGAAAGAAAAATACTGTAAAGGTACATTTATGGTTGGGCCCTCAATGCTTTCCATGATAGTGCAAAGTCTCCTGTGGCCTCATGGCAGCTGTAGTTCAAAGTTCCTCGCACGCTTCCCTTCCACGTTTTCTTTTCAGAGTCCCCTTACAGTCTCACAAGGATTTGGCACACCCCAACACACCTTGATTTTTCCTGTGCTTCATTGATTTGTTCTCTGGAATGATGGGATTCTGTTGACCTCCTTCTTTCCATTTGTCTCACTGAAAATCTTGAAGTTCATCTTTTCCCACAGAAAACTTTCTAGCAGGCATATTTTTCATCTCCAAAGTTTGTACCAGAGTCTGCCCAAATGTAAGTGGGAAGATACATCAATGTTATGAGGCAAGACAAGGAAAGAAAAGCAGGGGAAGTGAAGACCATGCCATTATAAGGCTAATAAAGAAGTCCCTGAAAAGTTTTAAAAATAGAAAAATGGTTTTGCTGCATCTATGCTTCAATCTTTCATCAGACATTACCAAATAAATTTCAATGAGACACTTTGCCTCCAACATTTTTTAAATTTTCATACTAACTCTGGTTGACATACCCCTTTCAGAATAATTTTAAAGTTGTTAGGTTTTAATATTATGTTGAAATGCAGTCATGGCAAGCCATTTTCTGCTCTTCTAACTCTCCAGATGACATGAACTTAGGCCAACTCAATGCTTTCAATGGGTTTATCCTTTTTTACAGATGTTTCCAGCCACCCATCTAACCCTTCTGTCCTAGTGAAAAAATTGAAGTATCTGTTTAACAGGTGGATGAAATGTCACCAAGTCCTTGTAGGAAATGGCAGTCACTGTCCACTTCCAGCTAAGCATATGCTATGGGAGAAGGAAGTATTGTTCTGCCTCTCCATCTACAGACTCTAGTCCCTGAACTAAGAAGACAATAAAAAAATCTTTTGCAGAGAATTTCCACAGCTGATTCTCTAAAGACATTGTGCTGCCAAGATGATACCATAACATGGACACTAATTACCTTATTCTTTGATTTTCTTCATCTTCAGTGTCTTCCCATCCAACTTGAAGTTCTGCTCAAGTCTAATCCAAAACTGGCATCAGGCTGGCTTATTAGCTTTCAATAAGTGTGAATCCCTCTTTATATCAGACAAGCCTAAATTGGAACCTCACTCAAGGAACTGTAATAGACAGCCTGACACTGTTTGTTCTTCTTTGTATTTTCTTTCTCCCTTTTCTTTTCAATCAACCAAACAACTGGTAATTTTGTAGTCTGGTATCTCTCTATTCACATTAGATCAAAGTGAATACACACAGCTGCAAAATTCTGAATGCTCCAGTCTATAATGAAAAAATAACCACCTAAACCCCAAATCAAGTCCCCCCCTCAAAAAAACCACAAGCCAACAACAACAAAAAAAAAGCAATGGAAAGAATCCCACAACCCACCCCACCCCGAAAACAGCTCCAGGGAGAAGTCCAATATAATGACAAGTGAAGGCAACATACACTTGTG
This sequence comes from Promerops cafer, assembly GCA_013398275.1. Taxonomy (NCBI): domain Eukaryota; kingdom Metazoa; phylum Chordata; class Aves; order Passeriformes; family Nectariniidae; genus Promerops; species Promerops cafer. Next base: position 2,070,655 of record VZSE01004122.1, on the reverse strand, counting down.
TGAACATAAGCTTTTCAGATGCCTGTTGATTTTGAGATCAATTAAGTTGTTCGAGGAGAAGAGTCAGTTTGAAGAGCCCCATTTGATGTCTGTACCTCTCGTGCAGAATTGACTCTACTCCTTCACCCCACCCTACAGGGACAAATCACTGAATACAATGATCACATACCAATTGGGTGGCTTTGTCTTCTTCCTTTCTCAGAAGCTGTTCCAGATCATAGTGTTTGCCATTAAAAGGAAGTTGTTTTATTTTCTTAATTGGGTTATTGTCCTCCCGGAACTTCAAGGAATCAAAAAAGAACTGGTGAAAATATTTTCTAAAAGTTCAGAACTATGTTTTAGTTCTACAAGCGTCATCAGTAACTGCAATTTACCTTCTGAACTGAATCCTCCAGCCTGTAAACCAGTTTTACAGCTAACAAATATACTAGTTCATGAAAAAAAATGACATGGGCAATCCAGATTTCAGATGGAGAATGAGGTGCGTACTGCTAGCAGCATAAGAATGAACTAAGTCTTTTAAACTGCTTTTTAAACTTAGATGCAACCAAAGCCCAGGAAAACGTCTAGTCCACCCACAAATCATTTAGCACAAGTCCTCACACACAGGAAAGCATCACTGACAGATTACAGGCAAATGATATGGTTAAATTTGGTCTCAGAATAAGGGAAGTCTTCAGGTAATCAGAAGAAAGATTAGAGACATGTGGTGCACATGAGGCATCAGTTAGAAACTGAAACCAGATAATTAAAAAATGACCCAGAAACAAAAGGCACATCGTTCAGATTATAAAATAAATAAATATTTATATATCCCTAAAGGCTCATCTAGAAGAATGGTTGTTGACTGAGAAGGGCAAATATTACCTCAAAAACTCTAGGTTGGAAGGCCATTACTATGAAAAATCCCTATGGCATTCCTGCCATGTGCCATTTACGGCAGAATGAATTGCTCTAAACAAAGCTAAATCTGTCCTGAGTCTTTTGGTGTATGCTGAAGCCCAAAGAAACTCTGATCTAACTAGTGCTACGTTCCTAACAATGCCTGTGGGCTCTGGGAAGCTGTGAATCACTGAGGCAGAGCAGATTTGGCTGATGCCTCTCCTTTTTTCAAGGGTAGCCTCCATTCAAAGGGATGAGAAGAAGGTGAGTCTGGCGGTGCAGTGACACTTGGCTGTGCTTCCTGTGGGTTCTTGATGGCCAGCAGGCTTCAGCCATCAATGATAATATGGTAAATTCACTCCTTGTCACGTGGCATTTTCACATAACTCTAAAGTCTGTTTCAAAGATTTAAGCCATATAAAGAAATATTTTAAAGGTAAGGAGGGCAGGAGCTCAGGTATTTTTGACCCACTGTGATAAAGTGATCTCCAGTCCCTGCTTCACACTTTGTTTGCCTCATACACTACAGTATTTATGGATAAAAAGACATCTGAGTACATTTTCTCTGCTCAGTTTTTCTTTTGCTCATCTGCTCCTAAATTCCAAAATGGACTGCAGGGACACAGTCCTGTTGCTGTACCGTAGCCCCACTGAGAGCTGCAAAACCACATCCTAGCAAAATATTCAGAGGCTCTGCTTGTGTTGCTTTCCCTGCAGTGCTATGACTTGCAGGCCTCTTCCTGGAGAGGAAGGGAGCTTCACACCTTTCAGGATCCTGACACATACAGCTACAGCAGGAATGCTAAATGTTTGCAAACCTTACTCTTGGGCTCACTGTTAAACAACAGGCACCATACAAAGTCTTACAAGTCTGTTGCAGACTCAGAAATCCCTGGTGATTTAAAAATATTTTCTAAGGTTTCTCCATGCTTCTCCTCCTTGCTGGCTCATGTTGAAAAGCCAGATGCCAGGCAGGAATGACCAGAGTGGCAGGGAGAGCTCCTGCTCTCTGATCCAGTTTGCTGCAGTCGACTGATGAGCATCTTGGATTTGTTTGCTGTTTTTTGAGAGTTTCCACTATGATCTTTCCAAGATGCTACCAGACTGAAAAATTTTATGCTGAACGCAGATGTGCATGTTGTATTATTAGCAGAAAATTAATTAATTAATTAATATGGTTTATGTAAATTTTGAAGCTGTTTAGAAGGCTTCATTCTCAGCGCAGTATTCAATATTTGCCTAATATCTTGTCAGACAGTAATTATATTCCCAGATAGGAATTTATACTCAACTGTAGCAAAATAGTTCTTACCATTAATTCTGCCAGAAACAGGGAAAGATTAACTGTGCTATGCCTGGAATAGATTATTTAGCATTGCACAGGCTATTAGTATGAAAATGCTTTCATCCTCTGAAAAATGCATGGAGTAAAAAGGATTATAATTCCATTAAGTATAACAAGATGAAACTAGTTTAAGAAAGGAAAAAAAAAAATGAAGGAAATAAGGCCTTTAACTAGAGACTAATAAAAAAATTAATAGCACAAACAGAATTCTTTTTATTTTTAGAGACAAATTAAGCATTTTTAAAAGTCATCTAGACCATCATTCCAATGCTGTAGAATACTTTTGATCTGGTCTATAACTATTCTAGTGACATTCTTCAACACCTGTAACTGGCCTTTATTATAAAAACTTGTATCAGTTATAAAATCAGTTGCATATTCCATGACAGGAATAACCCAGAGGTATATCAGGTTATACAGGTTCAAAATCTCTGAATATTTTGTTTCCAGACCTGTGCTATTGCAAATGTTCTGGAGTCAAAGTCCACTGTAGTTCTACAACTGGTCATCATTGCTATGGTATTCTTTACAGTGGAAACATCAAAATCCTGGCTGATGTGCACTTCTTGCTCAGTTAATATGAACTTTTCCTAATCAGAAATAGAAATGAGAAAACAGGTACCAAAATCCCAAATTGTTTCTCTAGTCTTCTACAGTTACAAACCAAGTAAATCAAATAATTTAAGGGCCTTTAAGAAGATAGCTTGCCAATTCAAAACACTGATTTCTTTCTTTCTTTTGCTTTTAAAAGCCCATAAAAACAATTATGCTTGAGCCGTACAGGCTTTGTGCAGCTGCACAGCTCACATGAAATTATATACTTAACACAGCTTCTCTTCCCAACTCACTGCATGAGAGTTAATTCCATCATAACTTCTCCCATACACCATAAAAACATCATACAGTACAGCTGATCTCCAAACTGGCATGTCAATTAATGTTTACAGCTGCCAAAAAAATGAACTGTAGGTTTAATTCAGTAAAATGGAATAAGCACAGACCAGGGAACTGTGATATCCCAGTATACTTCTGACACTCCTATTATGATTTTTCTGCAAGTCCACTTAATACTTTTTATTTATGCCTGTAATAAGGGAAAAACCCAACTGTTGAGGTTGTCTTATTCCAGTGCTCTGTGCTCCCTGGTTCCATTCCTCTATATCACCAGGCAAAAGCATCTTGTCCTTGTCTGTGTAATCTATTCTTTTGTTTTGACTCATTTGTCTCTGCCTTTTCCTTGAAAGACAATGTCCTTTTAATCACTCTCATGCAACAAGCTTTCCAGTAAGAAATTCTTAAAGTTTCAAAAAGCTAGTTAAATACTGCCACCCCAGAAGTATCTCTCAGCTTTAGTGGCGTGATTTTGGTTTCCATAAACTCTGTGGCAAAACTTGTTTTCTGTGGAAGAAAGACCTTTTTACACCTTTAGGGTGTATCCAGTGACATGATGGATTAGATGCCCTCATCTGCAGCTGTCTCCAGATGAGCCAATAAATCTGTGAAGCACGATGTGGCACAGGGCTAAAATAAAAGCCATAAGTGCTACAGCCATCTTTTTCTAGCACCACTGCCTCGCAGAAGAGGGAGTTAGTTCAGGTGCAGCATCAAATGGAGGCACACACCCATCAGGTGAGGTCTGGTCCCAGATTTGGAGCCAGATTTTTGGGTACTAGCTCAGGGGTCTCTGCAGTGTGTCCCATTTGTTTCCCCTGTGTATACCTTAATGCAAAGGACACCAGAAATCAAGCTGGTTTCCAACCTTGGGGACTTTTACACTTATTCTGATCCTTGTGAGAGATGGAGACTTGGTGAAGAATTCACTTCACCACCTTATTTTTCAAAGTAATGTACTTTCTCCTGCAAAAATTAGCATCGGCATTAAAATACAAAATGTTTGAAGAAAGTTACATAAAAATTATTGTTACACTGTAAAACTATCCTCCTTGAATATCACCAGTTGTGCAGAACTAGGAAGGATAAGAATGAATGAATCATCTTGTTCTTAGCTCTGCATTAGTAATTTAATGCCTCCATATACAACCTCACCTGCATATCAAAGACATAAAGGGGCTTCCAGTTTCTGCAGCCTGCCTCAGGAGAGAGAGGTGGTACAGCAGCAGCAATTGAAGAGGAATTTATATGAAAAAAAAGAAGGGGTTTGCTATCTCTAATTAGGGCTTGGAAAGGGTAAAACCTAATGTTTCAACTTGATGATGAGCTAAAATCAAATGGAAAGGAGTATTGTGAGTCACCTACTTCAGTTCATAATAATTCTTAATATACTAATTTCCTTTCAGCTTTTCTTTCACCACCACTCTCCTTTATTTCTTTTGAAGAGAATCTCGCCTTTGCAAAATCACTCAGAGCCTCTCATTTCCACGTTTCCCATGAGAAGACACCTCACACGAATATTCTCTCCAGTTTTGATCCAAAACAAGATCCTACACACAGAAATGCCAGTTCCTTTGGAAGTCATTAGCAAGGCACATCCCTAACAATGATTAGGTTTGTAGGACACATGGAAAAGTATCAGAGTAAAATCCATTCCTACTTCAAGCAATTTCTCTTGCAAAACAAATGAATGAAATGTTGCTCTGATTGCAAATCCAGAAGAGTTTTGCTGAATTTAGCAAACATGAAGTATGTGAATAAGAAACTAAATTGGCTCTGGGAGGGATGGCACATAGGGCAGGTGCATGGAAATCACGTTGTTTGAAGTCAGAATGCAATTTGCTTACAAAGGTGACCCGATGGATAAGGGGCTCCATAACAGCTCTCCCGTGTCTGGGATGAGGTAAAAGTGAAAATACTATCTGAAAATGCAGAACTGACAGATCCACAAGAAACGTGATTAACAGCTCTGAAAGGTGACAGCAATGCCCATAAATGTTCCGGTTCTTTCCTGCCACAGCGCCTTCGTGGTGAGGTATTCATTTAATTTCTGAACACATTCAACAACTTTATATATAGAGAGATTAAAATGTGTAACAGTTCAATTGCAAAGTTAAATTTGAATTTGTGTTTTAAAACACTTCTTAAAGCCAAAAGTAGCATTTCCTGCTTCCATGTTAATGAACTAGTGACAATTTTCCACACCATTTAGGTTATAACCCTTCTTTTTTATAAGCAGTTATTCTAGCTGATGGGGAGCAAGGAAGACTCCTGTTCATCCATATATTTCTGGTGGAACTGCCTCTCATGCTTTAGATCTGTGCAGAAGCCCTAAAGAGAAACTTTCACAAAAGTAAATTGAGTGTCTAACTCCTTCATCTACATGTACAATATGCACATAAAAGTTTCAACACCTGATGATACTCTGTATTAGAGTGTACAGCAGTCTTAAGGTTCCTTGAGGACAGGTGAGTCTGCAAGATAATTTTTGTTTCTGTACAGCAAGTCAGAAGCACCACTTTTGCCACTCCCAACAACAACCAACAGCCATGAGACTGATGTGGCTCTGAGCAGGGTCTTCCTCCTTTCAGGATTTAATTTTTCTTCTAGCTCCAGAGGAAAAATGAGCTAATGTTCTCTTGGGATTAAATCATGGTTTACTAAATTTAAAAAGATGGAAGTGCCCCAGACATTAATAGATCTAAGCTGCACAATATTTTAATGCACTTCTGAATGCTTGCATGAGTAGCTTCATTGAATTCAGCAGGATTACTCATTCCAGTAAGGACTCAGCTAGTACAGTAGGAGGTTGCACAGTTAGTTCATCATTTTTAAGGCTGTAGATTGGAGAATGACACAGTTAATATACTTTAGCCTAAAGTTCTGGTGATTAAAAAGACATATTTAAGCAGAAATAATCAAAAGAAGTACTCCTAATTAGAAATTTCTATGGCTGTCAATAAATTGTTTTGAGATCCTTTATCAATGAGAAGTGCTATATAAATGTAAGTTTATTTCATGGTATTAATATTATTTATCTATTTAATTGAAAAAAACTCCAAGATTTTTATTGCATTTTGATTAGTAAAATGCTAAATATGAAGGGCCAAATTCTTCCTTGTTGAAAGCTTTTGAAACTCACAGCACAAATGAATCTGGCCCTAATATCTAAAAGACACTAGATTTGCTCAGCACAGAAAGAGGAGACCAAGAGTGACCTTCTTGCTGCCTGCAATGTCCTCAGGTGGGCAAGCAGGGAGGGAAGTGCCCATCTCTTCTCTGGTGTCCAGTGATAGAACACGAGGGAACAGGTTAGAGTTGCTTTGGGGGAGTTCAGATGGGATATTAGGGAAAAGTTCTTCACTGAGAAGCGTGGTCAAGCACTGGAACAAACTCCCCAGGAAAGTGGTTAAGGCCCCAAGCCTATCAGTGCTCAAAAAGTGTTTGAACAATGCTCACAGATAGAAGGTTTAATATTTCGTTGCTCTGTACAGAAATAACATTTGCAGGATTGATGATCCTCATGGGTCTCTTCCAAGTCAGCCTATTCTGTGATTCTGTGGCCCCAAATATCTATTAAGTGTTACTGAAAACAGAAAGAAAGGCCATTTTTGCTTCAGAAATATGATTTTCTTGTATAATCTAAAATCTCTGCCTTCCTCACACTTTCATATCTCATGTCCCTCTGTACTCCTGGTTTATTTTCAAGTACTGTTTTTGCAATTTAAATTTTAAAAGGGTTTTTTAAAACTGTCTTGTTCTCTCATATTAGTTTAGTTAACTCCATGAAAAAATTGTTACCAATATGTTTTCTATAGGAAAATATAGGAAAATGCTTTCTTATAAGATCTTTTCAAGATGGAAGACTCAATTTTTTGTTTTTTAGAAGGGCAGGAAATAGCTAAAATGAATATATTAAGCAAAAAATCAAATCCCAATGAACAGTAGGAGTGAAAGTTTAGACATTTTTCACTTATTTCAAAAAGCAGGTGCTTGGAATAAAAATGTCTGATGTGGAGGGAGAAGTGAGTGTTTTGAAATAGTATCAAGACATAGAAGCATAGCCATACAACATGTTCTGGTTTGCAGTAATACTCAACAGAAGGATCAAAGAACTGATCACTGCTAACACTTTTCTGCATTTACTTTATGAAATTAGTAACTTGTGTTATGAGTCTCCCACCTTAACTGTAAGTTAACTTACTAGTTAACTACTTAACTTGTGTTATGAGTATCCCACCTTAACTGTAAGTCGTTTCAGACATAGGAAGCAAGATGGATGAGTAGTGCAGAAGGAGAAGTGAATGTTCCAGGGAGGCCTGAGCAGGTTAGCAAGGAGCTAAGGCATCCTAATCACTTTCTTTGATTACCAGGTCCTGCAGAGCCTTATACCCGAGAGAGGAGTTTCACACTGCGAAATGTGAAACACCTAAGCAGTGTTTGCAGTGAGTGAAACACCTGTGCCATGCTTTCAGAAGGACTCTCCAGGGTGACAGGATGTAAGGCAGAAATCTGTCACTTAGCTCATATGGCGAGCAGCAGGGTGGCAGGGTGGGATAAAGCTGGGTCACTAAATGGACACTGGAGATCACTAGGGAGGTTACAGAGCTGGAGGCATTTGATGCTGGCTGTACCCTACGATGCTGATTGCCACAGCAAGCTCCTTGTTCTGGTTGAACATGAGAAAATTGAAAAGCCTGATTTTCCGGAACTGGTAATTGCCTTGGTGTTTTCAGAAGAAAAGATATCCCTCTGATCTGCAAAGGTAAAAGTAGAAACGGCAGTGAAGATGCAGGCCAAGGTGTAAGGGTTACTGCAAGACATCCTGTGCCTCTGACACTGGGTGGTTCTTCCACAAGCTGGCACCCTCCACAACATGTAGAATGGCCTACTCACCACATACTTTCCCTACTTAGGCATTATTAAGAGTTCTTCAAAATCAAAGCACCCAGAGATGAGATTTGAATAGGGAGAGGGCAGTGCATTGCTGCAGAGGATGGAGGGACTCGTTTCAATTCAAGAACACATTAAAGAAAGCATGAAGGGGAGCTGAAGGAGGAGATAAACTATTTTGGAACACATCCTGTCCATTTGCTAGCATTGTGCACTGAAAAACTCTTTCACATCCAATACCACTCTCCCTGATGTCTGCTTTCATATTCCATGGCATTATGTAGATGTTCTAAACCAGAGCACCAGAGCTGACACCAATCTCCTAAAAAAATAGACACACAATCAGTTCCAGCAGCACCGGTTAGACCAACTAAAATCAGAAACAAAACTCTCCGCGCAGGAGGCAGAAACACACATGCATATATATATTTAATGTCAATATCGACACACTAGTCTTGAAACCGAAACCTAAAACTGTATATTCCTTGAATATGCATCATGAATGTAATATGTTGCTATTTTAAAATTAAAAACTATGGCAGCAAATGCACAAGTAAAGGTGGTATGGAGCTTTTATTGTTACATTCATGCTTTGAGGGAGTAAGGTAGTAATGAATGTTCTTTGGACGATGCTTATTGCTGTTTACAGTAATAACAAACTACCATTTAAATGCTAATAATTGCAGTGAAGATTGTCTTGAAGGAACAGAATGTCTCAAGGGACAATCAGAGATTAAATTAAATCTGGACTGACAACAAATTACCATTGTCTCTTTGAAAAGAATCACCAAAACATTTAAGGATGAATTTGCTGAATTCACTAAACAATTTATAGGTGATTTCATCAGATAATGAGAACTGATTGTATGCTAAGTTATCTGACAGTCCTAAAAAAGGTGAAATAATGCAAGTACTAACAATACAATACACTGGCAGCATTCATTTCCAATCCTAAAACCAGATTCAGGATCCTTACTGTTCGGGAAACACTGTATTGCATTACATTATGAAGTCTGATCTTGATTTTACAGGCTAGATATATTAGAAAAATATTTTTGTGATTTCAAGTGCTTTGAGTTAGTTTCTTTACTACACATTCCTAACTCACTGATCATTTATAACTGCTCTAAAATCCCCAAAAATGCTTTGAATTGTCTTCTGCCTGCTTTACTAAATCACCTCGTTTAAAGCTGAATCTGAGATGGCTCCTTCCCAAGGTCCACTGCAAGGCACTGACTCTGCATCAGGGAAGCCACAAATTCAGGCACCTACTAACACTTTGAGCATCCACTTTATGCAAGAACATAAACCCAGTTGAAACTGGTCAGACTAAGGATGGCTGAACACGTTGTGAGAAGGACTTTCTCTCTGTATCTTAGCCTGCCTCAGGGTTTGGCGCTGGCCCAATGCCAGTACCCACATGAAAATGTATTTTCTTTAACTAACTGCTGTGAGATGTGACCAGGAACAGAGCAGAGCAGGCTTAAACTTAGAAAAAGAAAGAAAAACAATAATTTTATTAAACTACAAACTAAAATCAAAAACACACAGGAAAACAGAGTGAACACCTTTTAA